>VWZZ01002811.1:198992-223452 GCA_013399095.1 Psophia crepitans
CGCAGAGATGTCTTTACCATTACTAAACAGACACTCTTACTCTGTTAGAATGTTCCCAGATTGGTAAATCTCAGCCTTAGAGGTTTATTGCCCCTTATCTGGTGAAATTTGGCAGGCAGAACAACAACCTCAAAGGAAGGAAACATAGAATAATTCAAGAAAATTCAGTAATATAAGCAAACTGTTGGGTAAGCAGCAGCAAAATGGTTCAGTGATTCTGCAATACTGGAAGAAGGGCCTCAACTGGCCGTACAGCAACTGTAACAGGTTTCCAACTAAACCAGCAATTAGGCTTTTTTGACCTACTGATCAGCATGCTTGAGTTTATTCATAAATGTGTTGACCCCTTAATTTTGGTTAAGTTTGGGGTTTTGTTTGGTTGGCTTCCACCACCCCACCTTACCCAAAAGAATGAACAACCTCATTTTGAGTTTCAGCTCTTACAAGGAATGAAATAACTATCTTCTCACAGTTAGTTGCTATGGAAATAGTATTTCACAACTGGACCTCTATTGGAACAAAATGTAAAAACGCCACAAAAAAAAAATCCACGAGCTCTTATTTCTGAGAATCAGTTACTTAAAGACACACGGACTAAAGATGAGGTTCAAACAACTTTTTGGGGACTAGTCCAAGACTCGTACCTCCATAAAATGGAACATCGAACTTCCTAATGATATGTCATACTGTCTCCCAGTTTTTACGTGCCCTCAAATAATTATGCCTGGTATCTACCCAGCCTGACTAAACTTGTGAAATTGTAACTGCAGATTAGTGTATCAGTTTGAATTTGATGTTCCTTAAAAAAAAAAAAAAAAAAAACACAACAAAAACAACCAAAACATAACTCCTACACTCCTTTTCAGTCTGCAAGTTTGAGGGACATGCATTTTTTAAAGAGAAAACTGATGCAAAGGAAAAAAAAAAAAATCTATGTTGTACTTGTTCCTGATGTATACAGCCTGTGCCTCTAAAAGAGCACTAATAGATGGATAAGTTTGCCACGTTTCTTCTCAGATTTTCTCTGAAACATTGTCTTTTTTGCCCTCAATTTTGCTCAAATTCTTCATGGTTAAAACTGAGATTATAACAAACCTTCGAGACTGTTATACCTTTAATCCCCTTACTGCAGCCTTTCACACCTTCAGTGCTCCCCCCCACCATTTTTTGGGTAGAGACTGTTATATACTGAAATTCTATCTTACACAGGCAGAAAAGGAGAAGGAGGTTGTTAAAGACGAAATAAAGCACTTGTTTAAAGTCACACTGGCTAGAAGAATTCTTCTAATCTAGTAACATTGACTAATCGATCCTGAATTTGCACTCCATCCATTAAGGAATAGAACTAGCGTGGCATTTAGTTTTAAAGAGAGGATGAAACTGCCAGGTCTCTTCAAAATAAGTCTTCCTGTAGATGACAAGCAAGATTTTCTTCCTCTTTAAATCCAGTCAATAGTTTTATCATTTTAACAAGAACTTTAACTGTCAAGGATTGCACACAAGATGAAAAACTGTGATCCGGAGAAACTGCTGGTTATCTCAGGGAAACAAGGAAAAATCAGAATGCACAGCCATCCTGGATGTAAAATTGATTTTCAACTACTAAAAGATTTGGATAGATCGGATGCACTTTTCAGCAATCTAGTAATTCCTCTTCCTCGTATGGTACTCATTCCATAAAGGGAAGTCTTCACACCACGTGGAGAATCACCTATTAAATTAAATACAGTTTGCAAATCAAATCAGCCTTTACAGCTTGCATAGATTAATGGAATTGTTCTTTATATGCTGTGGAGCTGAACCTGTTCAACAGCTCTAACGCAAAAAGTCAGAGACAAGGGTTCTGTTCTCTATAAACACCTAGAACATGTAAGATTTCATGATTCATAGTGGGAACAGTTTTGGAGTTTAATCCAACATGTATTTTATATGCAAGAGAATAAGCTACAAACTCAGAATTTCTACAGTTATTTGTCTTGCAAACTTGATTCTGTTCCTCTGAAGATTACCCATGAACTGCCCAGATGAACTGAGCTCACACGCCTTCTATTAAGAAAGAGACTCCAAAAAGAAGACTTTAAATGAGCAGTCTTTAAAAACTGAGTTATAAACAGAATACTGCAACAAGTACCAGCTGAGTCTGTGCATATAATAACTTAAGAGCAAGGAGAGTATTTTAAAGACGGCCTCAAAGCACCTAAGCATATGAGAACAGACTTCATGATGCAGAAAACTAAGTGGGTGTAAATCAGAGAGCAACATTTATAAGAAAAACTAAATTTTGAGAGACCTTTTTGACTGTAAGATTGTGTCCAGTAAGAAAAGGGCAGCTCTTTATGTCTTCAGAAATTCAGTTAAATCCATATGCAGGGACAAGAACAGATCACGCAGAGCTGTTTAAGCTTTATGCCACTGACAGGCAACATCTAAGCCCAGAAATGCGAAAAAGCAGCAACTGGATTAAGTTTAAATACCTCTTTCCCCTTACAAAGGTGGAAGTTTCAAACTCACAATTAGAAGGGCCAGACTCTTGATCCTGACTTGGAGAAGAGAAACGTCCATCACACCCAGAACCCTCAGCCTTCATTTTCTGTATGAAGAAATATACATTTAAAATAATACGTGCCTTCTAAAACGCAGTGTATACAACTCTTCATAAAATCCATGAATTATGGTCAAAAATCAGAAGAAATTACCCCACTAGTGATTATTTTTCTTTCATCAGTCTGCCCAATACATGTCACGAAAGACAGCATCCAAAGAGCAAACAGCTAGCCTGTCAAGTTTGAACACTTGAGTTAACTAGAAATAAAACAGGCTACCAGTTTAAAGAATCTGACCTGAAAACGTCCAGCATCCAGTATCACCATCTTGGTGTTTGTGCTTTCACCATAATCAGAGTCTTGAAGAGGCAGGTGAGCTGCTGTCAGTGAGACTCCATACACACGAGCTAAAGATTTACTGATGCAATAACTTGACCGAGAAAAAAAGAAAACAGCAGAAGCTTGGCTAAGGGGGCTGTAATGCTCACACATGGAAGCACAGTATTTTAGTTCAACTGCCAAACAGCAGCAACCACAGACCGAGATGCACAGACTGCAGAAGGACATTATCGCAGGAGCTAAATAGTTACCCCTGCATCCTTCCAAGACCACCAGCCTATTCTACAACTACACATAAAATTCAGACAACTGCTTCCCCACACTATCAAATGCAGCCACTTAGAAGTGTGAAAAGAAATTTTTTGCAAGGCATAGCAGTACATAACGAGAGGTTTTTTGAATCAAAGACTATTCATTATTACATCCCTCAAAGTGCTACTACTACTGACCGAAATCTTAAATAGCATTTCCTTCCCCCTCCCAACTATTTACCTTCCCTTTTCCCACCCCAAAAACATTACAGAACCTTCTGTACCCACATCATACATAAGGCAGTATAAAAGTTTCCAAAGTAGACATATGCTACAATACACTGAGAATTTCTCACCAAATACAGGTATACTAAACCTCTGAAGAAAAACAGCGAGTTCTAACATACCACTTTGCTCAACTGTTCAATACTAAGTGGAGGTAGTGAAGGGATGACTACAGAGCGATAGACATTACTATCACAGAAATTACATTAGATTTAAGTGCTAAGACTTACAGCATACTGCTAAGCCATACAAAAAACCAATGAAAGTTACAAATAGAACAAAATCTTGGGGGTGGAGGGAATGAATAAAACTCAAGGTCTAGAACTACAGTGCTCCAGGCAGTTAGGGAAGCCAGAGCCAAAAATGTGCACGTCTAATGAAATAAAAAGTCACCATACTGCAGATAACTCCTTAGCAACACTCACGCAATTTTCTTACAGGACGCCAAAGCACAGCAGAGTATATCATTCTCTTCATGCCACTTGCACCTACATGAAATTAAGTTCAGGTTTATTTCAGAAGCAGCTACATCGTTAATCAACATGAATAATTGGTCTGGTCAGGAGGAACAGGAACAAATATTAAACATGCTATCTTTTTGTCTCAGTGACCATATAGTACCTTTGAAATTTCACAGAGGACCAGCATTCAATACTTAAGCGCTAAGTGGTTTATGCAGAGTTAAAAGGCACATTTAACAGGTAACCTGCTTCATGCTGAAGTGGGTAAGAAATGAAAAAAGAGAATCCTAAGAGACAACTGGAATTTAAAGGTAACAGTTTGAAGTTTCCCATTACTGTGAAATACCTCCCCTTAGTAGAGGCATCCCCACCTTCCTCTCCAAATACGTGTTTTAAAGTACATTTTTCCGTTCTTGTTAAGGTCTCCCTCTAGTGTGAGCATATTCACGGAAATGGAAAACTGCCTGACTACAAAAAGATAAAGTGAGACTGGCTATCCCAACAGATTTTAAAATCCACACTGTAAGCAGACTTCCAAGAATATTATTTTTTTTTAAAGATCTGCTAAAATTTAAGATTATTGTTTCTTATCTAAGACGGTAATAGAGGAAAAGTTAAAGTATATTGCTAAGTTAACTGCATCATCACTAAGTAGTTACCCACAACACCACAAGCTACATACCACTTCTTTGTACAAACACAGAAGAATCTGAAAGCAGGAAAAGCGCTACCATTCCAGATACATAAAAAAAGGAAAAATTCTACAAAGTAAATAGGATTTCAGATGTGTAATAAAGAAGATTCATTCTGGATTAAAAAAAAAAAAAAAAAAAAGAAAAAGACGATAGCATGTAGCGTAACGCTTATGCCCAAGAACTTGATTTCTACCACTGGCAGACACAGCTTGACCCTCATCACAGTAGCAGCATGAAGCATTTGATGTATAGCAACAGCCAGGTCCCATCCAAATTACAGTTCTAAGAGAGTCTGAATCTTCTCACTTCTATGATTTCCAGTTAAATACCACGATATATTTTATTCCAATTTTTTACTCCCTCCTTTAGATTAGGCCTCAGACTCAGAATTAAAAAGCCATCTATCTTTACAGTTCTTTTGGAAAAGTATTTTTCATTTCCAGTTGTACTCATGATGCGGCAAGCAGCATTTCTGATTAGAAGACTTGTAGAACATCCTAGCCTAACAGCATACAAGCGGTACGTAGGGCACCAAGACAAGTCAGGCTAATACACATTTCCACAAGGAAGAACTCAACATACCTGGTATTACTGGAAAAATCCCACAGGACGACATCCAGTTCTCTACACACCCAAGTCTTGGATGGCTCCTTTTGGTATTTCTTCTGGTACAGTTCCATTACCAGGTCTTCTACAGCAAGAAGCTCCAGATGGCTCTCAATGCCTATAGCTCAGAGAAAACCCAGGTCAGGAGAACAAGAGAGTCAGTGAATATTCTGCTCAGCTCACTTCTCAGTCAGTCCCTGCTCATTGCCCAGCCTCTTACCAGAGTACCAAAAGTCTTGTAAACCTTACTCAGTTATTCCACCAGTGGTTTTAATAAAACTTGGTCATCCTATATCCCCCTAATTTTTCCCCACCTCAGTAACTATGTATCCTACTTGTGGGACGTGTCTCCTCAGAAGGTGTTCGTTTCCCCATGTGTTACCATATGCTCACCTTCACAGTATTCTCCCTGCCTCTAGTGCTCCTTTAACTGCCCTGAGCAAGAAACAATGTTATTCTACGGATGTGCTCATTAGCCAGTTAGCTGATCATGCTGCTATTTTACTGTCACAGATGGGGAGGAAAAGAAGAGGAAACAGCACGCAAAATAGTTCTAGCTATCAGTACCAGCTTTTATAAAACCTTTGAGACGCAAAGATTTTCAGACAAATGCAGCTGTCCATGATTACATAAGCCTTCTTTCTTAGGGTGGGGGGAGGGGGCAGGGGAGGGAGGCCAAAAACAATCCATTTCCCACCTGTTACGCTAGCCATTCGATTGAGACACCACTTAATTCGGAATCTGTCATTAGACTAGGAGAAAGAAAATTCCAGTCACATTGAAGAAGTACAGTGTATAATTCTGACACCTGCAAGACTTCTACGTCTGAAAAAGTCACTTCCAAAACAAAACTCAGTGTTTGTAGAGCGAATGTACATTCTTCCTGAAATCTATCTTGAAGAACCAAGAGTCACAGAGGCTTTCCAGCCAAACCCAGAAGAGATTTTGGACCAATGTCCAAAAGGTTAAAGACTAACCCATACTACAGATATCTGTTAAGTACTCAGACGTATTTTCTTCACGTGCATTTCTTCAGAGCCCTATATTTATGGATGAAGCCCAAGATGTTTATCCTCCCAACCTTTTTAAGGATTGACATTAGGCTCAAATGGAATCAAAAGTAACATAGCTGTCATGAAGCTTCAGTGCCTCTGAATCCTAATGTTTTGTTTTTCTCGCTGGCAAATGAAACTTGAGCAAAATTTAAGATGTGTGGTACTCTCATGGGGAAGGAGTTATAAAAATGTAAAAACATCCCTTAGAAAAGCACGACTGTGTGACTAATATTCAGCACAATTAATTTAAATTAAGATTAAGAGCACTTAACCTAAGTATAAACAATGAGAGAGACCAACTGAAATGTTAATCCGTAGACTAGAACCAGAAGTGCAGGCTGAAAATTAGAAAGCAGAAAAATCAGGTCACAGCTTTATAAAAAAGTTAGCTTCTAGGGGCCATTTCTATCTGCAAGGAACTAAGAAAACTCTGGAAGAGAGTGTTTTTTCCCCACCCATTTGCACACTGATTAGGTTTTAGAGTGAAGTATCTCCTTAGTCATCCAACAGAAGTGAAAATAGAAGGTTTGATTTAGAGCATCTCACTTTGACCTTAGCCATACCCTGCAGTAACAGTGACGCCGAACACCTCTGGCTGGCTGGACAAACTCAAGAAGTTCCCGTAAGACAACTGCATAACAAGTACGTGAAAGATGAAATCCAGATACGGGGATCTTATGAGTGGCATCACCTAATGAAGGTGGAAGATGGGAGGGCAGAAAAAAAAAACAAGTTACGAGAAGCCCTCTTTCCTTAAATAATACAGTTCCCCACTCCTTTGTATCTTTTTATATGTATACATACAAACACACGCACACCTTCTCTTCTCTACATGCAGTGTTTATGATTAAGCTATCAAAACCTTGCTTTCATCATCAGAAGATTGGCACACACACTTATCCCTTTTAAAAGGCCATGATCTAAGCATTTGATGTAGGAAAACATGGGCCAAGTTTGTTCCATCTGTACACAAGGGGAGGAAGTGTCCTAATAGAAACAAACTGGAATTTTTAAACACTACTTAAGAGTCACAAGGGAAACAAGGCAGGCCAAGCCAGACACAACAATGGTATAAATACTTTAACTTTGTTGACATATGTAAAGCTGCAAAACACAACTTTTAAATACAAATTACTATCTTTGAGTTACCCTATTATGAATTAGCACCTCATGCTGAAGATATACACAAGGACTATCTAGTGAAGGATACTGCTCAGATGGGCTTGAAAGCATTTAAAGCCATACAAAGATGTTCCATTTAAGAATACCACAGCTGTTACTGAATTAAAAAAGGAAGACAGAATACAAATAACTGACATTAAACAAACAAACAAAAAAATCCCCACATTTTGGGTGAAGTGCTCTGCCATTTGTGGGTACAAGAAAAATTTACAAGGTGACTGCAACAAGCTGCTCTGTCACTCCTTCCTCTTCAAAATTTGACAAGTTCCCAGAAGGGGAAACTGTAGACTTACAAAACATTTGGATACAGATCAGATAGATTGAGTCTAAAAACTATACACCTTTGCATACCATTCTTTTTCTCCACTGATACTCACTAGCAGCCTGGCAGTGGTACCGAAAACCACGTGGTGGTACTTCTGCAGAAGAGCGGTGAGACAGGAGAAAGAGAACAATCATCATCCAACATCCACAATGACAGATCCTTAACTCTCAACTATGCACCATAGTTTCACGTACAGAAAGGAACAGCTTCATCTTCCCTTGTGGCCTTGCACAAGTGCCACAACTAATTTCAAAAAAGTTATTTTCGGTTATACGCATTTTAAAAAAACACAGTATATGATATAACGTGTGTGCTTATGTCCGATCAAGACAAACATTCATTGACATGGAATACAAAACACAAACATCTGAAGGTCCTCCTGGATTTATTCTACCTTCTTTGAAGTTGCATGCAGTTCTGACGCCTAAGTCCATCTCTTCAGAAACAATCAGCACTGCTCCAATATTTTAAGTAGTAGAACCACTTACAGTCAAAAAAATAAACCTGTCTTAATACCAGAAATCTAATCTGGGCAGCATTACGTGACATTAGGAAGCCTTCCTCTCACCCCAGAGCAAGATGAACTAACTTCTTGTCTCCTTTCCTTGGAACTCACCTGGATCTATGAAGTGATGGAAATCAGCTATTATGCCATCCTGTATGGAGTACTTGACACACCCAATCTCACAAGGCAGGAAGCGCTGTTCGCAGTGGGATGGCAGCTTGCCATGGCTGTAAATGTTCAGGAAGTAGAAGATGTTTGCAACCACAGCTGAAAGGGAAAAAGTTTTTTTGTGGGTTTTTTTTTCCCCACCCAGAAGAGCCACCAGAGGTTACAGCAAGCCATCCTGGCCTCACCTCGTCCAGTAAAAGCTTTGGTACACTTTACCTACTCTTATGATAAAGACCAAATGAAACATACAAATCTCTCTCTGTATCCAAGACAACAACGCTACTAATACTTCTGCAAGATTCAGGGATATTGGTAGTTCTGGTACACCTTCCATAGATGTGCAGAGATCAGGGGAAAGAAAAACAATTTAAAAAAATAATTAAAAAATAAATAAAACCTCAAACCCACAAGAATGTTAAGAAGTCTGGAATCCAACAGGAACTACTACTCCTTTTTATGATGGCTCTCTTCACTCTTTAGAAACGTAAGGTCAGAAACAAAATCACTAACTGCAAAGCAGCCTCACAAGCTCCATTCAGTAACTTACACAAGTTAAATGAGCTAGTAATAATCTTCCGGGGAAAGATGAGATGAGAAGTCTGCTGATTAAAAGGATTGCTTCTCCTCCACTAAATGAACTCCCAAAGAAGGCGGCAAGAATACCCATGACAAATGTTAACAAATAAATTTATCATCTTCTAATTTAAAAAACATCCAACTACGAAAAATATTTCACAGTATACCTTAATCCATCTCTTCATGAATGTCACATCATGTTCCCACTGAAGTTTAAGACAGCTATTTAATTCTTACCATTAAATTCTGCCCCTCATCAAAAAATTCAACTCGTTCTACTAAGTAAGAGAGATGTTTAACCACTTTTACACAGAAACAATGCTGTTTGCCAGACTTTATGGCATTTAACACCAGTTGTCCTCAACCTGAATGCTGGTGCTCTCTTACACGGGTCTCAAACTGTACAAGCTGTGGGGTCACTGGAAAGACACCTCCCCTACCTGAGTCTGAAATGCTTTCCTTATGAACAAAAAAACGGATATAGCTACAGGGAACCATACAGAACTTTTAGTGAGAAACATTAAGGAGCAACATCCCAACATGCATCTCAGTTATCCCTTATTATTATCCTTCTCATTCAGTCTGATAGTGTCAGCTCAAGCCACCAGGATCAACCTGATCAAATTTGCATCACAATGACATGGGATCATGACCTCTGGCAAGGAGGAGGCTAACAGGTATTACACTTTGTTACAGAGCTACTCTTTCTTGGCCCTCCATAACTGTGACAACATAAAAATATTTCAGGAGACTGGCTAGGTAAAAGGCTTGAGCTGAAGCTTAACCACACAGCAGATACAGCTTATATTAACGGGCTGCCTGACTTACCTTATAAGCACTACCATTTATCATTTTTCAGAATAATGTAATATTCATGGGGAAAAGATTACAGATGTGTTCATTATTCAATTCTAATCAAAACATCCATTTGAAGAGGGATACAGATAAGAAAGGTGTAGTTTTCAAGAGTTCTTTCAATAAAGAAGCAAGCCAGCATGTTATAAAAGCACTAACAAAGTACATATCCTCCCTTTTACTCTCCCAAAGAGGGCACGTCATCATTTTATTTAACACCCCTACCACACAAATTTTGACCTTTAATATCTGACAACTCTTCTCCCTTTATAATTGGCAGAAGAATTTTATGCTGAACTTGGATTAGGTCTTGTAAATCATTAACACAGGAGTTGAAGAATTACATTTTTCTTAAAAACCTTTAAATAATCCTAAAGAAACTATCAGTGGCTACACTCCCGCCAAGCTAAAAGAGCAGAGGATTATTGGTGGGGAGGGACATTTGCACTGACTTCCCTCTATACTACAAAAGACCTTTTTACAGCAGTAGACCATTAGTTTAAAACAAAGTAGCAGTTGACACAGATGGCTATTACCAAAATGTAAACAGCCTTTGCACACGTTGTTGTTGAGAATATCTATACAGGGCAAACTTTCCTTTACCAGGATCAACTGCTTTAAGATTACTATACCCTGATCATTCTTCCAAGACATAGCAGGAGCATCTGGAAGAGAAGTAACACTGGGCATCTTTGTGGTCAGACAAGCAGGAACCTGATGAGCCAGATTATGGGTCTGAAAAAGATGAGAAAATTAAAAAAAATTAAAAATTAAAAAATCATAAGTCTACTAACCCCCAATAAAGGCCTTCACCTCCTTCTATTAGAGGAATATAGCAAGTCCACTAACAGTTATGATTAGGTGGAACAAGTCTGCAGCTTACAGACAAGTACCTGTGTACTTGCAGACAGAGCAGGCAAGATTTCTCTTCTGACAAAAAGAGAGGTATCTTAGTACCTTGGTTAACTCACTACAACTGGAAAGGACTACAACTAAATTTACAAAACGTAATTTAAAAAAATAATTTAAAAAATAATTTCTTAGGTTCAACCACTTGACACTGGCAAGGAACTTTTCAAAACCGAATTTCGAAACTTCTTCCATAAACTTTGGCACATGTGTTAGCTGCCTTTGCCTGGGAACAGAATTGATGAAAAGCTGAAAAAGCCTCAAGGAAGTAATCAGGTTGCTCTGGTACAGAGCAAGTAAGAGGGGCATACGTACCTGTTAAGCACTGCAAATCCATACATGAACAATAAGCTTTTAAGAGGACAGGACGAGAAACCTGCAGGCTTACAGAATTCAGTCCTTCGATACCCAAATTGGGCATAATATCCATATCTATGTACACTAATTCCAGATGAACACCTTAGTCAAAGTTGGTTATCAGGTTGAACTATTTAAAATAAATGAGGAATTAGTCCCATACAAGTAAGCTTAGGTCATTTCCAAAAAAATGACCGAGACCTTTCACTACACAAAAATAACTACAGTTGTCCGTGAACAGGGGGTAATTACCAAATTAAGATCACATAATCTCATACTTACACACTTCCCTATTTCCACCGACAGGCAATAAGGATTATGTCCTTTATTTTGGTAAAGCAATTATTCCTTTATTATTAGATTACAGATTTCTAAAATGCTACCGCTCGTGGTAAGAAATACAGAAGCCTTCATTTACAACTTATCATTTCATGTAGCTCTCCATTATATATGAAAATGGAGCTTCATTAATTACATATCCCTAGCCTGCTAAGTAACACAATGATAATCACGTTTTAAACGGCTCTTTTCCACGCAGGCAGGCCCACAAAATCAGAAACAACTCCCTACTAGTCTAGATTGACTAAATTAACTAATCCAGATTTACTAGTTATTCCAAACTACGATCGTCCTGCCATTCTCTCTAGCATCGTATAAGTGTGTCAAAGTCCTAAAATTCACCCTCAACAGTAATTTGTAGTTTATTTTCAGCATCTAGCAATATGGGATGAAGCAGTAAATGCATTATTACCCATTTACTCAATCAGGCTCTTTGTTTTGACACACAAGTTCTTATACTGCCAACCAAGATTGGAACAATCTAAGCTTTCTGACACCTCACATAATTCAAACTCTGAAGCAAATTATGCTTCAGAGAACTGCTGGGAGAGGAACACAGACAGAAGGAAAACCAGACACAGATACCCCTTTTCAAGACAGTAAATAATACAAGGGATCCACCTAGCACTATTTCTGACCACAAGCACCTTCAGCTTAACCTAACTGCTTAATTCTACGTTTTATCCTCCATCATAGTATTACTATTATCTCTATAATTTAACCAATCCAAAAATAATGGCACGGAATAGTTATTCTTTTTGTGCATACGTTACAAAATTCATTGACCTGGTTCACCACACAGTCACTCAAGAATGCCAAACCAAGATGTGGTTTCAAGCCATCAGAGAAGAAACACCTAAATGAAGCAAAAGCAACCTATCACCAGTCGTCATATCAATTCACAGTATTAGAAATAATTAAAAAAAAAATCATAAAATCAGCATCCCAAGTTGGAAGGGACCTGTAAGGATCATCGAGTCCAGCTCCTGGCTCTCCACAGGACCACCCCAATCAGAGCAGATGACTGAGAGCGTTGTCCAGACGCTCCTTGAACCCAGACAAGCTTGGTGCTGTGACCACCTCCCTGGGGAGCCGGTTCCAGTGTCTGAACAGCCTCTCAGTGAAGAGCCTTTTCCTGAGATCCAACCTAACCCTCCCCTGTCGCAGCTTCACGTCATTCCAATTACAAAAACCAGCCAGTCACTACAAAATGTTGTTAAACGTAAAACTAAGTTGTTAGAGAACTACATTTTACTTGGTAAAGGAGGCCAAAGGAACAAGCTGTGCTGGTTTAAAATAGCTTAGAGCATTCTCACATTCAATTCAAACCAGAACAATTTTCTGCTTAATCTTCGGAATGGTATGGACTACCACAACAGCCATAACGACCAAAAGTTAGAGGCTATGGAGAGCAGATAACTTTCCAGAGCAGACCAAATCCCAACACCACTTAGTCCCCTTATTTAGCTACAGTGAAGGGTGTTCCTTCCTCAGCATTTACCTCTTTTGTGGTCTTCTGAGAGCATTTCTTTTCATTCCACTTACGAGCCTTCTCTGTATATGCCATCTTTTCTTCCTTAGTCAGCAACTTCGAAATAAAGTGAGTTGTTAAAAACTGTTTTTACTGCTTTCTTCTAGTAGTCCCACAAACGAACAAACTCCATGTAAGAAATTAATTGTGCATTTCCAGAGGACATTACCAATGCTTGGCAAGAACTGCAAGCTGTTAATGTTGACTCAAACATTTCCAGCAGCTTGTTCCCCTTACAAAGCTGTAAGCTTTGATTCAGAACACCTAGCAAGCATGTGCTGTCAAAGCACCTTCAGGTGAGGGTAAGCTAGCACCTCCCCACCACAAACAAGACATCTTCTGAAGCTGCTCTGGCTATCCAGGGACACCTCTACCATCGCACACAAACCAGAGCCGCCCTGCTGCAGCTGAGGGGAGACAGCGCAGCCTGTGCTTCTTAGCTAGAGCCAGCTGAGGCCGCACGGGATGGCCATCCGAACCACTGAACACACGGCAGCTGAGCCACAGCTAGCTCACCCTCCAAGAAAGGCCACACTGACATCTTGCCCACCACATAACCCGCACAGGGGCCCCACGCAGACGAATCTGACGAGCGCTGCCTCCCCACCAGCAAGAGGCAGACGAGCTGCTACATAACCCGGAGCAGAACGGCGCCGCGGGCCTCCCCCCTTCCCTCCCCACCATTAAACTGCGTTAACCCGACCGAGGCCGTTCCTCGCCGCAAGAGGCCAGAGGGGCGGCCGGAGGGAGACAGCCCTTTCCTCTCACCGCCCACGCCTGGGAGCAGTAGGGGACGGCGTCGCCTACACCGACGACGGGCAGCCCGCGCCGCTGCAGCTCGGGCAGCTGGTCGCGCACGAAGAGGTAGTAGGGGCTGGTGGAGCCCTTGCGGTGCCCCACGGTGGCAGCGGCCGCCGACTTCATTTCGCCTCGCCCCGCTAACGCCGCGGCGAAGCTACCCTCGGCCTGCTGACGGCTCGACCCCAGGGCTGGATGGCGGCTCGTCTGTCGGAGCATCGCTGCCTGAGGGGCTGCCGGCGGGGCGGGGCGGGGCATGCGCCCGCCCTCGTCTTTTGGCGGCAAGGCGGGGATAACCGTTCCTCGTGATGGCCGCCGCCCTCCTGCCTGCCGGAGTCAGCCGCGGGCCGGGCGTTGTCCCGGGCACACCTCGAGTTTGAGCTGTCACCTCAGGGCGGGCTTCGAGGAGAGCGTGGAAGGGTTGTTTGGTTTGGGGTTTTTTATGTTCTTTGGGTGCTGAAGGATAAGAAATATCCAGCAGAAGCAGCAGCTCCCATCAGGTTCTTGTAGGTGCTCAAAACACAGGCTCCTCACCCTCACAAAATGGCAATATACTGGTTTTTCAAAATAAAAGGGTCATACTCCTCTATATCTTCTCAATTTGAATAATGTATGCTAAACAATAAAATCCTTGCAAAGAGTCCCTCCATTCATTTACACAAATAGATATGTTCCTATGTATCTATAAATAGGAGAAAAAGGAACTGAGTCCCAGGCTGGCAGGGGTTGGAAGGGACCTCTGGAGATCATCTTGGCCAACCCCCTGCTAGAGCAGGATCACCCAGACCAGGTTGCTCAGGATTGTGTCCAGGCGGGTTTTGAGTATCTCCAGAGAAGGAGATCACAGCCTCTCCGGGCAGCCTGCGCCAGCGCTGTTACCCTCACAGTGAAGAATTTTTTTCTTGTACTCAAAACTTCCTGCGTTCCAGTTGGTGCCCATTGCCCTTTGTCCTGTTGCTGGGCACCACTGAGAAGAGTCTGGCCCCATCCCATTGATGTCTGCCCTTTCTCTTTAGATATTCATGAGTGTTCATGACATCCTCTCTCAGTCTTCACCAGGCTAAAAAAGGCAAAGAGGAGGAAGAGACCAACTGGACTCCTATATCCAAAATACATCTACTGGTATGTGGGACTTCTGGAAATTATTTCAGCTATTTCATCTAGGCCAAAACAGACATCCTACTGCATCTCTCTGTAAGGCCGGGCACTGGTGAGCAAGGTGCCTGCCCTCCAGCCTGCATGAGCCCCCGCTGGCTCCCAGCTTTCCTCTCTGGGAGCAGCCTACTGTGATGCTTCCAGTAGCACTCAAAGTGCTACCAGGATCTGGGGTCCTGGGTGAGAATATGGGATGACAGGTAATGGGGGTAGGGGCCCAGGAGATACAGGAAGGATTGGGGGCAGAGATGAAGACCAACATCAGTTAGGAGGCCTGTGTTTGATTTTGAGATATGTGGTAGAAACGTGGAGGAGGTGAGAGGGCATGGATGTAGTGCAAAAGGCAAACTTGCTTATTAAAAATAATTTGGGAACTCATGTTATACAAATCTGAGGCTGCTGTTCAGACTCTTTTTTTGTGGTTTTGGTTTGTTTTTTATTAGGTTTTGGGTTTTGGTTTTGTTTTGTTTTTTTCTTTTCATCTATCTCATTGACATAATTGACACTTCCTTCACTGAAAGTTTGCATAGTGAGTCACAGATAAGATAAGTGCTGAAAGTAATCTGATCTGCAGGAAATTGATGAGCAGCGTGAGTTGCTTCCCCTCCTAAAGCTTTCTATTGATCTCTCTCGAAAACCAAATGATCTTCACTGGCCATAGTAAAAAAAGGAAATTAGCAGGGCAATGACCACAACTGGCTTTAAAACAAAGTTTAATCAGTTTATAGAAGGGATTGCAAAACAGAGGACCCTACATTTGACCTGACTGAGACCGGGTTACTAAAGTGGCAGTGTTGGCGGCAGCCCTGATTAAATTCTGGCCAGGTTTTGCTTGTCCCAGGCATGTGATGTCACCCACGTTACTTATCGTTCCCCTTGTCTTTTGGGGGATCTCCCTTCAGCAAGCGATAGCAGTTCCTGCAGAGCCTGTGTAGCGCAGCGGAACAAGAGCTAGCGCACTGCTTCTCATGCAGCCATCTTCCATGGAGTTACCCAGACAGATTCTTTCCAATCCTCTATCCCAGAGTCCTCTTGAATTTACTGTAAACCTAGACATGAGGATAAAACCAGCGATAAAAAAAACTCCATGCATTTCCAAATCACTGGAAAACTGCCTCTTTCCTTCAGTCTAGCTGCTTTTTTCATCTTATGGTTAGGTAATGCAAGTCAGTTTAGCTCTAATGGTGGTAGCTGTTCTTTAGGCTTAAATTTTTGGCTTAGCTGATTATGCCTGTCACTGCTGGAACTGCTGGCAGGTAAAGTCAGATTAGATTGCTCTTGCATTTCACTGCTGGCTGGTTTTTCTGGGGGTTAAAAACTGCTGGCATAGTTTAGTCTTTTGGTGGCTACTCTGTCTTGCTCAAATCCAGTGGAACTGTTTTTGTGAACCACTTGCTGAATTCACTGTTAAATATACAGGAGTCGTCAATCACATTGTTAAAAATGTTTAAAATTATGTGATGTAAACTCATTGAGTACAGGTGAGCATTTCTAAAGTCACTTTCACTGTTGTCAAATATCATTTATATTCCGCTTTAGTTCCTGATACATTAGTGCTAAACCTCTGAGGAGAGGCTGCAAGAAATAACTTGTATATTGTAAATGCAAACTCCTGCACAGAGTATAGTTTTTCAGGCAGAAAGGCGAGTATTTAGTGTTGTATTACTGCAAGAGTTGTTGCTAGGAGTGTATCTGTGCACATTTGTTTTACTTTGCTTCACATCATGTTTTTTGCTCTTGTGTGCAGCTTTGGGACCCACCCTCTAGCAGCCCTTCCTTTTAAAGAAATTCAGATAATGTGTGCATCAACTGTTTGAAAAACACAAGGCTCCAGTAATAGCTCTCCTAGGGCTAGAGGTGTGGTTGGAAAATAAAATTCATAAGCAGCGGAGAGAGAGAAATTATTTTCCTACATGGGGTGGGGGGCAGTGAAAAAAAACAGGGAACAGATCATCTTCGGAGCACCAGGTCATCAATATTCTTTCCCCAGGCACTGAGGAATTTGTGTTTTAACTCTTTGATTGTTTGCTTAACTTAGCTGGCAAAGGAGTTCTCTGGACCATTTACACTGATTTGTAAATAACCATAGCACTGGGGCCATTCCAGCAGATAAAAGCAAGTGTTTGCCAGTATTTATATATTAGGGATTTTTTAAGGCACTTAATTCAATTAAGTAACTTGATATGCCAACACCTAACTTTCAGGTACCTGACCTTGGAAACCCAGCTCCAGAATTGGGGGCCTGAGCTTTCCTTTCCCATCAATGCATGGAGTTTGTTAGGTATCTTGAAATATGGTCTAGGTACCCTAGTACTGTGTGGAGAGAAAAATTATCTGGCATTTTTCTGTCAGTAATTCATTTTTATTCATTCAGGATTCATGGCTATAATCTTCTTTCCAAGGTATGTCTTACAGTTGTTCCTTGGGAAGAATGAGAAAAAGTTATTCCAAAAACCATGGCAGTGACAACAGCTGCTGCTGCCCACTTATCTGCTGGCCTGGGGCTACAGCACTTTCCCACAAAATGAAATATTTGGTGTTTATTTTACGGGAATTGGGCCAGATCCTTCAGCCCAAAATTGAGAATCCTTCACTCAGAAAAAGAGTTATGAAGGAGTTCAATAAGAAGATAGGAACGGACTGTGCTGAGCAGGTGCAGGCCATGGCAGACCAGCACATCGCTCAGCAAACTGTTCACACACAACCGGTCCTTTCTATCTCCTTATCCCTCTAGTTCTCCACACTTGTTCCTTCCTGAATTACCTAGGTCTCTCCCTTTCTTTGCCTTTGATTTCTCCCCTAGGCATCCCAAAAGAAGCCCTGTGCAATTCCAAAATGCTAGTACCCTGCATCCCATAATGTGTCTTATACCTACAGGAAAGCTGGCGAGGGGCTGTTTATCAGGGAGTGTAGTGACAGAACAAGGGGTAACGGGTTTAAACTAAAAGAGGGGAGACTTAGATTGGACATTAGGAAGAAATCCTTCCCTGTGAGGGTGGTGAGGCACTGGAACAGGTTGCCCAGAGAAGCTGTGGAGGCCCCATCCCTGGCAGTGTTCAAGGCCAGGTTGGATGGGGCTTTGGGCAACCTGCTCTAGTGTAGGGTGTCCCTGCCCACGGCAGGGGGGTTGGAACTAGATGATCCTTTTGGTCCCTTCCAACCCAAACCATTCTATGGTTCTGTGATGATTCTATATATCCATAGGCTGCAACCCCCCTCAGTCCTAAAGTTGCTGCAGTGTTGACTCATCTTCATGGGCTTCATGCCTGCACCCTGGAGACGAGGCTTTCCTCCAACAGCCCTGGGAGGGGCCTGGGCAGGTTTTCCCTTCCTCTGAGTCCTTAATTTGGGTTCCCACCTGACAGTGTGCCCCCCGTGCACCTCTGGACTTGTGGAGATGGGCCTTTGATGGGCCGATGGCTCTTGTGATGGATGTGGGAGGAGCTGGGGCAAGGTATTATTTGGGTTACCCCCATGCCATTGTCTCTCTGCACTCCTTTGTGGGTGTGTAGACAAGCTTTTATCACATAATTGTGCAGCTGATGTCTGGCTATGGAGGTTTTAAACCTACAGTTTCCCTGGAGAGTGATACAAAGTGGGAACTTTGCCTTTCCAGTCCAGTAATTATTGTTGTTTTATATGTAATGCATAAACATTTCAGGGATCAGAACCTGCAGGCCTCCCCTTCTTTAGGTGAATGATTTAACCAGTAAGCTACAGTAGTCAACTTTCTCTTGGTCTCAATCCTTTCGACCTAATGAATCTTGGGTTTCTTTCTGAACAGTGCCACAGCTGCAAAAGGAGTGGAGGGTGCTTTTCATCTCTGATGCATGATTAAGGATGTAATTTTGAACACCTCGGAGTCAAGAGGCCTCTTTATAGGAGGTAAGCCATATCCCCCCACCTCATTCCCTTGCCTGACTTTGCAGGGCTTTGCTGAGTGTTATACCCATTGTGAATGTCCTGGATCAGGCCTCACAGGTGACATCAGCACCTTTCTTCCAGTTTTCTGGGGGAACTCAAGTGAGAGCTGCTATGCTTCTGTCTGCTCCTCAGAAATAGTAGCATTTGTGCTGGGAGTTGCAGTGGAGCGGGTCATGGGGTCATGGGATACATGGCTCTTGCCGGGCAAGTGATGTAAGCCTGCTGACCAGCATGTCACAGAACTACTAAACCTGTTACAAGGTACGTGGCAACCAGCTTCCCATGTGTGGTACAGCTGCATCCCTTCTATGCCATAATTTTCAAATATCTTTAATGCTGTGGCTCCAGTGAATGAAACCACCACATTGTTCCTGTATCCTGGACAAATACTGGAAATCCTTAATATCTGGTAAGACTAGGTTTTCAGGTGGAAAACAGGGACCTGGCAGCAACAACCCAGATGTATGTAAGCCTTAGCTTGGGTGCTTGTTAGACATCTAAGTGCTCAGGACCATCTGGGCATGCTGAGAAGCAAAATTGTAAGCTTGTAGTCAACGTTGACAGTACATGTGTACTTTCAGTCTGAAGCTGCTGCTGAATGAGGGGCTTTTAGATTGCCGTTCTGAAGGTCAGAGGTACCAAAAATTTTCCAAAGTCCTGTTTTGGATCTGGCCCTAAATAGGATAACCTGGGTAATTATAGACCTGTCAGACTGACAGGATTCCCAGGCAAAAGAACAGAAGCACTGATACAGGAGTCGCTTCAATAATGAATTAAAGTAATGTAATTAATGCCAATCAACATGGGTTTGCTGAAAATGGATTCTGTCACATTGGTTTGTAATTGCATCAAAAAGATATTAAGTGTGGTTACTAAAGGTAATGCATTCAGACACGTGAGACATGTGACTTGACCACACAACACTAACTCAAGGAAATGTAATGATACAGAGACCATGCAGTCCCCAGTTAAAACATTAGCTTAGGATGTTTCAAAATGTAATTTTCAATGAGGAACTGTGATTGCACATTTTCAGCAAGATCTTTCTTAGGTAGTTTCTTGGTTGCGTACTACTAAATATTTGTTGGTACCTTCGAAGGAAACATACAGTCATCACAGACACTTCCAAATGATACAAAGACTGAGGGAATAGGTAATAACTTAGGTGACAGAGCGGGATATCCACCAAAGAGGAGGTGCCCATGTGATGCTACGTCAAAAAGACTAACGGCGTGATCCCTGGAAGGATAAATAAATGTTAAGCAGGAGTGATGACGGTGTAATACTTTTGCTTTCATGCTTTTAGTAACTGTGCCTGCGATGCTCTCTCCAGATCTGGTGTTAGCTCAGGGATATAGCGAAGTAACAGTCTGTGGAACTTCCAAAGGGAACGTTGAAGGGTGCTTTGATCATAGTTTGTTGTTACTTCTGTTCAGAAATGCCTTAAGAAGGCCCTTCCACCTAGCCTGACAGTACTAGAAGTTGAAGCTAGATGAAATTAGGGGCAGGGTGAGGTCCCTTCCAACCCAAGGTACTTTGTGATTCTTTTTCTAACAGGTATGCTGTAGTTCAAACAGGATGCAGTGTGGCAAAGTGGTGTGGCCTGTTTTATCAAGAGAGATGGATTAGACAATCACAAAAGTTCAGCTTGTGAACTCCACCTCCCTGAAGGTATTTGTGCTGCCCAGAGTTTCTCTACAGCTAACAGTAGAGGGTTTAACAACTCGTTATCTCCTTGATTATCTGTAGATGTGCAAACAGAGCTTGGCTTATTCCTGCTCTGTGTATTTTTGCATATAGGGACACATGAAAGACTGTGAGCTAGGGTGATTCAGTTATGACCGTGTACCTATATAATAACTTTACAAAAAATTATTGCTGGTATGCACTTAGTGTTTTACATAAATGAAAATTGCAGGCTTCCTCTGAAAGTGTAGCAAAGGTACGCTATGATTTTTAGTATCTAAAAAAGAATCAGGAGCAGCATGGGAAACTTACACAGTGGAGTGAATACTACAGAGAGATGCTGTTCTCTTGGTTTTTTTCTGATGCTGAATTTGTATTACAGAACACATTGAAATGAGAAAGTCAAATTTCTCCATTAAATATTCTAAACATTTACTGGTACAAATATCATAGTTAAGAACAAAAGCAGTCTGCGTATCTGTCTCACCCACTCCTAATGTTAATGGGAAGTAAAAGCTCCGTATTATTCCGCTATCAAATGTAGCCAGGCAGCTCAGAAAAAAACAGCGTATACACAGAGTACATATATTTCAGCAACGTCTTGCTGTGAAGCTATCAACGATTAATAAGATTCCAGTGCAAGAAAGCAAACAAGGAAAAGTTTTAGTTAGTAGCTATTCTTAAGAGACTCACTAAATGTTATGATTTGATGATGTGTCACCTAATAGCTTCTATAATGTGTTGGTCTCAGTATTAAATCAAGAGAGCAGTGTTTAATGGCTGAATCTAGTATGACATCCCAGAAAGCTGTTGAAATCACTGTTTCTATGGAAATTTCTACAAGGGAAATCTAAGGGGCTGAATGGATGTGCAAAAGTACGCACAAAGAGAAGTATTTTCATGCAGCATAGCAGATTTTCAGGGATGTTGCTGAGATGGGTCATTCTGAGTGAGGTGCTGGTGTCCATCATTCCAGATGCTGGTAACTTACTAAAAAGCTGACTCTGCTTATCAACAGAAGAAATGACCACAAAAGAGTGGTACTGGAAGATGAAAGGAGGGAGGGAGGAATGAAGTCGTTGAAAAGAAAGGAGGCAGCAGCTGCTACAGCATGAGTAAAAAGTGAGTTTGTCTCCCTCCCTATTGTTCAACTGAAATTTGTTCATGATCCCATTGCTTAGAGAACTGCTCCAGAGTCACGGTATCACTTATATCAAACAATGCTGTAGCATGGTATTCTTCCGAATCAGTCTGGGGCTAAATTACACACGATAGGCATGGGGAATTTGGCCATCTGATATCAAGGTTGTCAAGTGACTGTGGGAGATGAAGCTTGAAGTCTACCAGTATGCTGTTTTTCAGGGGACAGAGAATCCCCGCTGGGCTGTGGCTTGAAGCAATCTGGCTAATTGCATAGGAATTTACCCACTCTTTGAAGGTGAAATGGGGCTAACTGCAGCTTTCTGTCTCTAAGAACTGGCTAAAACGAAAGACAACATCCCAACATTAACTATTAAGCCAGCGCAGATGTTGCAATACTCAGATCAAAGGTCTGCAGAGATCTGGAACATCTATTCAGTGCTCGGGCATCCATCATACGTGCATATATACAAATGACAGCTCACATTAAGTAAAAAAAAAAGGTACAGTGAGTTGGAGTGTATGAAAATTTCAAAGCAGCTATAAATCCAACGTAACATGCAAAACAATGGTGCTTCCTTGTATTGAAAATCTTTCCTTCCTTTGTTGTGAGTCGAAAGTTTAGCAAAACCGACATATGCCAAATTTATTTGCAAAAGCTGGAGTAGATTAAAAAAAAGAGAAAAGCTAAGAGTAGCTTACAATAGTGACGCATAAAGGATTGTACTGCTCCCAGAATTAAACAGATGAGATAAAATCAACATAACAACGTCTCAGGAAACTCTGGGTCAGACCCCTGGCCAATTAAGTTATAGAAAGGCAAGGCACCAGGATTTCACTTGAAATTTTGAGGGTTATCCAGAAAAATGGTTAAAGTATGGAAAGAAATAATAGCTTTGTGTTCACCTTTTAGGAGTCTTAGTTCAGCCCATACAGACCTTCATGGATTATATCCTATTGATACCTAACAGCGGTGAGGCAGGCCTTCAGACGGCGCGAAGCGTTATAGCTCCATCTGAATTTTCCAGAACTACATGTATTTCTTGAGGCTGAAATTGTGGCCCTAGCGAGAGTTTCTACTTTGCCTCCCACCTGCAAGCGTGCACAAAGGCAGTGGGGTGTCAGGTCAGTCTGTGCTGAAGAAGAACAGCACTGTGCGCTGACGTGTATGTACAGTTTTTAGCATAACAGGGGCTTAGTTTTTAATAGTGGCTTTTAGCTAGTACTGCAAAACAGTTAAATTCAGAATGTATCAGGTCAGAGGAACATCAGGACGTGAATGAGGTGGGTGTGGGGTTTTTTTTTAAAGCAATGTTGAATAAAAATAAACTTCTATGTGAAAAGTATTTTTAAATAACATTGAATAGCTCTGAATAAACCACTTAAAAACAGACTGGCTGCGAAGGGATTGTCTCCTTGCTTAATTCCACTTTAACTGTATTAACAGAGGGACTACAACTGTTCAAAAACAACCAAAACGTTTCAACACAGCTTTTATCACAGCAAACATGCTGGTTTGCTTTTTCACTCAGAAATTATTGATCTATTTTTATTCATGCTTTTGGGAAAAAAAAAAAAGTTATCTTGCCTGTAGAGGAATTTAGTCTGAAAGGCAAAATTGGGAGAAATCTACAAGCAATTGGAAAATACCCGCTGGAACGCAAGCGGCTTGTGCAGTTTTACCGCAGGTATCCCCGCGCACCCTGCTTTGAGCAGCGGGACACAGCTAGCAGCTGCTCCCTTCCGGGGTCCAACTTTGTGTTAGAAAATCAGAACTGTTTATGCTCTTTGGCAGATTCCAGACGAGAAGTTGTTGAAGACTACTCCCATCTCCCGTGTGGATAACTGATGTCTGCGGAATGCGAACGTTGGTTACAAACACCGGCCAAGCCCCTGAAAGGAAAACACCCAAAGATGGACAACGCGCAAAGGGAAGCTGTGCTTGGGTGCTGTGAATGGCGAGCGCCAGGTTGGAAGGTGCTTTGGTGCTGAGCCACTGGAGCAAGCATGCCACTATTCAGCCAGGCTTACGCCTGCGAATAATTCCACTGACTTATTCTCTTTCCCAGAAAGTTTATAAGTTTTAAGTACAGTACGTACGCATACATGTTGGTCTGCTGTGGCCAGGACTGTTTAACTTCAGAGCAACATCCATCTGTTTAAAAGCCATCTTCATTTCTAGTTGGCTGATCCCTTCCTCCCAAAAAACCTCCATCCCCTTCCAATATCATGTTGGCATGAAACTTTAACACCCCACAGCTCAGCTGTCCATCATTAACAGCCAGAACACCTCCTCCTCATCTAAAATTATATCCCCTCTTCATCTAAAATGGCAGTAATTAGTCACAGTGCCCATGCTGGAAGTGGAAATCCCAGGGAAATTCGTAACTGGAACAGTCTCGCTCGTTTCCCAAGGTATACATCTGGTTAATTTGGGGACGACAGATGATCGGACCGGACACGAAGCGCTTACTAATAAGCTGTAGCCCGGGACGGGGCCGCGGCACGTCCCGCGGGGGAGCCGGGGGCAGCGCGTCGCTCGGCGGCTGAAGTAGTTGCAGAGAAACGTGCCGGGGTGCCCGTAGGCTGAGATAGAGCTCCGGCAGCCCCCCGGCGGCACCTGGCAACCGAACCGCGCCTTTGCCGGAGCGAGGGAAGCAGTTTCGGGAAGCCGCTTTTCCTCTCGCCGTCCTCCGCTTGCCTTCCCGCAGCGGCGCCCCCCGCCCGAGCCCCGCCGCCGCGCCGTCCCCGCCTGCCGCCGCGCCCGGACAGCCG
>VWZZ01002811.1:224074-268590 GCA_013399095.1 Psophia crepitans
CGCTGGTGGCAAGGAAGGTGGGAGCCGGCCCGGGGAGGCAGCAGGAGCGCAGCGGGGAGCCGGAGTGTCCTTGGCCGCGGTGCAGGGAGGATGACGATAACCCTCGGTTCCCCCTGCCCGCCCAGGCCGGGCTGGGAACAATTGCAGGAACTTCTCCTTTCCCGGTGTCCTGGCCGCACACGACGTGTAACAGATGTGTGAGAGGAGGGGGCTGCCCGGCGCCTGCCCCGGCTTCCAGGGGGCAGGATCCGTCCTTCCCGGTGATGGTGCCGCTGTGCCCAGGCCTTTGTGAGCGCAGGGCGCGCGTGCCTCCCCCAGCGCTGCTCGCCGACCACCTCTTGCCCGGCCGGCTCCTAAAGAGGTCGGGCAAGTCCTCCCTAAGCAAGGGGGAGGGGAACCGGAGGGGAGAGCAGAGAGTGCTCAGCGATGGGGAGGGAGCAGGGGGAACAAGCTGGAAAAGGGCTGGGTCTGAGAGCTGGACAGCGAGGAAAGGAGGGGATAGGGATTAGAGCAGAATGAGAGCGGCAGGGCAGCCGGGAATCGGGGAGAAAGAGGGAGCCCAGTCGGGTCAGCGGCAGTATCTGCCTCCTCAGAGCTGGTGCAGCAGCCAGGCACAGGCAGGAGCCGGAGGCTTTAGGAATAGCTGCAGCAGACTAAGTTAGCCAGGCAGGCTGGTTGCAGGCTGAAAGAAGAAACAGACACACTTGGATTAAGTGTCATATATTTCCCATCACCACCAATGTATCCCACAAAAAAGACCTCAGACTCTTCCCTCTTCCTATTCAGATTTAGGATTCACAAGGAGTAAATTCAGCTTTTAGTCATAACACCTCTCTCCCACCACCCACCCACCCCTTTCCTTGCTTTTTCACTCTGAGTCATCTTCAACACCGGTGCCTGCCTACTGCTCCCTTCCAGGGTTTCACGGCCTCATCTGGGGCTTCGGCAGCTTCCAGCTCATCCTCCCTCCTTGCCTCCCTCCCTGCCATTTGGCTGCTTCCGAACATATCCCGCTTCACTGAGTTGGTCTGGAGTGCCAGTGCACCCACAACTACCGCTCCTTTCCTACTAGCCATGGTAGTATGCGAATAAATAGCATCCAGGGACTGGTAGAGGAGTACAGGGTGTAGATAAACATGACGTTACATTCCTCCGTCTTTTTAAAGAGCTTGATTACCTGGACATGTCTGGCTAGATCAGGACTTTTCCATTAAGCTGTAAGGCTGCGTTGTTGACACCTTTCTCCCTCCATTAAAGGTAGCTCATGATTACTGGCAGTGACTGTTTGGAGCATGCAGTGTCTGTGCAGTGCGAGAGGTACCGTGGCAGAAGGAAGACCTTGCAGTTTCCTCTAGTCCTTGGCTTTTGAGACAGGACCGCCTGCCTCTGGTGCCGTCAACTGCTGGCAAGCAAAGGCTTCCGGCAGGCAACAGGTTAGCTGTAGCCGTGTGCTGAGAGATGGAGGCAGCCGGTGGCAGCTCGGTCCCTTCCAGCCTCCCAGCCGCTACCGCCCAGCAGTAGAGCAGACGCTGCTGTCCTTTTTCATGGCTTAGAGAAAGCAAATAAGCAAAGGTGTGTGTGTGAGTGAGTGAGTGTGTACGTACGTGTGTGCACAGAAAAGGGAGAGAGGCTAGCTAACATGGATTCAAGATTTTCCTCTCCCCAGTGGCTGTGCAAAGGAATGAAAGGTCTGCATCAAGGTAAGGAGCCCTAATCCAGTCAGAGTGGTACACTCCACTCTGGGAAAAAGAAGTGGGGGTTGGGAGGTGGAGGGGCCAGGGTAAGAGAGTGAAAGATGGGGAGGAAGCAGAGAGACAAAAGGGAACAAGAAAGAGAGAGGCTCTCGCCCCCTTTTCTCCCCTCCTCCCTCCTCGGGGTGGGCTGAGAAATTTCTAATCAGCACTCGCAGTTCCTTTCCTCCCAGCAATAACTCCTCTCTGTCCTTTGTTTGTCTTTAATTTTTGGCTCTTGCATTTATCTTTTGTTTGGTTTTGTGCATTGCGACTTCTTACTGCAATTTCAAAAAATCCTGTGTGAGGTACAATGGATTTGGTTTGGCTTCTCTTCCTCCTGCCCTGTTCTCCCACGTGCCTAAAGCTAGTGTTTTGATAACAACAGCAAAAGGAGGAAGAGCAGGTCATCCTTTATTCCATCCTGTGAAAGTGACACAGGTTAGCATATGTATGGGACTGTGTTTTCATTCTAGAAAAAGAAGGTACAATTTTTCAAGTATCCTTAAGCCCCTGTGTAAAGCTAGTTCTTGTAAACTACTAAGTGCACCTTGATTCTGGAATGAATTCTCTCCTCGTGTTTACCATTATTCTTATTAATGCTATAATTTCTAATGCATTTAATGCTAGAAGGAGGTGTTGCACTGGAGACTGAACTCCAGTTTTACCTACAGAACAAGCAGAACAAATTTTTTTTGCTGCCTTACGACTCAGGCTAAGCTTGGAAAGATTACAACTAGAAGACTGTCCACATTAAAATGTGATCTTCCCTCCCTGTTAAGTAATTTTTCACCAATAATTTAGCACTCGGTACCTGTTTACTCTCCCCGTGCAGAAGAGCCACTCAGTGCAATGATACAGTACAAATGCGGGTAGATTTACTACCTCTGCTTTCCCAGTCGCAGTTGAGGGCAGGCAGAGAGGGCATGCTGGAGCACAGTTGTGCTTTGCTGTTTCCTGGCCAACTGAGCAGACTTCTTGTGAAGGCAGGGAAATGGATGGACTGTTTTATCTGCCTTGATTTAGAGTATTCATCTGACTTCCCTTGATTGGCTTCACACAGCATAAGTATAGTGTAACTGGGAAGAAATCTCACATTTTTCTTAGTTTTTATTCCTGTGAGATCCCCTTGAGTGGGACTGGCGCCAGTGGAAATCCCAGTGCCATCCCAGCAATGGGTTTATGGCATGGTGTAATAAGGCTTGGAGGGACTCTTCCCATTTCTTTTCCTTTCTTCTCAGGCTTCTGGTGGTGACCAATTGCTGACTGATAGTTCAGGGAATGAATTCTGGGATGCTGAACCACGACTGTAAACCAGGAGCCATCCGACAATTGTAACAGCCTTCAGACAGTAATAAGGGTGGATTTGATCTGGTGACCAAAGCTAAGATAATTCACCTGAAAAGATCCAGGGTGACTTGTGAATGTATAGAAAGGGGCAGGTTGTAAGAGAGTATAATGAGCGCAGGGAAGCTGATGAAGAGAGACCAATACCTAGAAAAGCCCGTGAAAAATCGTGAGATCTTGTGAAAGACCTTACTCAGTCCTTGGTGTTTCAGGGCTGTGTACTTCCCTAGAGAAGTCAGGAGCATGGGGCACCTGAGGGACAGCATCACAGAGAATGAGGAAGAGCAAGAAATAGTTTGATGTCTGCTGCAGTCAGTTTGCAGAATCTGGGCTCTTCACTACAGCATGTGTTTTTGTCTTGAGGTTCTGTGCTGGATGTGCAAGGCCATGCTTTTCTCCAACTGCTGTGGTTTTGCCCCTTTCCAGGTTAAGCAGTTAGGGAACCGAAGTTCTTGGTTTTGCTGTGGAGCTGTAAAAAGCCGTACCATGCTTTTACCTCAGCTGCAGCTGACCTATTTAGGCTGGCAAAAAAGTTGACAGTGGCCATGGAGCTAAGAACACAAGTCTGAGAGAAACCAGGCAAAGACATCCAATTCATTTCCCATAAGCTGATGATGATGGCTTTTGCTGATACATCGCATGGATTGGATTTAGTCCAGCATGAGTAGGCAAGAATCTCTACAACACTATGTCATTGATCCCACTGTCTCTCCATTCACCTGCTGAGACATCTGTTTATCATCTCTGAGTTTTCAGTCTCAAAACCCAGATCTTGCACTTCCTACTTCAGGCTTGATCCACATTTGACGTGTGGATGGTGTGCCTGTAGTCAGCAGTGGGGGAAAGAACACTTTGAATTGATGCATAGTAGCCAAGGTGCAAAAAAAGAAAGATGTAGCATCCTTTTGCCCAACAGTTTATTGTGTTTGGGGAAGATCAACTACCCTAGGAGCACTGTCTCTTGCCAAGGAACGTATGCTTTTCTGCCAAAGCCCTTAGGTGTGGTCTAGGAGTAGTTTTCCTGAGGTGCCTGGTTCAGGGCCCAAGGCCTTCCCTTCTCCTGTCTGCACAACTGCCACTCCTGTCAATAAAGGTGCATAAAATTGGGGGGTGTCATTGTCGTAGTTTCACAGAATCAGCTGTACTGCTTCAGGCAGGTGGTAGTGTGAGCCAAATAATTGCAAAGAGATGTGATGCATGTACAGATAGGGAGACCCGTGCTGACCTGAAGAATATTGTGTGCTGCCTTCTCTTGGACTCCGATCTTACCTTACGCACTAGAAGGGCGCAGTCTGAGACTTGCTGCGCTGAACTACAGTATTTGGCTTTGCCATTATTTAGAGGGATTAGTGCTTCGCATCAGCTTTATTCTGACTGGGTGATCTGTAAGGTCCCTTCCAACCCAGACCATTCTATGATTCTATTGATAAAGGCTAACTTCAGGCTGTGTAGTGAAGCTAGATCTTCCTGGGATTCATCTAGCCTCAGGGAGGAGTAGGCTGCTCCGGAGGGCAACTGAAAAGCAGGAGCTTAAGTTATCATGTCGCAATTGCCTTCTCTCTTTTACTTATGGAAGGAGCTTGTGAAGATCAGGCTCAAAAGGCTCAAACGCGCCCTTACAAATATCCCCTCCATAATAACTTCTGGAATTTCTTTAATTGCCACTAAAATGTATTAGTGGTAACTTGTAATGCTGATTGCATGGTTTGAATGCATAATCTGAGAATAGTTTAGGAAAAGAATCAGAGAAAGGAGGCAAATACACATTGCCAATGAGAAACAGACAAAACCCATACAATTATATTTCTGGTGTGATTATTTTTAAGCTCTTTCTCTGTGAATGTATATATACATATGTGCAGACACACAAACCCATGGATCCTGTTTTCTGAGTGTAAGGATATCTCCGTTTTTAAGATGCACTTAAGATTTGCAGTCCTTTTTTGAGGATTTAGGAGAATAAGAAAGAAAGTAAGTTGTCATTTAGTCATGAGACTCCCAGGAGCTAGATTTTTCTTGTGAAACTTCAAACATTGCAAAATTCACAATGAACATGTTGCTTCTCTGAAGTGCAGGAATTACATTTCCATGATGATTTTGAAATAAGGGCTAATCTTATTCTGTTTGCACTAGTCAAAACATAGCTGAGAACAATTCAGTTTCTTTTTAGTCCTATTTGTATTAAACTAGACAAAGAGCTACCACAATGCTGTCACTAAGCTTGTCATCCTTTTTAACACCTTTCACTCTTTTTTTTGCTCTGCTGTATAAACAGCCCAGAGTTTTGTCCTGTGATACATCTGAGGTTTTTCTTATCTTTCCTAGTCTCCTGAAGATTTTTGAGGTGAGCAGTTTCTTCCTGAAATTGAGGAAGTCCTAAGCAAACCTCTGTAATTCACGTGCATGGACATAACTGATAGGTGTAAAGCCACCACTGTCTTCAGGCAGTCAAACATTTTGATGTTTGGCCTTTTTGCTGGATGCTGTTACAGCAGTGACATACTACATGAATCGATTCTGATAAATTTTTTTTGGCAAAGGAAATAACAGGTGTATAATTTCCCAGTTCAGCCATATATAATTATATATAATTTGTCTTAAATAGATACAGAGTTTCCACTGCTCCGGTCTCTCAGTCTGAGGCACTGTGTTGTTCTTAAGTGCTATTTCTGGAAAGGATCCGAAAATAATATTTCAGAAGTTGGTAAAGAGGTTGGAATAGGATATAGAAGATGCCAGATAATGTACTGCACATCTCCCAAATGAGTTTGGGTAGAAAAAGAATTCCTGTTTTTTCCCAAAAGCTGTTTTTCTTTGTTTGATACGGACATTCAGATGGGGGTAGGGTGAAGAAAGTTAGTCAGATGAGAATTTGCTAAAGCTCAGCTAATCATTTATTAAAGCAGTCCCTGGCTTGCCAAACTCATTAATCTCATTAACAGGGAAGGAAGGAGGGCTATGGTGCATGGTTAGCTGAAAGGACTGTGTTTACTAAGCAGTGTACTTTGTTCACAAGGGAAAGATTTAAATATTCACTGTGTCACTGTTTTATCCCTGAAGCTGAAATAACGTGATGAGTCATTTGATCAGCTCATGTCACATGCTGGCCTTGGCCACAGACTGTGTGGGGTCAGGCATGGAGTTGCCAGACACAGGTCTGACCTGGAACCATTAGTATTTCAAGGTGTTTGGCATGTCTCTTGCATTCACACATAACCTGGGAATCATGGGTCTCTGGAGAGGAGTGAATGGGATGTCACCACTTGGTTCACCTTGAGAAGCAAGCGGTGATGTTCTCTTAGTGCTGCATGGCCCCCCACGTTTCTGCTCCTCTAATTCCTCCCTGGGGAAAGGAGGCCTGGCAGAAATATGGCCTCTCTGAAATACGCTTTCTCTTAGGTTCTGTCCATACTGTGTTTTTATCCCCTGACTGGTATTTATAGACTTTGTTGTGATTTGTAGTTTGGACATTGATAACTTGTTGAAATGAATATTCAGTGTTAGTCCAGCCTCTTCACTTTCCTTTGGTCCTGACTCCTGATCACGGGATCTCTTGCTTGCTTTTGCTTTTCAGGTTTGCATCTGTCTCCAACTTGACCTTGTCCCTCCATGCCTGCTGTTGTCACGCCGTTGGTGCAGTTACTGCTCTCTGTCTGCTTTAAGCTCCAGTGCTTTAGTCTATGCCTTTTTTTTCCCCATCCTAAAGATACCTCCTGTCATTTCACTTTCTTTTGCCAGCTTCAGTCTCCTTTTCATCTCTAGTTTCTGGAGTAGGAGGTTTATTTTTGCTGACTCCATTTCCTCTCCTCTCTACGTCATTTCTTAATCTCCTGCAACCTGGCCGCAGCCGTTGGAAATTATTTTGACCTAGGCTGAGACACCTTCTTCAGCTTCTTCCAACTGAATGTAAGCTTCCTGGTTCCATGATTGTCATCCTGTTTATCCTTCTGCTTCCTATACTTACCCCGATATTTTATCCTTACTACTCTGATTTCTTCTTTTTTGGCATTTGCCCTGCTCTCCTACTGCTTCCCGACATCAGGAACCCTTTGTTTGTCCTCAGTCTTTTGTTCCTCCCCTAGCTTCCCCAAAAGTCCATCAGTTCCTCATGATGTTGTGTAAACATCCTCTTCTGCTTTATTCTCTAGAATGTGTCCTTGTGTCTTGTCATCTTTTGCACTGTCCATTGCTTTGTGCTTTGGGTTGTGTGGTAACTGGGTGTAAGGAGATGCCATCATCATTTCCATTACTGAAACTGGTTCCCTTTTCTCATAACGAACCACCACCGTCAGGCCCTGCTGTCCCTCCACTGCAGAGAGTGCCCCTGGTTCCAAAATTCCTCTCTTAGATGCCCTCCCCTCTCTCCTGGGCTGTTTCTGTGCCTCCACAGGCCAGCACGTCCCTGCTTAGGAAAGCGTCAGCGTGTGTTTCCAGTGTTGTGTAAGTGCTCTCAGTCATTGCCGCCTGCAGTACAAGAAGGAAGGAAGCAACAAAGGGCATGCGTGGGAGGTTTTAGCCATTCCCCTGCAGGTCAATGGAGTATCTCACTCTCCCGAGGGCTCTGTGCTGACATTGCTCACTGATTCTCAGCTTCTCCCTAAGCTACACAAGGATGTAGCAGCAGTCCCATGCATCTTCTCTGAGGTCTTCATACATCAGTTCCAGGCTGCAGCTCTCCTGTCAGCTGGTAGATAAACATTATGTGTTGAGATCCATCTCCTCTCTGGGAATGTGAAAAACTTGAGTGTTTGGGCCATTTTTCTCTGCACCTCCCACATGGAGCAATTTCTCTCAGTGCTACATGCCAGCCCTGGCAGGAGCTGTGCGATTTGGATCCACTCCTTCATGTATCTCGGGAGTTTGGCAGAGCAAGCAGCACTAACTGGGCACCAGTGCACAACGGGCTGGGCCAGGCACTGTGTGCTGCCTTACTTTCAAAGAGGAGGCATGATGCCACGGAAGTTGGGAGGGGGGATGACTTATTCTGCAGTAGGATTGTCACAGACTCAGGATCTGGCCCATTGGCTGATCTGCTGTGGAGTATGGTCATCCCTAAAATTTTTTCCTTATCTATGAACCTGACACAGAAGCTGTGAATTGTCGCACCGGTGTGTTAGGGTCACTACAGAGCGTAAGGATACTACGTTTGGGCCTTCAGCCCCATCATGCTGTATTTTTTCTGGTTGCTGTGGGATAGGAAAAAGCAAACTGAGTTCTGCTGCCAACATCCGTGCTTACATGCATTGAGGACTATTGAAACCCAACACCTGAAACAGATGGATGTTTTAATTTTATGTATGTGGGGAGAATGGTGCTATGATAAAATGCAGTAGCTCTCTCTTCAAGCGATGCCAAGGCATATGACTCTCATGTTTTTTGTCTTTTAGCCGAGGTGGAAGGGTTGCAGGTCACCGTGCCTGAGAAGAAGAAGGTGGCAATGTTGTTTCAGCCTGCTCTGCTTCGCTGCCATTTCTCTACTTCTTCCACCCAACCAGCTGTGGTACAGTGGAGGTTTAAATCTTACTGCCAGGACCGGATGGGAGAAGCTTTGGGTATGGCAACTTCTGGTTTACAAACAATGAGCAAGAGGAACCTGGACTGGGATCCCTACCTGGACTGTGTGGACAGCAGGAGGACAGTCCGTGTCGTGGCCTCCAAACAAGGATCTGCCGTCACTATAGGGGACTTCTATAAGGAAAGAGATGTCAGCATTGTCCACGGTAACTCTCCTACCCCAGTGATGCTTGGTGGGGGTTGGAATGGACCCTTAGCAATTTAGGATACTGGAAGCTGGCAGTAATTGTTTAGTTAACTCCCTTAGAAAAGGCTGCTGAAAGGAAGCTGTTGTATGTCAGACTTTTAAGATTCAACCAACCAACCCTAGACCCAAACGTCGTTTCTTTTTGTGCTTCCCTGCATCCGACTCCATGTAGGTCTCCAACTCTGATATGGTATTCTTTTCCCTTCAGTGAAGTGGAAGTGTTTTATTCCTGGCTTCTGCATATTGTTCTGTATACAGATTTTCCTTGACAGAGGAGTGCCAGCAAGAGAGGTGTGAATTCAGTCTCTGTGGGCTAGGTTTTTCTTCCTTGCAGATTCCACTGATTTTTCCCAATTCCAAAATACCAGAATCATCCCATACCTCATGTTTGCTCAATTCTGGACTTCACCAACTTGCCATGTAATGAACCTAAACCCGCACAGCCTTGGGGATTGTGGGAGGAAGAGATTTCCATGGGGTGAAGTCAAGTTGGGTAGAGATGGGAGGGTGGCAGCGTTCCTAAACATTTGGTCTGGAAGGCTTCGTGAGAAACCTTGTCTCTCAGAAGTACAAGGCTTCTGCTTGACTCTGGAGACCACATAGCCAGAAGTGGAGGCTCGTTGGTGTAGACAGCATGTGATCAGCCTCAGCAAGGTGAAGTGTTTTCCTTTGTCTCCATGTAACCTCTTCAGTGGGTGGCTGAAGTACTGTAGAGGAGACACTATCTAAGCCCTTCTTGCACGGCGCAAATACTGTTTGGATCCCAGGCTTTTGGTGGTAGGAAGGACAGAAAGCCACATTAGTCACCTCTTCTGCTCTCAGCACTTGCAGTGTGAGCTGCCCCTGCACTATTACCTGTTTTCCCATTTACAGCCAGAGAGTCCTGAGCCTGTTGTTTTTTCCTGAATACTGTAATACTCTGGATAAGGTTAAACCCTCTTCTTAGTAAGGAAATGAAATGGATTTGGGACACAGAGATGGATGGAGTGCTTTCGACACTTCACTCTTCGTAGTGGTGTTGGAGAGAAAGCCTGAGTTTTCTTTTTTGCCTTTCAGATGCAGACCTTCAGATTGGGAAGTTGATGTGGGGAGACAGTGGGCTCTATTACTGCCTTATCATCACACCGGATGATGTGGAAGGCAAGAATGAAGAATCAGTGGAGCTGCTTGTGCTTGGTAAGGCCTCGCCAGATTGCTTTTTCAGCAGATAGCTGATGTATCTTTCCTTCTGCTCTCTCCACATATCTGTGCACCATATTCCTATGGGTGTAAGATCTATGTAAAACAGTCACCGCAGTACCTTCACCATTGCCTTGCACCTTGTGCAGTCATTCACACCTAGGCAAAGTGGGTGGCAAACACTACCAAACCAGAATAGTAATGTTTACACCCACACTGCTCACACGTTACACAGGCGTAAATGACTACAGAAAGTGCAGGGCTATGGAAAGTCAGAACCCTTGTTTTTAAGGCATAAAACAATAAAATTGTGGCAAAGTGAACACTTGAGACAGTGTCTCTTAAAAATAGACACCCAAAACACATGAAATCATGTGCTTTTTAAAGTCTTTTAACATTCCCTTCATCACAGTCTTCTGACCTGCGAGGATATCAAGAAGCACTGTGTTTATCTGCTTGAGTGTGTTGACCTGGGAGACTTTTCTGTCTGCCTAATTATACTTGTCCAGTTAGAGGTGCAGTTTCACAATCACCCTAATCAGGTCTAAGCTGCCACCGAAAAGACCTGTTCTCTCTGCAGTATGCACACTTGGGTCTGTGTTTCTCTTCAGCTCCCTTGAGCAGTGTGGTGAAGAGTGTCAGTTTCTTTCCTGTTTGAAGGGTTAGCTTTCTGTGGTGGCTTCCACAATCCAGCTCACTGTAAAGGTCAAAAAAGCTCCCATCCCAGCTAGGGGAGAAAAGCAGAGTGGAGTGGACTGATCTCAGGGGCATTTCTTGACACTTCCTTGAGCCAGCTGTAGTACTTCACCCGCAGACTTCCCCAGGAGAGTAAGATGAGTTTTTTCCAACTTACCTTAGGACCTGTTGACACCAATGTTTGTCTGATCAGCATGCTTGCATGTTCTTGGATGTCCCGATTCTGTACATCCTGTGAAGGAAATGTTAAAAAGCTTGGGTCTGTAGTGTGTAAGTGATATGTAGAGGCATATGATAGAACATTGTCTGTCAAGTGCCCTTGCTCTCATGGCTAAGGTCAGAGTTTAATTGGCATTTATATTTGGAGCTGTAGTTGTCATCACAAAGTAAACCAGATTGAACGTCTTGGATGAGTGACTATAACAGTGTCATCACCTCCCCTCACTCCTTCAGATGTCAGTCAAGCAATGGGCAGTTGGAGAATAGGTGCCTCCAGAAAACACTGTTATGCCCCTGTCTGAACGCAGTGTGACTGTGGAGCATAGTTAGTAACAGGCCCAAGGCTGACCTGTGTTAGTCCAAGTGAGGTTATCTCTGACAGGTGGCACGTGTGGCTGTTACGTAGCCTCTCCAGAGAAGCTGTCTGTGGCAGCGTGGTGATGGGCTGCTGGATTTTGTCCCTTCTTCACCTTCCTGTCCAGGATTTGGTGTCTTCTCTTATCTGTGTCTACAACTGTGCTCAGACACCAGTGATGAAACAGTGCCATGGTAACAGGCAGAATCTGTTTTTCAGTGTGTACAGAAGACTATGTGGGGGGAAAACAAAGAACTCCCCTCCTCTGAGGCTGGCTTCATGACGTCCCTGGCCGCACTTAGTTGTGGTTATGTTGGGAGGAAACGTGTGGCTTAGGCTGTGTTACCGTGACCATATCGGCTTTTCTGTTCACCACAGCCTTTAAGTCTGACCTTGGATTTTGTGCAGTGCTCTGCTAAGTTTGGCAGTAGCATGAAAGCATACTTGTCGTGGGCATACTTTGTTCTGCCTCATGCTGTTTGGCACAGCTTGTCTGTATTTCTTTTCCTGGGTAGTGTGTACGGAGGCAACATTCCAGCTTTCGGAGCAATTCCAGGTTACCTACCCATTTTCCTTCCTCCTCCCTTCCCTCCCCTCCCTCCCTCCCTTTCCCACCTTATTCTCCTTCCCTCCTTTCCCTTCCCACCTTTTATTCTTTTTCTTCTGCCTTTGCTGGTAATTTTTCTTCCTTTTCCTTTACCTCTCCTCATTGATGGCTGAAGAAGGAAGCAGACAGTGGTGAAAATACCATTTCTTAATATTCTGGCGTCTTCTGGGATATTTTTTATTCCATCCCGCGGCTCTGCTAGGTATTGGTGACTTGCAGGGAGACAATGAGTACAGATGTAGATCTGAGTGATTCCACAGTCCTAGCAAACACGTGGTGGAAGGGGTTTGTTTGCTGTTTGCTGCTCTTTGGGTGGAACCCAGATTCCCTGTTTAGAGCGGTTGGAGCAGAGGAGGGATAGTGTCTGCAGGAGACACTGTGATTCCCTCAACACATTGCTGTTTGCTCCCTGCTGACAGTGGTTCTTTCAAATATCATTTACATTGCTTATTTTGAGGCTGCTGCATGATTTAAGCATAGATTAGAATTTTGAATAGAGCAGAATGGAAAAGGAAATAGGAAAATATCCCTTCTGGTGGCTTCATATTGACGCCAAGATGAAAGGTGTGTTTAGGTTAGAGAAAGATACTGCTGATCAGGGCAGTTTAATATCATGTAGAAACCTTGAGAGGTGTGAGAGGCAGAAATGGTAGATACCTGATAAGATCAAGTAATTTATGGAAATTTGCTTAGCTAAAAGTGGAGGACCCTGCTTTTATACAGTGAATTGCACCATTGAAAATTGGTCAAAAGCTGCTTTATCACAACTTGGAGCAAAATCCCAAACCTGAGCAAATTACACAATTCCTTTTTTCTTAGGGAAGCAATCACAGAAACTTCCAGTGAAATCTAAGTAGCCGGACAGCCTGGGTCATAATGGGACTGCATGTTGAGTTTTGTCACCTGGATGTGACATGTTGACACAGAAAGAGGCTGGAGAACTCTAGGTAGCATCAGTGAATCCCATGTGCTGTCTTCATTTCAGGCCTATTTCAGAAAAGCATGTAAGCATATATTTATATCCATTTGTGCTCAGCAAAGCTGATAGGATTTATAAAGCATACCTGATGTTAAGGATGTGCTTATGTGCTTTGCTGAAAAGACTATTCAGTAGGTTTTGCTTAGTCAGGGACTTGAACCCTCGCTAATGGAATCACTGTAGGCAAGGAAAGAGGGATAGTAACCTTTGTGCCTCAGAAACACCGAAGGAGATTGGCTGGTAGTGAACCTCCTGCAGAGTAAGGAAAGAATTTAAATTAAAAAGTACTATTACACTTTTATTAAATGTTTGTATTTTGGTGGCATTTGGAATCTCCAGAGGGGGTCTAGCGTGCTGGAAACTGTATGAACTCTGCTTCTGCTGCAGCAGGACTAGACTAGTACAGAGCTTAGCAATTCCACAACAGGAGTCAAGTGATGTTCTCTGCACCCATGTGTTTCACTTGAAATGTAGAACCCTTTGCTGATGTTACAGCTGGGCTAGTGAATCCATTTGCAACTTCATGCTTTTTTATTTTTTCGAACTAATGTGACTGAATCAAAAAGGCTGGATCCTAAATTTAAGAAAGTCTATGTTTCTATCTTAGTAGCTGGCAGCTGGGTGTCCTGCTTCTTGAAACACAGACAGTGCTATTAATCAAATTGTTATTGGTAGCCACTGTGCACTGCTTTTTGTATGAGGATGTCAGTAGGCTTCAGTAAAGTCATTCATTGCAGCTGTTGTTGAAAGGAACTGCGGATGCAGGGTGCCTGGAGTAACCTTCGAATCAGAAGTACAGGGCAGTGTCAGCAGATACCCATCCTAGCTTCATGTGACCCAGCTCACATCAGGAAACAGGCTAGGTTAATTGCATGGGATTGCATATAACACATATAAGCCTTGCTGAGAGGCAGAATGTATTAATCAGATGCAGCTATACTGCTCCCTTCCCAAGCTGGTACAGCTACAGAGCAATGGCAGCAGCTGTAGGTATAGCTAGGTGTACAGCTGGATACTCTGAAATGTGTAGGTCTGTGCTAGCTCGGCATGTTTGCGTTGCGAGATTTTACATAGCTTAGACATGCTTCGTTCCCAGGGATGTGTTAAGTTCCTGGAATTGGCAGGAAAGGGATCCAATAATACCAGTTGTTTGTTTGATACTTCAGTTAGGTATCTGTGTGTTTTGCTAGACAACTATTGCCTGCCTTTTTTTTCCCCATCCAATTTGGCAGCTAATACTACATAAATTATATATTAGTGCAATACTATTTTAGAATTAATCTTTTAGAAGCTTCAGCTTCTACCGTTGTTATGTGTTAAATGACAACAGCACTTGTGGGTTTTGTTAATTTCTGAAGTCAGCTACCACTTAACATTGGAAAACTGACATCTCTGGTAGTTTGTATTACCAGCTAGTATTGATATAGGCTAACCCCAAACTTTATCAAGTCTAACACCCATAGGTCAAAAAGAATGTAGATACATATACACACAGCATACTGCACAGTAATTGATGTACTAATAGAGACATGCGTTGGCTTTCAGAGAGGATAAATCTCTACTGGGATGTGTGTGTATGGCATGCAATGCTAATAAGACAGTTCTTACTCAGCAAAGTGACTCAATAGCTGGTATAAATATAGCCAGGTTTGGAGTCTCTTGTGTGCCAGGAGAGACTGTTAAAAAAGTTGGTGTCATTTCAGAGGCGGAAAAGTTCTCAGCAAAATTTTCCCTTACAAGATGATTGTTTTCAGATTTCACTCCGTTTCGCTGAAGAGCTGCCAGTAGCGTCCAAGCCAGTACTTGGTCACAGTGGTTGGCAGAGATGTCAGTGCTCTTGGACATGTGTTGGGGATGAGAGGGCCAGGTCTCAGCCAGGGAGGTGTCTGTAAGCAACTTCACAGCGAGGGCTCTCTGACCTTGAGCTGCGCCTTCCTGACCGAAGGCGGGTAGTGCCAGCAGGCAAAGGAAGAGATTGTCATGGGAGCCTTCCACTTCAAAATTCAGGAGAGGCGTTGATGCCAGAAAGGCAGCTGGTGTCCTCTCACCCTCAGAGCACTGGTCCTGTCCTCGCTAGGCGCTGCTACCCTGCCCCAGACTACTGTGCTGCCACCTTTCTAATCTGGGTCCAATCCCGCTTGTCCTAGCACAACCTGCCCCTAGTTAGTTATTTCACACCATTTAGAAGTGCTACTTGTTGCCAAGGTTTTTTGCCCCTCTTTTCCTCCTTATTTGCCAGCGACAGCCACATGCTGCTCACAAAAGAGACTGGTGTGATTGAAAGACCTCTGGGTGCCATGGCAACAGCCTCCTTGGAGGTCTTTGTTGGCTGCTAAAACTTTGATCTCCAAGAATGGCTGCTGATGTTTCTCCCTCCGATTGAAGAGAAGGATGGGAAGAAAGGATAAACTTTACTCTGAGCAGAGGGAGCGCTGAAGAAGTTCTTGCAGAGCTATGCTCCCCCAATAAATCTCACAGCAGCTTCCTTGGAAAACTATCTGATTTACAAGGGCCAGACTTCCTCTCGTATGTGTTCCAGCCTCCCCTCAGGCCAGTGTCCCATGCCATGGGCCTTTTGCTGTGACACAGCTCGGCAAATTTTTCTGCCACTGAGGAAAAAATAGTTCCCTCTGTAGCTGCTGCCTCCTGTGGTCCCACTGCTGCAGGCAGGGCTGCAGAGGCAGCCTTCAACAGGGAAATAAATTCAGCGGTTATTCCCATGTTTACCCAATATTTACCACACTTGTGCAATTGCCAGTACTTACCGTGTGCCAGTACTTACCCGGTTGCCATTTGCCTGACTGCACCTGCACCTACTTTATTCCTGTCATCATTTCTTTTCAGCTGCACCACTTACCCTAATTATTTTTGTGTGTCTTCTCTCCAGACTCTCTGCTAATTGTCTGCTTGACTCCAGGTCCTCCCTGATCTGCTGCTATTTGCTCTCTCACTGTCACCCACCCGCCTCGTGTGTATTAACTCCTGTCCTCGCTCGGCTTTTTCTGTATCTCTGTACCTTCTGGAGCCGCTCTGCACCTCCTCAGCTTTTCCTTTCCCATTCCTCCTCCTGCCATCTGCCGGTGCAGGCTGGGGGCTCGTGGGCTCTCTCGCACTTTGACGCTGGCCGGGGCCTGGAGCACGCAGGGTGCCTGGTGGGGAGAGGCCACGGCGGGTGGGTAAAGCCCCGCAGCAGCACAGTGGGAATAGAGACAGGAACACGTCCCAGATCCATGCTGGAACGAGGACAAGCTCCTAGCTTCAGCAGAGCCCCCCAGGACAACCCTGGTAAATGGGGCCATCGTCTATTCCCTCTTTCCCCCAGGGGCGTCTGCTGGGGTTTGGTGGTGAGAGCTTGCACAGCGGACACGTAGCCCACGGGGGTGGGGGCACAGAGCTGTGACTCATCAGCCATGCCCAGGCACATCTCGGAGTTCCTGTGGTCCTTTCTCAGACAGGCAGAGCTGCTGTGCAGAGGTGGTGGTGTGGCCAGGTGGTCTCTTGGCAGGACGTTTTACTAACTTGTTGTTTCCACACCATTTACTATCTAGCTCCTGCCCTCCACCTTAAAGTTTCCTTAAAAAAAACATCAAGAGAGAATTGAGGTGGAAGGAGTAACCTGGGTGTAGAGAGCTGGGAGGGCCTGGCCGTGGGCACAGTGGCCGCCTCCTGGCTGGCGTTTCAGCCATGGGTCCCAAAGGAGGCTTCTCTCACTGAAACCCTGCCCTCTCTGCCGCGGCTTTGGGCGCTGCGTGACCCACTGCGGTGCCACCCCAGGCTCCCCTGCGCCGGCTGCTGCCTAGCTTTGGGGCACACCCAAGCCTGGGCCAGGCTTGCACAGGGCGGGCAGGCGGGAATCCGCGGTGGCCCTTTTCCCCCCGGAGCCCCCCTGTCCCTGCACTCTCTGGCTGGCTGGGGGGCGGGCTGGGTGCTTTTGCTGCACTTGTTGCTGCAGGAAGAAAGTCTCCTTCAATGAGGGGCAGTGGCGGGGAGCCTCCCGTTGCCATGGCAACCGCTGGGCAGCCATGGCGGCGGCCCCCTGGCCTGTTGCCTTCACCCGCTAAGGGGGAAGCTCGTGGTGTGGGGAATGGTTATTGGTGAACTAATTCAGCCCAGGACAGGGAGGGGGGAGAGACGGGGTGTGTTGAAAGCTGCTGGGGGCAGAGCAGTCCAGAGGCGGGCTTTCTGCTTGCTGGCTGTCAGCTGCGCTAGTCACGGCAGCAGAGTTCAGGCTGAGCCGTGGTGGTATTTGTGGTGGGGCTCGCTGCTGCCTCAGGCCATCCCAGGCTTTGTGCATCCCCCGCCAGTGGTTCTGGGGCCCCCAGGGCTGTGCGTGTCCTCCGTCCCACTGTTGGGGCAGGGGCAGCAAATTCTCCAAGCAGATACTCGGTAGAGCCGAGTGAGGCTCCACAAGCAGGGAAATACTTTACTGCTCATAGAGAGCACAAAGCTATTTTGTTTGTCTTTCTAACAAGTTACCAAGTTCTCCAGCACTGTTATTTTGGAGGGATACTTCTTCCTTCCTGAACATGTAGTTCCTTCTGGGGATCAGGAGGCACCTGCGGTGGCTTGATCCTGGCTGGAGGCTGGTGCCCACCAGAGCTGCTGTCATTCCCCTCTGCGGCTGGACAGGGGAGAGAAAATAGAAAAAAAAGGCTCATGGGTCAAGATAAGGACAGGGAGAGATCACTCACCAGTTACTGTCATGGGCAAAACAGACTCACCTTGGGGGAAAATGAATTTGATTTATTGCCAAAGCAGAGTAGGATAGTGCAAAATAAAACCAGATCTTAAAAACCTTCCTCCCACCCCTCCCTTCTTTCTGGGCTTAACTTCACTCCTGAATTCTCTACCTCCTCCCCCTCAGTAGCGCAGAGGGATGGGGAGCGGGCGTTGTGGTCAGTTCATCACACCTTATCTCTGCTGCTCCTTCCTCCTCAGGGGCAGGACTCCTCACATTCTTCCCCTGCCCCAGCGTGGGGTCCCTCTCATGGGAGACAGTCCTCTATCAGCTTCTCCAATGTGAGTCCCTTCCACGGAGTGCAGACCTTCAGGACCAGACTGCTCCAGCGTGGATCCCCCACGGGGTCACAAGTCCTGCCCAGCAAACATGCTCTGGTGTGGGCTCCTCTCTCGATGGGGCCACAGGTCCTGCCAGGAGCTTGCTCCAGTGTGGGCTTCCTACAGGGTCACAGCCTCCTTCAGGTGCCTCCACCTGCTCTGGCATGGGGTCCCTCACAGGCTGCAGGTGGATATCTGCTCCAGCATCATCCTCCATGGGCTGCAGGGGACAGCCTGCCTCACCATGGTCTTCTCCAGGGGCTGCAGGGGAATCTCTGCTCCATTGCCTGGTGTGCCTGCTCCCCCTCCTTCTTCACTGGCCTTAGTGTCTGCAGAGTTGTTCCTCTCACACATTCTCACTCCTCTCCAGCTGCAAATTGCTGTTGTGCAGCAGTTTTTTCCCCTTCTCAAATATGTTATCCCAGAGGTGCTACCACAGTCACTGATGGGCTTGGCTTTGGCCAGCAGTGGGTCTGTCGTGAAGTGTTGACATTGGCTCTGTCGCACACAGGAGAGGCTTCTGGCTGCTTCTTGCAGAAGCCATCCCTGTAGCCCCTCTGCTACCAAAACCTTGCCCCACAAACCCAGTGCAGCACCATAAGACCCAGCACTATCGGGAATCTTCACGTAGGTTCGAAATAAAGCAGGCACCTATTTGGACTTGGAGATGGAGCTTCTGCTTTTCATAGGTGTCACTCTCTTACCTCTGGTACCACAAATCTCAGCCCTAAATTAGCTATATACCTCCTGCTATTTGTTGGCGTTTGCTCTCAGACTAGGGCTGCACGTGAGCTTATGTGGAGATAACGCATGGGAGGCAAGCCGCATTCCCATGTCTGCCCATATGTTCTGCGTGCACGTGGTTCACGTGTATGTTGTTTACATACACAGAGGCCTATGCAAGAATTATGTGTTTTTTTGTGTGTGTTGGGAAAATAAGGAAAATACTTAATATGCTCATGGAACATAATGTAAATCTACCATGCTGTGACACAAGGCATACATTTGTTGTGTGTGTTTGGAGCCCACTTGTGGCACCCAAGACTTAAGCTATATTTACGTTGTATTTGTGCCTATATCTTGTGAGCAATAGGCATACATGAGCACTTGCCCAAAAGAAGCTAGCTGTGAGCAGTTTGGGCACTTGATCCTTCCAGAAAATGGACTGCAGAGAATGTTGTGGAACTCTTTGTACATGTAGCTGAAAATGTTGCAGTAGGCTGATGGCAAGAGTCCTCCTTCAAAGTAGCAAATGAGGAAGAATTATCTGAAGGATCAGCGTGGTATCTTTTCCTAAGGCTTCAGGAGCACCTCATCATGATGGCGTTACTGTGAGTACTAGACAGCTTTAATGAGTTGCATCTGGTTGCAAGGCACTGCCTGCATTCGGGGTGTGTTTATTGTGGCTCCAGCAGGCATCTTTGTGGATTTTTGATCTCTACAGAATCTCTGCTGAAGCACTGAGGAAAAAACGGATGGTGGGAATTTGCTTATAACATGCTTCAAGGACAGACTAGAGGCCAAGGAACTTGGGATCCAGTTCGTCATTGTGTCTGAGTGCTGTTTAGTGCAGGACCTGAAGGGCATGTGGGGAGGTTAAAGGTAGCTTTCTACCACTTTTGCACTGACTTACCCTTAGCTGCTTCTGTTATGTTCTATCCACAATGTATGTCTCTCTTCAGAGTGCAGCTCTCCTACCTTATGCATGTTGTTAGAAAACACAGCATGAGCCTGGTGCTGTATAAAAGGGTACGCAGCACAGCTGCACTTAGGGCTGTTCTGCTGATGCACAGGTGTGTGTAAGTTATAGCTGAACACCGTGCAGGGTGTTTGCTGCGTATTAGAAATACCCCAGACATTCAATGCCAAAACAAATAGGCTCCAAGCTGCCTTTGGGCTTGAGTTTTGTTTGTATTCAGTTACAAATTAGAAGTTGACTTGCCTTTTTTTTTTTTTTTCCTTTTGCGAAGTGATTCCACAGATTTCTACACGAATCCTTCCCTGGTTGATTTGCTTCGCTTCGCAGTTGGCCTTCTATCACACAGTCTCACCAAGCTGCTCATGCATCTTGAAATAAGTAGCACGTACTCACTTCAAGACTCCTTTCCTGGAGCTGTCTCTGCAGTTGCAGAGCCCCACATGGAGAGCACCACCCACGGGTGTTGGACGCATGTGGCTGACTTGTCAAGGGCCTTGGGTTAAAGATGTTTCACATCCATCCCAACTACATAAGTACATTTTTAACGTGAACTAAATCCTTCTGTTTGAGGGCTGTTGTGCATTTCCAGGAGCTTTTTGCATGTGCAGAGCATAACCCCAGAAAGATGTTACCATGTAAGCATGCTAAGGGGACCTCCCTCTTCTTGTCATTTTGTGCCTGGATCGGAGAAGCACTGGTCCAGATTCTTTCCCCCCAGCTCTGCTGATAAAGATAAAATACAAGGACACAAAAATGGCAGAAGTGCAGAGGCAGACACCAGGCATCGAGCAGGATGACATCTGTGGTTGATAGGAATTCACTTAACAGAGTGCGAGTGGGCTGGTGAGGAAGGGGACTGGAGGCTAAGGCAGGGGCTGGGGAGTGTGTTTTTCTTGCAGTAACCTCTCTCCTTGTTCTCCTCCTTCTGTCTTTTCTAGGCAGGACAGGGCTGCTTGCTGATCTCTTGCCCAGTTTTGCTGTGGAGATTATGCCAGGTATTCAGTCATTTCACCCTTCAATCACCCAGTCCTCTGTCATCTTGTCTGTTTATCTTTCTACAGCATCTTTGTGTGATGTGCATTTCACTCTAACGTGTGTTTTATCTGGGGATAAAAAGGGAAAAACCTGTTGCTTACTGTGAAAGTGTGTTGGGTTGAGATTTGAGAGAACCGACGCTGGGACTTGGGAGAGGAACGGCCATGCTGGGAGCCAGCGTACAGAGATGGTGGATGTCATGCCAGGATCAGCGTGAGAGCAGAAATGTCAGCACTGTTCAGGGGAGGTTTCATATCAAGCTCTCTGCTTTCCCTCTGTTAGCACAAAGGTTACGCTGCTCCAGCCTGCAAGACCTCGGCAGCCTCATGTGCCCCTATGGCTTTGTACGTCAGCTGCTCTTGTGTGGTAGTAACTTCTGCTCCCCAGACCCTACCCTGCAGGTACCCTTAGAGCCATCACCACAGATGGCAGCACAGGAGGTGCTAGAAATAGAGCGCTGCTTAGTAACCCATTAGTGGCACAGCCTCTCTTGTGCTGCATGGCCAGGGCTTTATCTCGGTAACACCGGGTGGTTGGACCGGACATGGAAGCTCTCTGCCCATGATAAATCCTTTGCTAGCCAAACTAATGAGAGCCACCAGTTCTGGCACTCCTTGCAGAGGAAACGGAGACTGTGCAACAGATTGTCCTTGAAATGGAAAAGCTGTGAGAACATTTAGCCCTTGAGTCATCTGATCATCCCCTGACAGTGCCCAAGGAGCGTTTCTTTCACACGTTTGTGCAAAAATGCAACTCCACATAAATGTGTGAAGCTATTTTCAAGTCGGTCCCAGAGATGCAAACGGAGAGAAGGCAGACACTCCCCCGCCTCCAGTGTAACCCAAAGCTCCCTGAAGTTCGGCATGGCAGGAGAGGGATTGGTCTTTTCAGCATAGACAGAAGTTGATTCTCTGTTGCCTAACACTTTTTCCCCCCCTACTATTTAGAATTTTGTTGAATGGCTATAAAATTCTTGTGTGTTGGCCAGGTAGCTTTCTGGTACCCTCACTGCATGGGTATAAACAAGAAGAAAGTGTAAAAGGCAGCAGCAAGCCACATTTCAGCTGTTAGCATTGCCTGTTACCTGTAAACAAAAGCAGATGCTCCTGCAAGCATAGAACAGCAGTTTCCAGACAGTGAGGACACACAGCATTTCAGCGTGGTAGTCACTTGAATCACTTCCTTACACAGTTGTACCTGGAAGGGCTGTGATAGAAGATAACAGTTGTACCAGAGGAAGGATTAGAAAAATGCAGGTAAACCTGACTGAATTCCCAGTTCTGTGCATAAAGGGAGAGACAGCAGGGTCCTTTGCCATTTTCTTAATCTCATCATGGTCTTAACTTTCTGTGAAGTAAAATCCTTCCTGATTCATAGGTCCCTGTGACTGGGACACTGATTTCAAACATCCGTTCCTGGTGCTGAGTGAGTATCTGGCAATGTGCACTGTACATACTAACCTGACCTCCTCTTATACTCCTGGAACATTTTCAGAAAGGCCACTGGTACACTTACAATGGACTTGCTGTTTTGTTTTTTCCTCTACCAGGCTTTCATCCTTTATGGAGTGGTTGTGAACTGTTCACTAGTAGCTCTGGAGAACTGACATTGGAGCTTCATTGCATAGCTGTGGCTGGCCACTTCTGTCATGCGATACTGTTTCACTGCCCTCTCTCTATCAGTGATGGCTGTAGAGAACAAGATGAGAATATGACAAAAGAATATGACAAAAGAAAAAGCCACTGAGCTGTTGCCCTGCTTGGATTGCCATAGCTTGGGAAGTACAGGACTGGAAGGGATATTCTGGGTCGCTCTCTTGCTTGCTGTCCCAAGCACCATGTAATTTCATCCTTTCCGTAAGCTTAGCAAGCTTAAGAGTAGTCTGGGTTTGGCCTTTCTCTCTCCCATTGGATCACTTTCTTTGGTGTGCTGCTTCTAGCTTTCACCTACATTACTCATAGCCTCTTTATGCCTCTTTATGTAAGACCTTCAACTGTAATACCTGGTTTTCCTGCTAGCGTTCATTCTTCCAGCGTATTTACGGGTAGCAGCTACATCTGCTCTCAGCCTTCTATTTAACCCAGTAATGCAATGCACTTCAGCTCTCCTGGTGCAAGGCAGCGTATGGAGTCCCTTCATCCCCTCAAATCCCTGCTTTGCAAAGATGATCAAAGCTGTATAGCATCAGTAACTTCAGATGAAGTTACATGAGGCCTTGTATGACGGCACTAATATTTCCTTAACACTACTGGAAATGCCTCCTCTGCTGGGCATGGGATTATATTTACCATTTTGTGGCTGTATTACAGCCACAGTTACAGTTGTGTTATGATGGAGTAGTATACTTCCTTTTCTTTTTCAGTTGTTTTCAACTACTGAAGTCCTGTTCAGAGCAGTGATTGTTGTTAATCTTTGAACGTGTGACCTTGGAAGTATTGTTGCATAGCTTGAAATTCAGTATATTGCTGCATTTCATGTTTCTTCTTGTAGCCCCAAGGACAGCTAGCCCTTTCTATAACATATCTCAGTCTTCATCTTTAGTGACAATGCTTCCCTACCTATTACCTTCCAGATACATTAACACATTCTTATTTTCTGTGTCAAGGTCATTCATGAAAATGTTAAATAAGATGGCTCATAGAACCAGCAGTTGAGGAACTGTATCAGTAATCTCAGTGCTTACTTTTCCATTCATGAATGCTTCCCTCCAGCCATTTCTTTATTCATTAGCTGAATTTTTCTCAGCGTGTAGTAGCTTCACCAAGAAAAATAATTCCACAAAGACCAAAATTGTCTTCAGATTTAAATGGAATTTATCTGTTTCAGCTAAAAAAGTAATAAAATATTCAAAAAATATAAAATATTTCACTTGACACTTCTGAAATGAAATGTTTTGATTTGTAAATGCCAGATGTTTCACTGACATTTTTTAAAGGAAATTTTAAGTTCTAGATTAAAATTGGCATTAAAAGAGGGGAATTGTTTGTAAAAGAGTTAAGGAAGACTCCAACAAAGCAAAGAGTTTTGCTTTTGTTCAAACAGAGTGCTGTGGATTAATTAAAATGGCACTTCTTATTTTGGCATTTTATTAAGAACTAGAAAAAACTTCTGTTTTGATTGTTCGAAGCAGAACATTTTTTCCTTGACTTTTCACCTTAGCAGCACAGGTGAGAGGTGCACTATTTTTCCAGTTCAATTCTGTACTCACATTGCAGTATCCGTCCTTCTTCATCTTAAATAATAATGTACCAGGAGGCAGCGATCTGCTGCTTTTTTTTTCTGGACTAGGGGTAAACCCTACCCCACTGCAAAGCAGCCCCACCACTTCTCGCTTCACTTTCTTACCATCTTTCCAAGGTGGTTGAGTAACCACCTGGGTACACCTGGAGTGTTTCTCCACGGATTTTCCCTCACCAGCAGTTTGACTGGTGCTGATGGGCTGGTGCCCCTGTCTCACGTACAGACTCCAGGCCTCATATACATTCAAAGTCTTGAAATTTCTCGGTCTGGATGTGTTCACTGACCATTCCCTTAATCCAGGCGTGGCGGTACCACGTGGCGGTAGGCGCAGCCCTGTGCACGCAGACCCCTGCAAGGCGCAGGGTGGCCAGATGCGGAGCTGGGAGCTGCCCCGGCGGGAGCTGGGCACTGGCTCCCACCATGGCTGCTGCTGCTGCAAACTCCCCAGCAGCGAAGCTTGGGAAACCTTTTCTGTCTCCCCTTCCTATTCAAAGCCCATCCCTTTCTTTGCGGACCAGCTCTTCTGTGCTGTCCCTTGTAGGGTGTTTTTCAGCCGTTCCCTTTTGGGGCCTGACAGACATGATCTGAGGCTTCAGTGGGGAAGGAAGGAAAAAAAAAGTGTTTGTTAGGTTTCCTGGCTGGCTGCAACGCCTGAATAGGATGTTCGTTCGGCGCATTCAAAAGAATAATTGCATGCGTGGGCCTAGTTGCGAAGGGGCAGGCCTGGCTCGTTTAGTGGGCTATTTATAGCGTGCTTTTCACCATCGTTTGTCCCATTAAAACTAGAATGTGGGTAGGGAACAAACACACAAGCAGGGCATGAACATGGCTGGGAAGAATGAGTCTTTGATGAGATCCAAACGCTAATGGAGCATGTCCTGCGGCGTTCATACAGGTCTGCTGTGGGGCGAAGGGTTTCTGTGCTGGGGAGCCAGAGCTCCTGCCTCTGTGCTGCTCGTCTCTCAGCCAGCCACAGATGTCACAGGAAGGGACCACATTTCTGTAGCCCCATATCTCACTGTCATGTGCCATTTCTGCTTTGACACAGAGGGGAACGTAGTCCTACACCAGTGGAGAGTCCACTTTATTATTCACCTATCTGTTTTGCCCCTGTTCTCTCCCCTGGGAGAATGTTGCTGATGTTCCCTTCCACAGTGATGTGCAATCCTGTATCACCCTTTTTCCCCTTGTTTTCCAGAGTGGGTCTTTGTGGGCCTGGTGATCCTGGGGGCGTTCCTGTTCTTCCTCCTGGTGGGGATCTGCTGGTGCCAGTGCTGCCCGCACAGCTGCTGCTGCTACGTCCGCTGCCCCTGCTGTCCTGAGTCCTGCTGCTGTCCTCGGGCGTGTGAGTGACCCTGTACAAACCTGGCGCAAATTATCTCCTGTACTTTTTCTTCCTAGCAGAAGAGGAGGAGAAGCTGTTAATATTAGTTTCTTTGCCCTGAGCACTTTGCTTGAGTAAAGAACTAGTTTTTAGGGAGTGAAGCATCTGACCTATTGCTCGATGGTTGAGCGCTCAAAGTTAATTACAAATGTAATTCCCCGAGCCCTCCTTGCTTTGGCAGCTGTGCCTGCTTCTCCAAAGTGTCATGCTCTCCTTCCAAAGTTGTTGTTGTGTCAAGTGAATGTTGCGGGTCAGAGGTAAGAGCATCCTGGGAGATTTCTTTCCGGCAATGCAAAGCAGCTGGCTTCTACAACAGTGCAAAATGCTTGCAACCCAGCAAGGTTCCTGGTCAGGTTCAGTCACATCTGTCAAGTTTCATGAGCCTCATCCCTGCTGCTGGAGTCATCAGTTGTTTTTAAAGCTGAACTGCCACTAAATCACGGCAGCGGTAATGCTGGCTGTAACGCACTGAATGTCTTTCAGTTCCTGGGCATCTTGCAGCACTCATCTGACCCGCCGTGTGCGTTTTTAAAACTTCCCTTGGTACTTTTTGAGGCTTAGAGAAATTCAGATTGGTCTTCATGTAATTGCATTTGTCCAGTTGTCTCCTGCTGGGTTGTCACCGATGTTGGTGATGTGCAGGTTTTGGCCATGTGCCATGTGAGTCTGTGGGAGGCTGGTGTGATGCTGACCGCTGTTCTTTTCCTTTTTCAGTGTATGTAGCAGGCAAGGCAGCAAAAGCTGGGTACCCTCCTGCAGTCTCCTCCATGCCAGGTGCATACTACATCCCCAGTGTTCCTGTGGCTGGTGTCCCGTCTCCTGCTGTGCTGATGGATAAGTCGCACCCCCCTCCACTAGCCCCAAGTGACTCCAGCGGAGGAAGCCAAAATGGTAATTTGCAGTGCCAGGCACAGCATTCGGTCCTCCTACTGGGAGCAGGGCTGGGAAGGTGAAGAGTGGTTGTCACTGGTAGAGTGCTGTGAACAGAAGAAACAGAGAAGCTGCATTTTAATCCTGGCTCTGACAACGACATTTGCATCCCTTAGGGCCACACAGTTGAACTTTTCTTGTGCCATCAGCACTGTGTCAGTGTGTGGGTGCTTAATTAGGTCAGCAGGGAATGGCAGGCCAAGTTCATGCCCTGGGCCCCTCTCATTGCTGATGCAAAACTTTACTTGCAGGGGAGAAAAGGATGAATATGATTTCAGGGGAGCAAAGGCAGTGGCTGTTTTCCCCTTAGAGCTGATGCCTTGCAAGCTGCTTTCTCTTGGTAAACTGTTCTTTCTGCCCTCTGTGGGGCACTGCTTGCCCTCTGGCAGCAGTTTTTGCTGCAGCATGTTTTACTGTCCCCGTGGCATTTTGAGTGTGGGGACATGCTCTCTTGGGGTTTCTGCCCAAGAGCATTTGGGGCTGGACGCTTTGCCCTACCTTACAGAAGTCGGTAGGTGACTGGTTTTGTCCAGCCTTTGCATTTGTGAAATGTGAGTGATAAAAGGCTTGTAACTAGAATGGAGTTGTGGATCAATGTCAGACATAGAGTATCTGACGATAGTACAATGACTATCGTGGTGAGGGTCACTTGTCTCGCTGCAAAGGAAGCTGCCATCAAGGCAAAAGAGGGTAGCTATTTAGCCACATCCTAACGTTTCAGGATCAGAATGTCTGAATTCACACATGCTGCAGCAGAAGTGACTCTCACCAATGTGGAGTCTCCATAGTGACACAGTATGTTTGCCATCGATCCAGCTATGTGTCTGATTTCAAAGCCCCACACTAATTATCAGTTGCGAAGTTTACTCATGACAATGCGTTGATAAGGCACTTTGGAAAAGACAAGATCAAGTAGTGTAATCAAATAGTTAAGGTTTTGGAACAACCCTACACATCCTTCTGCTGCTCTAGTCAGTATATTAACCTTCCTGGAATTACAAAAAGTATTTTCCTTCAACAATCATACGTTTTTGTTTTCCCACTGAAATCAAAACAGAGCTCTGGAATGGAACATTTTGAAATAGGAAATAAATCAATCGCTGATCCAAAGCAGAACGTATCCAATTCAGAAGCCTTTGTCAGAAAATGATGAATGACAGCCCAGTGCTTAAATTTTTTTTTCTCCTATGGAAAAGGTCACTGCATGTAGAGCATGGTGTTGGCCGTGGGAACTCCAGGGATTTTTTTAAGAGTCAGATCACAGCCCCAGTCTCGTCTCTGCTGTACGTTACTGGCAGAGCAAGCACAAATGCAGAATGAAAAACTGGATGCGTTTGGTAAGCAAATGGAATGGCTCTTTGGCATCCCATGTTCATTACACAGAAAGAGATGCATTTATTATATATCCCAAATCAGCTGGTTGAACTTAATCCCTCAACTCAGGACTTGACAGGAAATACTACGCATTGCAAATAAAACCATTATTATGGAATTTTAACTGTTGTGGCAAGACAACGGAAGTTCTTAAGCTTTTTAATTTTTTAGTTAATATTTTTTGCCATAATACAGACAAACCCTTAGTCTCGGTCGTGCACCTATTGTTCAAGGTGGAGCTAAGGAAGGGTGATAGCCCTGCATCATGTTCCTTTTCTTTTAAGTCCCTGCACAATGCCAGAATATCCCCTAATTACAGGCTGTAGAAGAGAAGACATTACGTGGCTGTTCCAAGCTACTTATTTGCTGGTTGGCCAGACAGTAAGCTAAACAAAACAGGTAGTGGTTGTCTTTATAATAAAGGCCTTTTCTCAGAAGGAGCGCTAATTATGGTCTCTGCATCCTCCATGCAGGCAGTGTAGGTCTGATCTGAAACTTGGTATCTTCGAGGCTTCAACCTTTCTGTCAAGTTTATTTTAAAGAAATGGGATCAGAAATGCCGGAAGATGGAGACTGGAGGATTCTGTAATCCTGGCTGCCAGGCTAAAAAGGACAGCCTTTGCCCTAGATAGTTTCTGTACTTACAAATGACCCCTGTGAGGTGATCTAGTGAGCAAACTCAGGCATGAAGATATTTAGAAAATTTGCCTAGCATTACATAAAAGCCATGTGACAAAGCTCCAGTGAAGCCTAGAAACTCTGTCCTAAACTTAGGGCTGAACAAGGAAAAAAATAAATTTTCAGCTCTCTTATTTAGAAGAGTGTTGGCAACACATAAGTTAAGATTTATGCTCTATTTTAAATGCAGTGGTTACCTGGAGACTCTTGCATAGATTCTTTAAACCATGCATGCAGGGAAGCTTTTGATCTGAGAGCTGGACTCCAGACCTTTAATATGGAAAGTGTATAAGGATGAGACATCACTTACTTCCTAACCACTAAAAAAGTGAGTAGTGCTGTCCTTTCTGGGGAGGGAAACAGCTTACAGTTTTGGTTGACTTGGTTCTACCCACAGAAGAATTTAAAAAAAATATCCACAGTTAAACACAAACATTAGAAATTTATGAACTGTTCAGGAGAAGAAAATATGGTCTAACAGAGAAGAATGTTTCATTCCCTTTGACTTTAGTGAATGGTTCTGGACAAGTGGTTAATGTCTCTGCATCTTCATTCCCTGATAATTAAGATGAGCCTAAAAATATTCAGACCTTATTAAAGAGTGATGGCAATTTACAGATGAAGAAGGGTATGAGAAGGAAGGAATAGTATCTTTGGTTCTTACACGAAGAACATTGGAAAGAAATTCTTTCCTGTGAGGGTGATGGGGCACTGGAACAGGTTGCCCAGAGAAGCTGTGGATGCCCCATCCCTGGCAGTGTTCAAGGCCAGGTTGGATGGGGCTTTGGGCAACCTGCTCTAGTGTAGGGTGCCCTTGCCCATGGCAGGGGAGTTGGAATTAGATGATCCTTGTAATCCCTTCCAACCCAAACCATTCTATGATTCTATGATGATTCTATGAATAATAAAGATTTAATAAGCTGAGCATTCAATATAATTGCGAGAAGTATTTAATAAATAAATATAGTAGAGACAAAATATGCTTTATCTCTCAATTGAAAATGCTTTCATTAGCTCTTCATGGTCACCTTTGCAGATTCCCTTTCAACCTATGATTCTACTCTATGATGATATAATTCCAAAGTTAATTTCTAGATGCTTACAGAATTAACTGAGAAATTCATTTTCCTTTTGATACATAGCTGCAATGGCAAGTCGAGCATGAAGCTAGCATGAAGCCTAGCTAATTCTCCATCAGTTCCAGGAGCTATACATGTTGCCCAAGCAGATATTTGGCACAGCCTCAGCGTGAGTATTGGCTCTGTGGAGACAGAGTCTGGAAGCTGCCTCTTAAGGTTCCCCAAAGGTTATTAGTAGGTCAGAGTAATTTCCAGCTGATGGTTATTCGCTGGCCTGTGTAGAAATGAGGTGGCAGCTTAGCTGAGCCCCTAATAGACACATTAGAAGAAAGAATAGCGAGAGGCCTCTTTCCGGGCCAGGCACCAGACAGAGGTCAGCGGCGATGGTGAGATGGAGAACTCAGCTTGCTGCTGTTCATGCAGTACAGCAGAAGTCGTCACTTCTGAGGCCAATCAGTCCAGCCCCTCCTCGTAGCAGTAACCTCACTTCAAGAGATGTGGTGGTCTCCCACTTTGGAAGGCAGGGTTCCTTGTGTTTGTAAGTCACCGTGTGCATGTGCTGTCATTGAGCACACATTCATGGGGATAATAAAACATAGCGAAACTCCACGCTGCTGTCAGCGGAGCTATCTGGAGACATGTTGAAAGCAGGACCCCGACAGACCCATACTATATTTGACAGACCCATACTATATTTTAACATCTAATACCTTTCCCAAGTACAGGTACACAAGGTACTATTTCAAGATGTAGTTACTGACCTAACTTGTGCACAACCAGAACCCCCGGTAAAGCACTTTCCTCCTGAAGCCATTTGCGGGATTGTTACAGGAGTCGGTCTGCCCTTTTCTATGGCGCAGCCGTTTCTGAAGCAGAGCATGGTTATTTAATAGCGCACAAACACACGCACAGCAGTTTAGGACAGAAGGTGCCTAAGAATACCTCTGCCAAGTCCTTGTTCAGCCCACACAGCGCATACTATGCAACGTACTACCAAACCCATATGTTAGTAGCTTGATGTATTGGGGTGTGGGTTAAAACAGAAAGAACAGGTTGGCTCAAAACCACCACCGTCCAAGTATTTAAATCGTGCCACAAGAGGAGTGCTCGTGCAACACTGCAGTAGAATAGAATAGAATCATTAAGATTGGAAGAGACTTCAAGGATCATCCAGTCCAACCGTCCCCCCCCCACCTATTAACCACTAAACCATGTCCTTCAGTACCGCGTCTAACCTTTCCTTAAACACCCGCAAGGACGGTGACTCCAGCACCTCCCTGGGCAACCCGTTCCAATGCCCGACCACCCTTTCCCAGAAGAAATTTCTCCTCATCTCCAACCTGAACCTCCCCTGGCGCAACTTGCAGCCGTTCCCCCTTGTCCTGTGACTAGTTATCTGCGAGAAGAGGCTGACCCCCAGCTCACCACAACTTCCTTTCAGGTAGTTGTAGAGGGCAATAAGGTCTCCCCTGAGCCTCCTCTTCTCCAGACTAAACAGTCCCAGCTCCCTCAGCCGCTCCTCATAAGACCTGTGCTCCAGACCCTTCACCAGTTTCGTTGCCCTTCTCTGGACACTCTCCAGGGCCTTGATGTCTTTCTTGTGGTGAGGGGCCCAAAACTGGACACAGCACTCGAGGTGCGGCCTCACCAGGGCTGAGTACAGGGGGACAATCACCTCCCTGCTCCTGCTGGCCACACTATTCCTGATACAGGCCAGGATGCTGTTGGCCTTCTTGGCCACCTGGGCACACTGCCGGCTCATGTCCAGGCAAGCGTCAGTATTCACACAAAGGAACATCGTAACCCCGTGCAAGGCAAAGGGGTTCTGTTTTGTAGTGCTAGGTGACTTGTCCTCACAACAGTTCTCTCATGAGGCTGAATTCGAGGGTTGTAGTAGTCTTTTGTACTTAGCGCTATGTTTCTGTCAATCTTGAAATAGCCTCAGCCTGAGACCTGTCTTAAATAATCTACTATAAAATATATATTTTTATTTTTATATATATTTATATATATTATATATATTTTCTTCACAATCCTCATAGGTGGAGTGCTCTGCTTGCTGACTGTAGACCTGCCTTGAGGTAGCCAGGCTGTTGATAGGGTTAGCAGGTAAAGTGTGCAGGGAGCCAACCTGCCAGAGTTAGAGCTGCTGTGGCTCCAGCTGTGTAGGGGCTGCTTTTCGACACACAGCAATGTGGAAAAACTAAAGCTGTCCAGGCCTCTCCCCTGCAAATGGAGTGGTCCCAGGAGTCAAGCACTTAATGTATGTGTGAGACCTGTTCTGTAAATGTGTGAGATCTGTTCTGTAAAATGCAGCACGTAAAGAATGCCAGAGCAGGCGGTTTCAGAGTTACCCAGTGACCTGGTTGGCCCCATCGCTGGGTTCGGTATAAATCTCAAAGCAGTGTGATGTGCATTGTGGGACTTTCTGTGTTTCCTTCTGTATTCTCTGGGGCTTCTCCTACCACATGCTCTTCAACCTGTGTGAGCAGAATTCATAGGGATGGGAGGGTGGAGTGGTCCTGCAGAATGACAGCTCCCAAATGCTCAGCCACCTGCTTCCCCTGCAGACTGGGAGCTTGCAGCCCCTGCTGCATAGAGGAAGCCTCATCTTCTGGGACTGCTTCTCCCATACCATGACGAATCCTTTCTGTAGTGCTGAGGAAGGGGAAATGAGTGCTGCTTTTCTCTGCCATCCTCTGTGGGAGGTGGAATCACTCTACAGCAATGACACCACTTGATGCATTTGGTTGTACAGACTGGGCATTTCCAAACCATTTTTGCTGTTATTGCAAACTTTGTAAATGATGCAGCTGCTCACAACTTCACATCCCACATTACAGAAAAATTTCTTCTGAAGCAAGGACTGACTCACTCTGTTTTGGAAGATGCAGCCTACCTGCATGCAGACATGAGCTCAACCATAGAAGCAATGTTGTTGCAAAGTCTCCTTGGACTTAAATGTGATTTCCTCTAATGTTTTACTTGTCTCCCTAGCAGTGCGCAAGGGGTACAGGATCCAGACCGACAAGGAAAGGGACTCCATGAAGGTGCTGTACTATGTCGAGAAAGAACTGGCTCAGTTTGACCCAGCTAGGAGGATGCGAGAACGATGTGAGGAACAAGCGTGGTTTGATTTCTTTTTTCCCTCTGACCTGAAAAAGACTCTGCAAATTCATAGTTAAAAGTTCACTAGCTTTACCTTAGAGCCAGCCTCTGGGATATGATGTCCAGGATATGGTACTTAGGGGAAGTCTGGATTTTAGGCATCTAGGAATGTTCTGATTTTAAAAATCTGCTGCTTACCTAATCATCTTTAATGAGAGCAAACATGGTGTGGGGGACTCAAATGCTCATGAAAATTGTCCACTCGGATAATTAAACCTTTGGATTATCAACATCTGAAAAGCCAAGTCCATACTCATGCCTTCTACGGCCTGTGGCGGGCTAATAGCTGGGATGCAGTCCTCACAACTTCTGTATGTCTTACAGCGTGGCGCCTCTAAGTTCCCAGCATGGCAAAATGGGAGAGGGATGATTTTATGGAAAGTGTGTTTTGTGAGCTGCAGTAACTGCAGCGTGGATTGAAGGATGTGGAAAGGTAGTCTGGAGTGGGTGTTGCCCTGCAGCAGCAGCAGGGACTGCAAGAAAGATTGAAGAAACCAGGGGATTGTAAGGTTTCGTGACAGCGGTCAGCGTAAGCTCAGAGGTGGTATGTGCGTCAGTACTGACAGCTTGGCAGTCAGGCAACTGCAGGCAAAGGGGAGGATGGTGGTGAATAGGGACAGGATGAAACTCAGAATTGAGCTTCTGTGTGGGACTCCTCACTGTCTCCCAATAGCCTCTTGCAAGCTTTATTTTCCTAAATAAAGCCTGAGGCTGCACTTAACGGGTGTCAGAATGCAAACCCAAGTGAGGATCCTAGCACAGTAGGTGGCAGAGGTGCAGTGGCGGTACCAAGTGTGTGCATGTAGAGGGCTTGCAGTGCAGCTCTGTCGTCTAGCTGTTCTGTGCAGAGGACAGCAGCAGGTTGGGGCCTGAGTTCCTCCGGGCAGCATCTGACTTGTGCAGAGCTAACCCACAGTAGGGACTGGTAGAGGCTCATTTAAAACAGACGTGTGAGATCTTGCAAATCAGTGAAGGTAAGGGCTTCAGGGAATGACACTACATCAAAGCTCTGTACAGATTAGGCATAACCAGCAAATTATATGTACTTCTAAAACAGTCATTGCTGAGCACACTGTCTTCTCCACCCACAAGATTTACTATAAAAAGACCTCTCCAGATTGGTATGTCAGGCCTCCAGATGTCAATGTGTTTGACGGGGTAGAGACTGACAGTGATTCAGTCAGTCTCTTTCTTCTTAATCTTTTTTACAGGGGGTTGGTTTTGTTTTAGCTGGGCAAGTCAGGCCAAATCCAGAGCCAGCCTGTCTCACACTAGGAAAGGGGGAGGTGGGACAACTGCTGTGATGGTGTTCCACCAAGTGCAGTGCCCACCTTGTGAGGGCGGAGAGCTCACATGTGTTACTGGAGCAGGGCTGAGGGGGGATTTCTGCATGAAGGCTGAACTCGGTTATCTGGAACGCAGGCATGTGATGGCATTTGCAGTACGGTTAGAATATCCCACCTGGCTACCAGCTACCAGTTCAGAAGACCTGTAGGTCTAACAGCAGCTCTATGTCCAAACTGAGCCCCAGGAGTCCGGCAGGATCAGTTGAGGGTTTGGAGAAGGGGCTTGGATTCCATTTTGATTTTTTTCTAAAGGAGGGCAGCTCAGCTTCTTTCTGAAGAAGCTGCAGCTGGGCCCACTACAGCCTTCCTGTCCTCTCCTCCCCTCTCACACATGCTGCCAGGTGATGCCTGTCTCATTTCTTTTCTGCAACCTTCCCTGCAGATAACAACACCATCTCTGAACTCAGCTCTTTGCATGAGGAGGACTTGAACTTCCGTCAGCCCTACCGCCAGGTGCGAAGGAAACCTCTGCCTCCTTCGGGGGACCTGGATGGTGATGCGGAATACTGGGCAGGAGTGATGGGCGGGGGCAGCACGTCAAGATCCCAGGCTGTCTCCGACTACAGAGATGAGCGGGACAGTTTCCGGCACAGGTGAGGGCTGCTGCGTTGGGAGGCAGCTATATCTGGGAAAGTAGTAAAGATATGAGAGGGGACAGATGGACCGGTAGCTCTTCTCCGTTTCCTGCTGCTTTGCTTCTGCTTAGCAGGACGGAGGGGTTAGAGAGAAATGTGAAATCTGGAGATGTCATTACATGAGGTCAGAATTAATCTGATTGCCGCAAGCCTGCTGAAGCGTACCCAGCCAGACAAAGCTAGGTACCAGCCCCATTCCAGGCGGGATGTAAAAATGAGATCAACAGGAAACCAAGCCACCCTTCACAAAGTGCTCTCCTGAGATTCGCACCTGATTCCTCCAGCACTTCCCAGTGCTGGTGCGCTTAACTAGGAATCGCACCCTGATGCTTTGGTGGCTAGGAGATACCACATCCTTCCCTCACACAGCAGCAGCCCAGTCTCCTGAAAGCAATGACAGGGATGTCCTTCCCTCAGCACTGCACTGTTGTGCCAGCTCACTCCTTTCAAACCTGCTTCAAAATTGCCCTGCTGTGAGCTGGGTTTTCCCCACAGGATGTGCACCTACAGGCTTTGGGGCCAAGGAGAAGCAAGTCCAGCCCTGCGTACTGGAGGGCAAGGGAGGTGCACTCTGGGGTTCATCTCAGGTAACATTAAGACATGTAGTGTCTGAGGTATCCGCGCTAAGCTGCCTTTATAGTCAGCAGAGAGAAGCAGGGATATCTAGGAAGTGATAGATCTCTTCCTACAGAATATAATGAAACCAGGTCAGATGATTCATGCCCCAGGAGTCCCTGTTTCCCTCCAACATCTGCAAAGGCAGCCGAGAGGACGAGCTGAATCCTGCCCTCTAACACGACCTCTTTCCTCCTCCAGCCAGCAGAGATCCAAGTCCGAGATGTTGTCCCGTAAGAGTTTCTCCGTGGGAGTGCCGGCTGTCTCTATGGACGAGCTGGCAGCCTTTGCAGAGTCCTACAGCCAGCGGACCCGGCGGGCAGACAGCCAGGAAACTCGGCGTTTTGAGCGATCAGAGTCTCACGGTGGCCGTGGCGGAGGGCTGCCCCACCAGGATAGCTCCCTGGAGGAGTACTACACCAAGCGTAGCAGAGGGAACCGAGAGCCTTTGACGGACTCGGATCGGGGCTGGTCGTACAGCCCACCCCGGAGACGGGCCCATGAGGAGAAGCACCTGCCCAGGCTGGTGAGCCGGACGCCCGGAGGGAGCCAGAAATACGATCACTCCTACCTCAGCAGCGTCTTGGAGAGGAAATCCCGGAGCTATGATGAGAACGGTGACCACAGTGACACCCCATCAAAGCTGAGCTCGCAGCCCAGCCAGAGAGGAGGGGGAACGTATTATGCCTGGTCACCACCCTCTACCTACAAAGCCGAGAAGCTGCAGCAGCAATCGCAGCAGCCGTCACCGCCGCCTCAGCAGGAGGAAGGGGAGGACACTCTGCCCCCATATAGCGAGAGGGAGCTGAGCCGAGGCCCTTCGTACAGGGCCAGGGAGCAGGCCTACCTCAACGCCTCTGATAAGAAGAGGAAAAAGGACCCCAAGAAAACAGTGAGGCCATGTCTGGTGTTCCTGATCCAAACAGGCTGAGTGGGGAGCTGCCAGGAGGGGGTTACTAGCCAGAGTTTAGGGACAGGAGGGCTCTCCAGGAGGGCAGAGCCTGGAGTCCGAGTGTGGGGAACTGCAGATATGGGAGTCACTCTGGAGGTAGGAAGACAGAAGGGGAAATAGCTCCTTGGTGGAGCAGAGAGACGTGTGCCTGGGACTGGGGAGGTAAGGGTTGCTTTTGGGATCTGTGGTGTGGTGATCCAGCGAAGTGGGAGTTTATCTGGGGTTTAGGAGGATCATGGTAGGGAAGAGATCTTAGCCAGGGCTTACAGAAATTACAAGTCATTGCTTTGGCCTTGATCCTTGTTAACAAGGGTTACGAGGTTCTGTTCTTCTGGACTGGGACAGGGCTAGTAGTAAGACATTGTGTAAGAGACAGTCAGGTCCTTCTGAAAGGGGTGAGATGACAGACTCCTGTGCGTGCAAGCCAAAGGCGTTCCTCACGCAGGATACCAGCAGGTGCCAAACATCCTGCCACAGGCTAGTGAGGACCATTGAGTGTATGGTAGTTGGGGAAAGGGAGCTGGTGGAAGTCTGTTCCGCGGGGGAGACCTTGTCTCTAGAGCAGCTTGGCTGTTAGGCCAGAGCTTAAGTGGCACATGTGGGAGAGGAAAAGGGTGTGAGCAGACAAGGCTGTTGCTTTTTGGTTGTGTCTCTGTCAAAGCTACATCTGTCTCTTTGTCCGTCTGTGGGCGCTTTCCTGTTGACATTTCGCTTCTCTTTCCTCTCAGAATGATTTCCCAACAAGGATGTCCCTCGTGGTTTGAAGTTGTTGTGGACGTGTCATGTCGATGGGCTGGATACCGTGAGGTGGCTGCGGTGGAGAAGATGCAGGGCAACAAGACAGGCCTCCGTGCAGCCACCAGCTATGGACTTTGTTTCAATTGTTTGTTTCATCAGGGGAGCCGGGGCTTTTGTAAGAGACAGACTCCCACGAACAGCGCTCGATCTCGGAGGCTCTGGGAGTCTGCCAGAAAAATGAGGCCGCCTGCTTTCCAGCGCCCTCCGTTCTGTGCTGGAAGGCAGCCGTGCCCCTCCTGTCCCTGCAGCCTGAACTACAAGCGTGGCTGCCTTTGTGCCTCTTGCCCTGTCTGATGTGCAGGGAGGCGCCTGTGTGCGAACCTCTTGCTCTCTCTGTCTCCTCAGTTCTGTTTGGATTAAATATTGTCTCCATACCTAAAGCCTTTTCTGTATCATCCCCATGCTGGGAGGAGGCCTCGTTCTTACAACTGCAGACTGCCTCCAGCTGATCGGGCCATAAATCGTGAAAGAGAATCTACATCCTTTCAGACACTATAGAAAAGGACTGATGAGGTGTTACTTTGGCAAGGGCTGGACAGGGAGAGAGAGAGAGACAATTATAGGCTGGTTTGTTCAATATACTTCGTTCTGTACATTGTGTGATGAGAGTTGCAGGTGAGATTGATGTATTGTTTTGAAAGTGGATCAAAGTAGCTTTTATTGTGATGAGAGCATGATGTGTTTTTTTTTCCTGCATCCCCAACTGTGATTTGTTTTGGTACAGTTGCATTTTCTTGCAGCTGAGCTGTAACCCTGTAGAGCTTCAAGCTAGAATATCTGCTCCACCATGTCTTAAGCAGTGCTCTAGCCTTGCTGGCGCTCTGCTTCCAGCACCACCAGACGTCTCTGTCTAGTGAGTGGCCTTTTTGTTTTAAAGAAGCCAAAAGGAGAAGGTGTCAATGAGAGGGCAGCTGCAGATCTTCATTCTGTGCTACTAAGGGTATTACCCCTTTCTGGTCATTGTTCCCAGACATTGAAGATAGCAGTAACAGCAATGGAGAAAAAATTAACATCGTGGATGAACATGAGCTTTGAAAGTCACCTTTTTCCACTTACAACCATTTCATTCGCTTCAGTTGTGACATGGTTTTAGTGGCTGTTGTCTCAGGAGCAGCTGAATTTAGAAGTGAGTGCTTCACACCATCTGGAAGCCTGACATTCTGGTTTTCATAGGGTATAATGCAGTCATTTCTTTAATTTTTAGCTGCTAAAATCATGATGTGAAGGAAGATGAAGGAAGAACATTTTAAGGTCTAGCATCTTGATCCTATTGCACCTAGAAACAACTTAGTGTCCTGTTGTGTTACGGATATTGTCAGCCTCTGAAATGCCATCTTGGTTGTTACTCTGGAAATCTGGGGAGCACTCTGGCCTCATGCTCACTCTGGCAATACTGTTTTCAACACGAGATGTTATAACATCACTGCAGTTCTCCATAGAAATGACAGATTAATTTCTGAATTACTCCTTTGCCACATTAGTTCACCAGGAATGGTTGGTGGAGAGAAAGGGTAATCTCCATAGATCTGATGACAGTGCAGTTTTCATGTTAGAAGGTGAATTAATGGCTTTCTTCTCCTCCCACACTCCTCTAGGGATGAATGTAGTATTGGAAATCCCAGTCTTCAGGTCTGCTTGGCCAGAGAAGGATTAGCCTGCAGGGGCATACAGTCACGGAGTCACAGAATGGTTTGGGCAGGAAGAGACCTTTAACAGTCATCGAGGTCCAACCCCCCTGCCATGGGCAGGGACACCTTCCACTAGACCAGGTTGCCCAAAGCCTCAGTCAGCCTGACCTTCAACACTTCCAATGATGGGACATCTGCAGCTTCTCTGGGCAACCTCTTCCAGTGTCTCCCCACCCCCATAGTAAAGAATTTCTCCCTTATATCTAGTCTAAATCTTCCCTCTTTTAGTTTAAACACATTGCCCCTGGTAAAAAGTCTCTGTCTTTCTTACAATCCCCCTTGAAGTATTGGAAGGCCGCAATTAGGTGTCCCCAGAGCCTTCTTTTCTCCAGGCTGAACAACCCCAGCTCTCAGCCTGTCCTCGTAGCAGAGGTGCTCCAGCCCTGTGATCAACTTTGTGACCTCCTCTGGACTCGTCCCAGCAGCTCCATGTCTTTCCTGTACCGGGGACCCCAGAGCTGGAGGCAGTACTCCAGGTGGGGTCTCACAAGAGCGGAGTAGAGGGACAGTTCCCTTCCTCGACCTGCTGGTCACGTTGTTTTTGATGCACTTCAGGACACGGTTGGCTTTCTGGGCTGCCAGCGCACATGGTCGGCTCATGTCCAGTTTTCATCTACCACTGTCCCCAAGTCCTGCACGGGGCTGGTCTCAGTCCATTCACCCCCTCAGCCTGTACTGATACTGGGGATTGCCCTGACCCACGTACAGGACCTTGCACTCGGCCTTGTTGAACTTGCTGAGGTTCACATGAGCCCCCTCCTCAAGCCTGTCAGTGTTCTTCTGGATGGCATCCCATCCCTCTAGCAGATCAACTGCACCAGTGTCATCCACAAACTTGCTGAGGGTGAACTTGGTCCCACTGTGTCTGTCATTAATGAAGGCATTGAACAGTACTGGTCCCAACACGGAACCCAGAGGGACCCCACTTGTTGCTGATCTCCGTTTGGACATTGAGCAATTGACTGCAACTCTTCAGATGCGGCCATCCAGCCACTTATCCATCAAATAGTCCATCCATCAAACCCATATGGCTCCAACTTAGAGACAGGGATGTTGTGGGAGACCATGTCAAAGACCTTATAGAAGTCTAGGTAGATGACATTAATTGCTCTTCTGCTTATGCACCAATGCAGTCACTCCATCATAGAAGGCCTCTGGATAGTTAGCACAATTTGCCCTTTGTGAAGCCATGCTGACTGTCTCTAATCACCACCCTGCTATCTGCCTTGACGTAGCTTCCAGGGGGATCTAGTCCACGATCTTACTGGGCACAGAGGTGAGGTTGACTGGTTGGCAGTTTCCAGGGTCCTTCTTTTTACTTTTTTTTAAAAATGGGTGTGGTTTCTTTTTTTTCCTGTCACTGGGGACTCCACCTGCCCAGCATGACTTTTCAGACAGGGAGAGTGGCTTAACAACTACATTTGCCAGCTACTTGTCAGCTACATCTACTTGTATAATAAGTGTTTTCATCTTTTCTCATCTTTAATGTATGTTTCTAGGAAAATCATAGCAAAGTTAACAAGAAGTAGGCAGGTGCCATCTGAGGTCTCCCATGACCTTGAGAAGTCTACAGAGCTACACTACATGTTATTATAAATTAAACCTTTTATCCCTGACATGTGATGATACTAGCAGCAAGAAAGGTGGATGTTTTGTTAGTCTGAAAACCTTGGGAACCCCTGGGCCACAAATTTTAAGGGAGTTTAGCCAGATGTCTTTTTCCATCAGACATCCAGCAGACCCAGGAAACATTTTGCGTAGAGATTTGAAGGTGCACCTGCAACAATGACTGTCAGAGGCCAAAACAGCCATTTAAGAGTCTGAATACCTGCATCTTTCAAACCATACTGAAAGCCAGAGCATCACAATCTCCTTCTCATTTCAGTTATGTCTGTCCCTCATCTCAGTCACTGCAGTTCATTTGATCAAGCCCTCAGGAATGAGTTGTGTATTAAAAATACAAGCCTTCCCCTCGTTTATTTGAATTGGTTTTGTTTGCTCAATGCTGGTACTTTAGGGCATTTGTACACTATGTGTAAGAAGTTGCCATTTATGTTCCTAGCTTATAAATAAGTATTTGCAAAGTAATTCTCTTAGCTATTTTAATTGTAGAAACAACTGTTTGTAATAACTGTCCAACATTACTTCTGAATCCAAGTACCTGGAAAAGTGTTGAAGATTTTATGACTAGTGATTCTCTGAGTTTTATCATATCTCTGAGATTATAAACATTTCAGCCTCAAGAGCAGACCTTAATTCCCTGAAGTCAGATCTGGGCAGCACCCATCAGTTGGCTCTGCCTTTGATCTAAAATTTTAGATTTCCTATCTCCCTGTACCCATCTGAAGGAATTTTCAGTTACCAGTAGTGTCTGTCCTCAGGCCATCTTTATTTTCCCCATTAGAAACGTGTCTGCAGCAGCACCAAATGGACCAAATCAGAAACTGAGAGGTGACGCAGAGCAGGGCTTCCATCTCTAGAGCTACACAACCCTAATGACCTGTGACTCTTGCACCAGAGGGACAGGGGGCCAGAGGCTGATGGAGAGGCTGAGAGAAGCCTCTTGTTTCAGAAAAAAAGTAATGGTTTGTGCCTGTGCCATCTCTCAGATCACCTGCAGAATGCTGGCACTGGAAAATAATGAGCCTTATTATTGCGGGGTCTCAAATTATAAATTTTCCAGTGGTCAATTTTTACTGCTAGCATAAAATTAAAACCCTTTTCATATAGGATATGATGTCTGGGTCATGTCAAGGACATGGATGGTTTTGTGGCCTTAAAATGAAGCATCACAACAGTGACTTGCTAAGAAGATAACCGAGATGATGAGTGAATCCTGTAAAAAAAAAAAAAAAAAAAAAAGAGCCCTTAGAGCAACAGCAGGATCAAGCATCAGTGGTAAATTTGGCTGTGCTGTCAAAAATGTGATCTGGGCTACTGAAAAAAGTTTTGACATAATGGAATGGGAAAATAAATACCAGTGGTAATGACTTTTCAAATCCTATTATTCCTTCAAAGTACACTGTAAAAATTCCAGGGGGTGGCTTCAGTGTGAACATCCTCAGACCCCTCCATTTCCACTGAAACGGAAAATTAACAAAACTAGTGCTTCAAATGCTTAGAACTGTGAAACTCCAACACACATCACGTGAGACAGGCAGCCACAATTACTCAGATCTTTGTGCTGGTGTATAATATAGGGGACCGGAACGGCGAGCATCCTAGCCTTTGTTACTGGGTCAGGGATGGGCATCAGCAGCGTGCCGCAGGCCCACCTCACCTTCCCTGCAGCCAGCATTGGCAGCTCTCCGTGCCACATTTCCCCAAGAGGTCCCAGCTCCTGCTTTGACGTCTGGGTCCCTCCATCGCTCACTGAATTGTGATTTTCATTCTGGCTCGTGACTTGGGGTGCCTGCTGCCTGTGGATCAGCAGTTACACTGCATTACTGGCCTTTTTCACCTGTAGCAGAAATAAGACAAATGGTTTTTCAATCACCAGAGACACTTTTACATGTTGGTGCTGTCCACAGAGTTACCTAAAACCGGCCAGAGAAATTCGTGGGAGGGAGCAGCAAGAAAGTGTCGGGCATTGTAAGATGGAACTGGCCTTTTGCAGGGAGGAGAGAAGGGGCATTCTCAGAGCATTTTTTTCAGGGAGTTTCAGCAGAGTTAACACACATAGATGCCACCACTGGGGTGTGACTAGCCTCCTCCGATAACAGATCTAGGAGAGCTTTGCTCAGCCAATTTGCTGGCCGACTCCTACAGTTCCAGGTTGTGTTGCGCAAACTGCTGACTCTCCATATACTTGAAGAGGGCTGTGACTCTTTTGACCCAAGTCTCCTCCCGAAGCTTCTCTGAAGAGATGTAGGACAGCCCCTGGGCTGTACAAATACAGATCCCTGAGAAGGAGCAATCACAAAACATTTTAGAAGTCAGACATAACCACAGACTGTTACAGGTACATAAACACAACACCACAGTGTTTGTCATGCCTGGGCTATTCTGAAAATCATTTTAATGTTGTGGAGAATATTTTGCTGAGAAACGACTTGGAATTATGTTCCTTTTTCTCCAGGGAGCTTTCACACAAAACTGTGGGTGAGGATCTGTGCTGTGTCCCTAAGTACAGGGGACATGTGGAAGCCAAAGCTAAAGGGGCTTCAGCTCATTCCTTGACTGGGTCCAGGAGCAAAGAGACCCTTGGCATAAGCCAGGTGCTGCAGATCTGACCCCATGACTCCTGAGATCTCTGTGGTACAGCATCTCCATCAGGCTATACTGGCCACACGCGCTTTCTACAGCAGCTCTGCCGTTGAAACCACCCTCATCTTCATTTGGGGCTCCTAAAGCCCCTTTTCCATTGCCTGGGGAATCAGAAAAGAGATCCATTACAGAATGGGACGGGATGGCTATCATTTTGATATGATCTTAAAAATGTCAGCTGGTTACCAGCGTTAGAAAAATCTTAAGAATACAGTGAGCTAATACTGAAGGAATGGATCTGCCGTGATTCCCATATGAATTCTCTTGTGACCTCTGTAACTGCTTTTTGGCATTCACCCCTGCCTGCGTGGGGGCCTTTGCCAGGAGAGACCTTCACCTCCTCTCCCTTTCTGCCAGTCGCTTTTGTCACGCTTGTGATCCCTCTCTGACCCCTCGGCTTCCCTTGGCTATTTCCAGTTAACCTCCAGCTTTGTGCCGAGGGGTTCTGGTCAATTTAGATGTAGAGTGAGTGGCGTTTTGTAAAAAGACATTTTTACCCTCTATGAAAGCAAAAATTGCAGAATACACAGAACAAAATCCCAAGCCCTCCAGATATTCTCTCAAGCCCAAGCAGGGATGTTACTGGAAACATTTTAAAAATTAAAGCTGAACATAATTTCGAAACGAGTTAAGTATTGTTTTCAACCCCAGGGCAGCTGCAGTCGGAGCTCTGAAGTGCAAACAACAGAAGCAAACGCATTCGGTTTCCATTGTCCTTGGTGAGAGCTGTGGCAGAGAGAAGCAGCATTTCGTGAGTCATAGAAAGCAAATGGGATTCCAAGATGCTATTAGTTACATTTGAGTTTAAAAGTATGAATTAGAAGTTGACAGGCTCATTTTAAAAGCAAAATCCAGTTCAAGGAAATGGCAAGGTTTTAATTTTAATGCCTGGTGCTGGCTCTCCACCACACCTGCTCACTTTATAGAGAATTTGTCTTTTCTTTCTGCAAAGCCTCTACTGGTGCTCTGCGAACAACGCATCCTCTGTGCCCCCAAGCACAAAACGAACTCAGAGGTGAAGGAGTCTCTTGTGCATCCCTGTCCCCAGCAGACAGTCTGCGGAGAACCAACATCATCCCCGTCGTGCATCCCAGCAGACTCCCCTTTACTTCTGTGTGTACAAGCTACCCAGTCCGGAGCCCAGGCTGGGAGCGAGGTGCCTGCTGCTGCTGACTGCTCAGAGACCCCATCCTAAGCCCCAGCCCAGGGGTACAGTCCTCTTGCTGTTTGTCAGTGAGCTGGTGTGGGGTTTTTCCTGCTGCTGTTGCTGGCCTGCAACAGCCGTTGCCCCCATCACGCAGTGAGCGAGCGGCTTGCTTTGCTGTGCTTGGCGTTTGTCGTTTCACTCAGATTGCCCTTCTCTCCTGCAATGAGCTTATTTTCAAAAGGGGGGGGGGAAGGACGTAACAATACTCTGTACAATGAAAATACACCACTTTTACAGCTTTTGGGGACACATGCTCGTCCCCAGTTACCAAGCATTATACATTTGCCGTGCTCGTGGTTTCAAAGTCGTCGCTTTCGAGTTGTCGCCATGGAGAATAAAGCAGGACAAGCTACCGCCCGTCTGCCTTTTTATTATCCTGCAGGCGAACAATTTGCCCACTTTTTGCCAAGAAACGAGCAGTTTGCACAAGTGTTTTTCAACCCTTTTTGAGTTAACGGATGATAAAGCGTTTGCTAGTGGAGCAGCAGGTC
>VWZZ01002811.1:268780-279142 GCA_013399095.1 Psophia crepitans
TCCCTGCGGTTCCCGCCCGGAGCGACAGGCTCGGGGAGGGGGGGCGGGAAGGAGCCGGCGGGCTGGTGAAAGGAAACGTCATTAATCCTTTTTCTTTTCGATTTGAGTTTTTTGTTTGGTTTGGTTTTTTTTTTATCAGTGTTCCTTTGGGCTTCTTTATCCCTCAAAGACGCCCGCCGCCCCCACCCCACTCCCTCGGGAAATCTCCAAACCTCCAAGAAGGACGGAAGGTGCCCATGGCCCATGCCATGAAGACCACCAGAGGTGAGGAAGACGTGCCAACAGGAGTACCGAGCATCACCCAGCCCCGCGGCAGGTCACTTCTGGCTGGGGAAATGTTCCTGCTGGCGAGGTAGAAGCCAGAGGTGCCCCTACAGCTCCTTCAGTGACTTCGGGTCACCTCTCATACAGGTAAGGCTCTTCTGCGTCCAGACCCAGCTGGTCCCGAGCTCTTGGCTGTAGATACAGGTCTGTGATTCAGGGCCATTTGTGAATTAGAGAAATGAGCCTGAAAAATTGTGTGAAGTGGCACAGGACCACCGTGAGGAGCAGTGCTCCCAGCCAGCCCTCCCTGTGGGACGGAAATCCTTTCTGGTTATAGTTCGTTTCTGTCAGCCCCTCTAGAGCAGGTGTTGGTGATTTTTGTGTCCCAGTTATCACATCTTCTCTTTCAGCAACAGATTAGTCAGCACACTTGTCTCTGAATAGGTACTCCAGGGTGGTGAGAGTTTGAGCTCCAACTGGGAGCATTTTACACTCAAGAACCTGCTAAATGATTGATTTATATAGTCTCTTAAAGTTCCCTGTTTGCTGGCAAAGCTAGAATGTCTGTTTCTACAGGCCCCAGTCCTGCTCACCTTGGAACTCCAAGTTTTGCCAAGGACTTCAACCTCCAATAAGGTGGAGATCGGCCAAAACCTTACCATAAGCAGCTAAAGGCTTTACCTGTTACAGATACACTGCCGTGCCCCACCTGGGGACCACTGCTTCTATTTGTCATCACTAAATACAATCACAGAAAAGACACTTGTGGTCCGTACAAGTCGCATCCCTCCTAGACTGGAGGATGTAGAGGTTAAGTATGGATAAAGCAAGTCAGCCAAAAGAGAACTGCCCAGGGGCACCTGGCACCGTGGGATGGTGCCCTGTTGGGGACAGGGCACAGCCCAGCCTGGCTTGCTGCTGCTGGCCATGGGGCTCCCCTCAGGGAACCCCTCTCTCATCTTTGGGTCAGTAAGATTCTGCAAGAAGAGTGAGGTTACTAAAATGAAGACTACCTTAGCTATGGAAGCTCTTCCTGGATTTCTCTTTCAAGCTTTTGGCAATCTTAAACTTTGAAGGGTAGGCATACGCAGTCAAAATCTGAGGAGTACCTGCCTAAAATGCAGATCCTATAAATCTTTATGCATTTTTCTTTAGCACTTAGAGCCCCGGCAGTTTAAGCTGAAACCATCAGTAAAGTGCTTAGGATTTCTCAGAAAGTAAACCCAATAAAATTAGCAAAAACAGAGTCCACAAGCGTCCCAGCACAGCCAACTTGCAGAGGCTGCACCCTGCACCCCTGGCAGCCAGAACCGACTAATGCAACCCAGAACCCACATCTTTGCTGAACTGAGCTGCCAAGACCAAGCGGAGAGCGCTTGGTCCCATGCGCAAACAGGCCTTCACCTAACGAGCACACTGACAGAACACGTGTGGGTAGCAGGCTGGGAGCCTAGGGTATGCTTTAAGTAGCACTGGGGGAGTGAAATGTGGTTTGTTTGTTGTCGGTGGTTTTTTTCTTTAAATGGAAATATATATTTATATATAGTAATTTTTGTTGTCGCATCTGAGAAGAGAGATCTGAGGCTGCCTTCTGTTCAGGCCAGTATGGTGCCTCAGTGGAAAATTTCACTCCCCAGTTTCAACGAGGTGCAAGTTAGGCTGGTTCTTGCGAATTGTTGTAAAGTTACTGCAGCAGAGCTCTGCAATCAAGCGGTCTCCAGGGACAACCTGCCATCCTGATGAGAGACACTTCCTAATTAAGGAAAGATGCCGCATTGTAGCTGCAACAATTCCCAAGTGTCCCAACTTCCCTCATCGTATCAATGAGTCTGGGATTACAGAGCTCCCAACAAGGGGCTTTAGAGGATTTCAAATGAATTACAAGTCCGAAAGTTCAGTGCTCAAGCACGTGCAGCATGCAGAGAACGTGTCTGAGGAGCATTAACACAGTTCTGTATGACTGCAAAGATCTTTGAAAGGAAGAGTGCGGGTAGCATCCCAAGTGTTGCTGGGGAGACCCGAGATCCACACACTTCTGTGAAAAGCTCAACTTTACTTGCAGGCAAATCAATTAAGCAGCAGCCCTTGCAGCTAAGCTTAACCGAGTTCCTGTTTGAGCACCTCAGTTACACTGATTTCATGATTAAACTTGTTCTGATTAATGGGAGAACCAGAAAGAATCCACGGTCGAAATATTGAACAAACGGTTTAAGCTAATGAGGAAGGACGCTGGTGTTTGTGAAGCAGCTGGTGGCGAGAGCCTGGAGAAAAAGAGAACGGCGGCCTTCAGAGAAGCACTACATTTGAGCACAGGAGCAAAATGAAGGGGAACATGCTGGTGTGCTTCAACATACCAAGTGGCAACACAGAAATGCCGCATGAATACTGATCCTCTTACTCGGCTGATTAGTGCTCTTAGGTCATGTCTATACAAGGGTGTAATATAGCCCCAGGGAGGGAACCTGGGTGACCAGTCCCTCACCACCTGCTCTACATAACGTATTAGTGTGGTATATTCTATACTATATTCTGGAGTAAAGTTGTTTGCAGTAGCTGCATTCAGTAGCTAACTGCTCCAGAGGCCCACCAGTTGAACAAGGCTGTCCCTTGGGGTACCCTGCAGGAGCTACATGTCTGGGGCTGAGTTCTCTCTAGAATCAGAGAATCACAGAATGGTTTGGGCAGGAAGGGACCTTTAAAAGCCATCTACTTCCAACCCCCCTGCCATGGGCAGGGACACCCTCCACTAGACCAGGTTGCTCAAAGCCTCAGTCAGCCTGAGCTTCAACACTTCCAATGATGGGACATCCACAGCTTCTCTGGGCAACCTGTTCCAGTGCCTCACCACCCTCACAGGGAAGAATTTCTTCCTAACATCCAATCTAAATCCCTCCTCTTTTAGTTTAAACCCATTGCCCCTTGTCCTGTCACTACACTCCCTGATAAACAGCCCCTTGCCAGCCTTCCTCTAGGTCCCGAGGTAGGTCCCATCTAGGTAGATGGCAACCTGGCATTTTTGGAAGGCGTTCACCTGGGCTAATAGCACTTGGCTTCTGTGCCCCGGCACCTTTTACCGTGCAGATGACCCATTCTGTTCATTGCATTGCTTTGCTCCTTCCAGAGACAAACACGATAGGCTGATATTCCAACTCTGAGGCAAGAGACACATTTTCAGGCAGTTTATGGGGGAGAACTACCGTTCAGAATAAACATTTTGGTAACAGTATGTGCAGTCAGGGTACCACAGAAATGAACTGTGGTTTCCGTCGTACAGCGGCAATGGAGGTACGCGTCTTCCCGATAGGGCTGGGGGAACGCAAGAACAATAAAGGCAACGCGTCAGGCTTTTCCAGGTCTAGTCCTCCCTAGAAACATTAAAATAAAAAAAAAGAAGGAAGAAAAGTAACAAACACCTTAATTGATGTGTTTCTTGGGAACCAACAGCAATACTGGCCATGTTATTTATTTCCTTTTTGGCCTGCTCTCTGACACCAAGGCTTTCAGTTGTATGTACCCTACTGCTTGTGGGGGGATGGTTTAGAGTGGACTAACGCAGTTTAAAATGATCTCTTCAAAGTCTGTCATTTAAAAAAAAATGGATCATCTTACAGATCTGACTTAGGGCACAGCCATGTGAGCAGTTAATCAGCACAGCTGATTAATTCAGGCTCTAGGGGGAAAGGTGGGAGTAGAGTGAGACTAAAGGACTTAAACCAGATCTGCTGCCCGTGAAGCCTGAAGCTGTGCCAGTGCGATAGCAACTGGTGGCTAAGGGAGGTATGGATGTATCCGCACTACTCAGCCAGTAGTTCCAGCTGCATTGCTACTGCTCACAGCTTACTTCTTTCCTCGGGATCCTGTGCTCTTCAAGTTGGGCATCCTCTTTGCCCTCAGTGACATCCCCCATTCGGGAGCTCATCTCCAAGTGAGATCTCACGGTTAGCATTAGGCCTGTAAGCGGTGCTGGAAATAAAAATTCTACAGCACAACAGATTTGATCACTTCGTTTTCTTGCCTAAAGCACACTGTGATTTCTTCCCGTTTGGCTCTGTGGGTGGAACAGGCATTTCGGTATACACTGCCACGTTCATTACAGGGAGTTCTTCTGCCCTAGAGATATTAACATCTTTGTTATTACTGCCAGTTCTCTCCTCCCCCGTACCAAGCGGTCGCCTGAGCATGAATTCCTTGTAAGGACAGACTCGCAGTAGTAGTATTCTCCTCCTCAAAGTGAAGAAGATCTCTTCAGAGGTCAGTTCCTTCTGCTTTCTCAGAATCCTGCCTCCCCCGGATTCCTTAGAAAGTCATTATTAAAGATGTCAAAACCACGCGCAAAAATATCATGGAAATTCTAGAAATCAGTGTCATTTGTAGTCATTAACAACTCAAAATCACAGCAGTTGAGTTAAAAAGTTTTATGCAAGAAAAAATGTTTAACATTTAATATAAAATCAAAGTTTGACATAGCTTATTTTTCAAACATCATCCTCTTTCTGTTCACCAACTGACAATTAGAAGATCACAATTAAAAAAGTCATCCTAAATACTTTTAAAAGTCTTATAAAAACATTCATAAAGTGCCACCCACAAAAGCACCTAAACAAGAATCTGAGAAAAACACCTATTAGGATGTTAATTTACTTAATTTCTGCCGAGGACTAAGCTGTCAAACAGCAGCATAATTTGTGGAACTCCCAGTTTAACAGCCATACATCCCAGCAAAAACAGCGTTCCGTAGACGTGGCCCCAACAGAGCAGCAGCTGGGCCCACAGCCTGTACGCAGAGGCACCCAGCACAGTGTTGTGGGGTTTCTAAATAAATAGATGCCAACGCCGCCTAAACCCAAGAATACCGGCAAGTGGGAGATGTGGATTCCAAGGCGAGTGATAATCCCAGGCTGTGGCCTTATTGCGAGGGCAAAACCCAGGCAGCTTGTACAGAAAGCAGGCACAGATTTTAGCTGTTTTTTACTGGGATAAAAATCACTCCCCACTGGAAATAACAGAAAAAGGCACTGATCCTTGGAACGCTTCTATGTTCTCCTCTCTGGCCTTGAACGTACCATACTGTAAGCACCTTTCTTCTCCCGATCCCCAAAAAGAGGGGCTCAGAACCACCGCAGTGAACACACATTAGTTTGTTCGGCAGCGGCCTCCCCCTTTGCTCGAGTGTCTGGGCAGTGCTCACAAACAGATTTACCCAGAAGAAAAGGGGACAGGCTCTGAGGGCTCCCTCCCGCAAAAACCACGCCCCGTATGAGGTGTCCGGGGAGCAGCTGCACGTCTTCCCAACACCAGGTAGCTGCCTACGGTCCACAAAGCCTTCTCCTCTCCACCGTCTACTCCGTGTGGTGCTTCTGGTGGCGCACCAGCTGGGGCTGGAACCGAAAGCTTTCCCCACACTGGGTGCAGCGGTACGGCTGCTCCCCAGTGTGGATGCGGGTATGCTTGATCAGGTTGGAGTTGCCGCTGAAGCCCCGGCCGCACTGGCTGCATTTGTAAGGCTTCTCGCCAGTGTGGGTACGAGCGTGATTAATGAGGTCAGAGCTCTGCCCAAAACGTTTGCCACACTGCCCACAGGCGTAAGGCCGGACGCCGTCGTGGGCTCGCTGGTGCTGAAGGAGGTGGGAGTGTTGGCTGAAGCTTTTCCCACAAGCTGGGCACTTGTAGGGCCGCTCGCCTGTGTGCATACGCTGGTGTTTGATGCAGGTGGAGCTGTCGCTGAAGATCTTCCCGCACTCGCTGCACACGTAGGGTTTGAGCCCGGTGTGGATGCGCTGGTGCTTGAGGAGGTTGGAGCTCTGGCTGAAGCTCTTCCCACACTCGGCACAGGTGTAGGGCTTTTGGCCCGTGTGGACCCGCCGGTGCTGGATGAGATGGGAGCTCTGGCTGAAGCCCTTGCCACACTCCCCGCAGAGGAACGGGCGCTCCCCAGTGTGCATTCGCTGGTGCTGGATGAGGTGGATGCTCCGACTGAAGCCCTTGCCACACTCAGAGCAGATGGTGGGCCGCTCTGCACGAGGGGCTCGCCGTGAGGCTGCTGCCACCCTTCTCTCCTGCCTTCTCACCAGGCCGATATCAGAGCAAGGCAGCTTAGCCTCCTCTTCCTCCTCACAGTCACCTTGCTGCACCTCTGGGGAACCATGCTGACTTCCACAACTGTCCCCTAACCATTCCCCTCCTCCTCTGGACCCTGCTGCCAACATGTCCGGATCTGTGCTTGCAAGGTGATCTGGAAGGGGACCTACCTCACCACCTGGAAAAAAAGTATGACTTTAACTGTGACTCTTGCTGGGAAGTGGCACAGCAGAGAACGGGCCAGCTGTTCTCCCACGGAGCCCAGTCTGCACCGTGTAGGAGAAGCAGTAAAGCGAAGACTGGGAGCAAATGGAAACCTAGTTGTGGGAGAGGCTGCGCAGTGGCGTCACGCGACACAGAGCAGACGTGCCACGAACAGCAGAGCTGAGGGCAATGCTACAGGTGTCTCCTTGCCTCCAAGAAATCTTCACAAATTTTGTTTTCTTAATATTCTGTCTTCTTATACATACTCAGTAACAGCAGGCTGACAAAGGTAGGCTGTCTGCCTGCCTTGAGGGGGAAAGAACAGGTCTCAGTATGAGCTGCGTGCAGTAAAGTGGCTTAAGTGACACTGAGGCAGCCCAAAGAGCATTTTGTTTGCGCTGTGTTTATAAACTTACTGAACTTATTCCTCACCCATGTGTGCCTCCTCCAAGGCCTCAGGATCCTGCTCTTCTCCTTGGTCCATCTGGGCAGTTATGTCAGGTTCAGCAATCAGGAGTCCCTCTTACAAAAGCAAACCAAAGTAATCTTGGTTGAATACTCAGCAAAAGCTTGTCATATGTCTTAAAGTCTACTGTCCCTGCTGAATATGGGGAACAAAGAGAGTAGCTACACAAAAGAACGGAATCAGCTGAGCAAACCTTTATGGACATCCTGAGCACTACTGAGGTATCTGGTGACAGACTCTTTCTCTTTCCTTAAAGGAGATTCAAGGTTGCCCCTCTTCTGATAAGTGATATAGATTAGGACATGCACCAGATGTGATGGACTCAGAATTGGTTGACAACAATCATATATACAGGTTTAAGCAAACAACAAACCCCAGACATATTTACATTTCTTTCATAATGACAGCCACCAGACTATTTACCCTCCTAAGATTATTTTAAATGGAAAATGACTCTTTGGTCACCAAAACCTGATTTTCTTACTTGCTGCCTCACCTCTTCTTTCTCCTCCAAGCCTCTCAGGCTGAGGCAGCAAACCCCAACAAAACAGGCAATTTAATGTCTTGTCTGCTCCAGCTGGATTCTGTTAGTTTGCTGCCTGGCATCCCTACCGAGCTGCAACCACCGCCATGAATGCAACTGTTGGGCAGGGTACCTTACAAACACCATCAGCACTAAAGACAAGAATTTTTCCTTCAGTGTTTACTATTTTAAGGCCAAAATCAGCCGAACAGTAAGCAACAACAGTTAGCATCAAGGGGGCAGGCATTAGCGGTTGCTGAAGAAAAAATGCAGAAGAACAGAGAAAATACAAGGGTAAGAAAAATCCCACTTCATTTTAAAAAGTAAGAACCAAAGATGGCAGGGAAAGGGTACCACATGGACGAATCTAGGACCAGAGACTGACGTGCATCCCAGCTAAAGCTGAGATCACTTACGGGAATATTTTTAAAGCATTTAAGACATGACTTTTTTTCCTCCTTTTCATCTTTATAGTTTCTTAATACTAGTTTGCATCACTTCAAAAACGTACTTCCTAAACTATGCCTCAAGCCACCAATCTCTCTGGACGACCAATACCTCTGGACAACTACTCAAGCTCCAGATGGAACTGACTAACGGACAGACGGGCTCTGGTGCAAACAAACACTGTGAACTGATGGATGCCTGGTACCAGACGACTTCATTCATCACCAACAGCTATTTAACAGCAGGTTAATAATGGGTCATAAGGGATTAGACAGTGTCAGGATGAAGGAGAAAACTCAGATGAAGGGAACAGTTTTGGACCTTGGTTTCCAGTGATTATAAAACCACCATTCTTGAAGGCTTTGATCCTAGGCGGCAAAGCTGGACAGAAAGAAAGGGAGCAAACAAAAGATAAAGACTGCAATCTCCAACTGCAGAACCATGAAGACAAAAATAATCAGATAAGCAAAAAAGAAACCTTAGAAGTTAATAATTTGAGACCCTACTTTAAATATTTGCTGAATGCTGAAGTGGACTGCCCCTGCAGATGGATCATTTCCGGCAGTTCCAAAGCCGATATACAAAGGGAGGCTTCTTTCTGCAGCCCTACAGCTCGCAGGACTTTGTCACTACTGAGAATTTCTGCTGCAAGTTTGGCAGTACAAGCCCATCAGCTATTTACACGCTGCAATATGTACCAGATGGCCACCCACACTCTAGAGCAGGAGGAGTCAAAACCCTGTCCACACACCGACCTTTCCCCCAGGCAGCTAATCGCAAACGGCAGAGTTTCTCTCTGAAAGCTGTCAACAAACAGGAACTTTGGAGGAGCAAACCCCTTAGCATTTCGGAGGTGGTACCAGTGTCTGACAAATGTCCAGTAACAACGACCCAGTGAAACATCTAAGCAAGCAGACAAGGTGGAAGGAAGCGTTCCCTTTTGACCCTGCAAAAATTTCCTAGCTAGCGTTGCCAGTGACACACTGCTGCTGTGCTCAGATTTGCTACGGCAGCTCAGCAGAACGCAGCCAGCCTTTATACAATTAACAGGCTACTCTGGAGTAAGGAATGAGTTTCTTCCATTCCCACGGTCACCGTCATGTCTCTGTGAAAGGAGGGGACAAACCTCACCAACACAGGGGACATTCCTTCAGGGATTTAATCTGTTACGGGAAGAACAGGCATATTGTTTTTTTTTTCCCTTGAATGTGGAAAACGAAAGATGAAGAATGCCTGTGTGGGGGGGGTGTGGGGTTACTGCATGGAACACCCACAGCTCTGCTAAAACAAGATCTGAAGGGTATCTGATTTGGACCTCCAGCAGGGGCTTTGCAAACACACCACACTGTTCCTGGGGCCTTGGCTTTACTATTGCAATACCATATATAGTCCTACAATTTATGCTTTTTACCTTAGCTATTTGCAAATAAGCCATTTATTTTCTCTTCCAACCGCCCAGCTCTGTATTCCTCCAGCGGCCGTACCACGCCGTGCGGGTTATGGGACTCATCCGAGTGCAGAGCGCCATGCTTTCAGCTTTGCGGGCTCCTTGGGGTCCTGCAGCTTGCTCCTGAAGGGCTGCCAGCGGCTAAGCACGCTCCGCACCGTCATGCCAGGCACAGCAGCACAAACCTGCAATCCAGAAGGTGTTCAAACCTTCCCCCACCCGTTACCTGGGATAGGGGACGCTTGCAGTGAAATCAAAAGGCGAAGGCACGTTTATCACAGGAGACAGCTGATCATGCAGCTGCACACATTTCTTTTGGGTGTGATGAGAGTGCCCTTTCCCTGTACCGCCACGGATCTGTGCATACACCACAGCACCCGTCAGCGACTGCCCTCCGGCCCGGCGCTGCGCCCGGCGCGGGGAGTTGGGGGGCCCCGGGAAGCAGGCCCAGGGCGGGAAGGGGATGGCCGCGGCGGAGTGCGCTGCCAGGGGGCCCAAAGGCAGCGGGTGCGCAGCAGGGCCGAGCGCTGCGTGGCTTTTGGGAACAGCGGATCTCCCACCTGCCTGTCTGCCACGGCGAGCAGAGGCACTGGGTGGAACCGGGAAAGATACGCGCTTGCTCTGTGGCGAGTGAAAGGGGATGGAAGGGAGGGAGGGCACAAGGGGTTCAAGCCGACAAGGATGGCAACCACAGCGGAGTGGGGGCTGTAAGAGGGACACGTCGCCCTCCCCTTCTCCGAGATGCATTTTTTCTTCTCCTCCGGGCGGCTCCTCCCTCCGCAGTGCTGACAGACAAAGGCTCAGACGCTGGTTTAAAGCCCGGCTCTCAATGCCGCTGGCCTCCCCCGAGAGCCGGCGCACCCCGCCCGGGCACCCCGGCCCTGCCCCTCGCTGCCGCCCTGTCCCCAGCCCAGCAGGTGCGGGAGACCCGGC
>VWZZ01002812.1:17753-51974 GCA_013399095.1 Psophia crepitans
TACACTCTGTTCCCTCATCCAGGTCATTGATGAAAATATTGAACAGCACCGGTCCTAGCATCAACCCCTGAGGGACTCCACGGGTCACAGGCCTGCAACTAGATTCTGTCCCATTGACCACAACCCTCTGACTTCTACCTTCCAACCAGTGCACAATCCACCTCACTACCTGATCATTGAGGCCACACCTCCTCAGCTTGCCCACAAGGATGCCATGGGAGACGGTGTTAAATGCCTTACTGAAGTCGAGATAGACCACATCCACTGCCCCTCCATCATCCATCCACCTGGTTACATCCTCATAGAAGGCTATCAGGTTGGTCAAGCATGACTTTCCCTTGGTAAAACCATGCTGACTGTTCCCAATGACCTTCTTATCCTTGATGTGCCTGGTGACGGTGCCAAGGATAAGTTGTTCCATCACCTTTCCTGGGATGGAGGTGAGGCTGACCGGTCTGGAGTTACCCAGGTCCTCCTTCTTGCCCTTTTTGTAGGCTGGAGTGACATTTGCCTTCCTCCAGTCCTCAGGCACCTCTCCCGTTGCCCACGACTTGCCAAAGATGATGGAGAGTGGCCGAGCAATGACTTCTGTCAGCTCCCTGAGCACTCGCAGATGTATCTCATCAGGACCCATGGATTTATGGCTGTCCAGATTGCCTAACTTATCAGCCTTTAAAGTGTAAACATTAGCCTACATCATCACAGTCCTTATAAAATAAGTGATGACAGCAGTACAATACTTAGTGAGCAAGGTACCGTTATAGCTTGATGCTTAACTTTCTATACCTATTTCTCTGAAGGTTCAGCACAGAAAGCATTGAACAGAAAAGAAGAAAAAGAAAGGGAAATTATTCTAGTGGCAGGCAAGACTTGGTGCTCCTGTCATTTTGTGTTTCTGACAAGGCTACTGTATGCCTAGGGGTTCTGTATGCCTAGCAGCTGCAAGCTGCTTCTGCTCTAACCTGTCTTCGCAAAGAGCAAGAGGGCTTGGGGAAAAACGCAAGTGCCAGAAAAACAAAGCTGTGAAAAATGCAAGGATATACTCTGCTGCCTATCCAAAGGACGAAAACTTCAGCAGGTTGGCACTTAAAATTACCTGAAAAGAATTTAATTCAGTGTTGTCAAATAGCAGTAGAAAAGCTTTTGGGGGAGATTTCATCATCAGTTACATTCCCTGGACTACATCTGCTTAATTGTGGCTTTCATTACATGGACAACTGTCAGGGAATATGACCCTAGATTTAAATATTAAAAGTGAAATCCACTGCTACCACAGTTTTTCCAAGTCTTAAGAAAGACTTTCGTTCCATCCCCTTTTGACAGAATATAAAGGAATCTACAAAAAATATATTTAAAAAATTGTAAATGTAGGAAAGTGTTTGTCCATGTGAAGTTTTCATCATATTTCAGTCTACTTGTACTAAATCAGAAGACACATATATATAGCTTATTATTTAGGAACTCGGTCTCCTAGCCTCTGAGTCTGTAACACTCAGATTTATGAGAACTGTATAATCCTGTGAAATTAACGACAAATAAGTGTCACTCTTTCCTTTGTGTCTATAAATGTCTCCATAATAAATTAGCCCATCAGCTATCATATATGTATAAATTTATTCAACTTTCTTCTCATTCTTTACATATCAAAGCATAAATGGATATTTTTTAATTGCTTCCTTTTTGCTAATCAGAAGGCAATCACATTTATGGGACTGAAAAGTCTCCTGACCAGACACAAGCTTCCAATGTAGATTCAACGTCCTCATGAAATTCTTTTGGCACAGTAACAGAAAAAGCTCTTGAAAATCTGAGCAAGTAGTCACTTCCTTCACATCCCCTCCTTGACTGTACTGTTGGTTTTGCTCCTGGCCCACATTGTGTGCTCTGTCCTTCCTTTACCCCATATTCCCTATGAAATTTATTTTTTAATTCTAAAACAAAAAAGAAAGAAAAAAGGGAAAAGGAAAAAAAAAAACCTGCAAATCTTAGTAGCTAGTTTTTTTAATGCTTAGGTAAAAGCCACCTTTCCCTGTACCATGATGCAGGCCTGCAACTGCATGCACAGGGCAATGCCCTCACACTCAACAGCACGCTGGTGTAAGACCACCACAGAGAACAACTGAATTGCAGCATTGGTACTCTGACAGCGGATCTCTCACGTTGAAAACACTCCCCAAGCCCAAAGAGCATTTGCTGAGAACAGCTGAGTGCAATGGCTTAAGACCAAGAAGAATGATGTAAATATCCCTTCTGCCATTTTTGAAAGTTTAATCACTTCCACGGCTGTCCTGGAACAATTTGCACAAGACAAAGTATAGCCAGAAGACAATAACAGCATAACTGGCTGGCAGCTGGTGGATACCAGAAATGCTCCGTGGTTCCCATTCCAAGAAGGGGAACGAACAACACATCTTCCTTCGAGTCCTCATGAGCCATTTGCCAGGAAGAAGGCCTGTACATGACCCAGGTAGTCCGAGAAGTTTCATTAGATGCTGAGGAAAGCCCTCTGTGCCCAACAATGTGATCCAAATGTGCAACATAGGGGGCTTTTTTAACTCATAATAGCACATATGATTACAGTGTTTTATCAGAGGAACTTTCAACTACGCTGTTGTAAGCCTTAGGATAGCAGTTTGGTTTCAATTATTTCTGCTGTCAAGTTTATATAATTTTACACATTTAAATTTTGGTTAGATCTATATCCACAGAATTCGTATTAAAAAAAATCAGCTATTTTGACTACAATATAGTTATGAAAGAATTCCCTTGAGTCAGATTCACTTCCCTCCTACCCAGTGTACTACAGGAGGAGAGAACTTACAGTTATTCCTCACATTTATGTACCTAATCAATGATGCCTGATACACTCTTCAGTAGGAGGCTGTTAGGAGAGTCATGGCTTTGACCGTTGAGCAAAAATAGGGAAGTTTCAGTTACAAGAAGTTAGCATTAAGCAGCAGCATATGTAGGCTTCATTAATAAGAATGAAAACAGGTGCACAATCCAGAAGCTTGAAGTGCCACAATTTGTACTTAAGTAGTGTTAAAAAAAAGATATGTATATTTTTACCATCATTTTGAAGTTCCTACAAATGCAGGCTAGAGCAGCTAAAGCTGGTTTCACTAGGGCATTATTAGCAGAAAGACACAGGAACTTCAGCTAACAGTTCAGGGGGTGGGCCACTTTCCTTAGGAAATGCACACATTTTCTAAAATAATGTTTTAATGTAGAGTCACAAGGTGATGTTTGTGTAACTATTGTATAGTATCCATGTAGCCTTTTGAAACACTATCCATCTACTTCTGTTTATACTTCTGTATCTAGATGTGACTACACACCTACACATCTTTTCTGCGAGAACTGTCCGGAATTGCACCTTGCGTGCTGGTGCCCCTTTCCTCCATGCTACTCCCCTTTCTCCTAGCAAACAAAATGCTGTGGAAAGAACAGTCTTCTGCATTTAGCCAAGCTGCACGTTTGGCAGCTCTTTGAGGAAACAGCTCTGAATTGAGGAATTTGGTGAACAGATTTTGAAAACAGAGTAACAGTATCAAACGCAGCAGTTACCGAACAGTGAATAGAGCCCGAACAACCATGAAGCAGTTAAGTATTTGATTCAGTAGCAAGAGTAGGTAGCCCCGTTACTCCTTTAAGTGTTATTTTAGGCAGTTTGTAAGCTGCAGCAAAAGCCTAGTCTTAAAGCAGCAGCTGCATTATCACAAAATAAAGTACTTGCCACAAAAAAAAAAACAAAAAAAAAAAAGGGGAAAAAAAAAGAAGAAAAAAGAAATCCAAGAAAGCCTCCCAAGCCAGCCAGTAACTTTTGGGACCAGTTCACTATTAAATTACGCTGACCCCAGAGACTTGAGTGTGCCACTTAACTTTTTTGCAATATTATCTCTAAGGCACAAGCTAACTGCATCAGTACAGTCACTTCTAGCTTTTGTGTTTAAAAGTGCTGACTTTATACACACGGGATTACATTTCCAAGCCATCATTTTAACGTTTCTCTTTCTGTGATTCATGATGCATTGTTTGCAATAAATGCAGTAGATTTGAATCCAGTGTCAGGTGCCCACAGCTTAAGCAGTACAGCAAATTGGTAGTATGGCAGCAAAACACTCTAGGTTCATTTACTGCCCATAGCATAAGAACAAACCCAAGGAACCTGGACCAAGTCCAGCATGGTATCTCTCCAGTTCTCACTGATGCAGCTTTGATCTCTGGGAAACTTCAAAGCACAAGAACAATCAGAAGAACTCGTGGCACACAAATAGGTACTACTCGAAGTAAACAGACAGTGCAATCCTCTGGGAAGCCCAGGCAAGTAACCATTTCAACAAAGAAACATGAAGTGTGAAAAAGCAAGATTTCAGGAACAAAAAATTACAATTAAAATAATGCCTTTCTTCCCTGTATCAGACACTCTTATCTTCCCATTAAATCCTATGGAGCCCTGTTCTCTGATGAGTAGCAGGCTGGGTACTCCCGGTCCGAAGCCCTTTTTTTTTTCCACACAAGTGATGCCAGGCTCTGCAGAAGCAGCACTGCCTGCAGTCCTGCCAGCATGCCTCAGCCCCAACTGATGAGGGATGATTCAGACCACTTTACAAGTGCTCTGCTCCAAACTCCCTTTCTGCAAGTTGCCTAATAACATACTAATTCCCCACTTTCCAAGAAAGGATTTTTTAAAAGTAATTACTCCAGTGAAAAATTATAAAGTTTTTTATAGCTCTCCTATTTTGAGACATGACTGAATGTGATAGCAAGATGTACAGACCCATCATTAATTCAGAAGATAAACAGATCAGGGAATTCAAAGGCTGATGAGAAACTTGCACCCATTTCTTCAAGGCAGCTTCAGGTACTGCAGCTATACCCGTCCTTGGAAGCTTTCTCATTATTTGAAATGGACACTGTATGGTTATTTCTTTCAAGTAGGAATTAGACCATTAATTGTTTACTTGCAAAACGCAGTTCAGTTCAACAAAGCCAGAGAGATCCAGAACAGGGCAGTAAATGCTTTCTGTCCATTACCAAGAGAAAAAGATAAGTGCTCTAAGCCTGAAAACAGGCCAAATTCACTACTTTTTCAACTTACTTTGCTTCAGAAGAACTACAACAGGGACAAAGTAGGTCCAGCCTTTTTAATGGTTCTGCACAAGTCTTATCATGCATCTTCTTGCCAGACTTCTTTAACGTTCCCCACATGTAGCACCTCTTCTTATGACAGACTTAGAGTCTAGCACGGTTTTTCATATTCTGTTAGAAGGAAAGTATTTAACAGAGCAAGAACAGGATCTAGAATCACTCTCTGCAAGATTTCTGTTTAACTCTGCTAAAGCTTGTGATGGTATCTATAGCATAACCTTTTCCCACACTCCAGCTGGCATGAGTAATCTGCCTACATCTGTATTTCTTTAAAGACAATGGCTCTCTTAAAAAAAAAAAAAAAGACACCCCTATGTCCTCCACAGATAAGTGTGCCTACTTTGTTTACCTTGAGGTTGGAGAATGCCTTCATAATACTTATCTATCTTCTTTCTCAAATTATCAGATTTCAAGTACTGGAATATTTGTCAATGATGTCTTGCAACACACCTCTATTATAGTATGAGGGTGAAGGGCAGTACCCTACTCCCACAAGGGCAGATGCAGGAACAAAGGCCTCTCTTTATGTCAAAAAAAATCAGCTTTCACGCTGAGCACTTCACCACAGCATTGCTTTCTACTTTGATGCAGAGGCTGGGATTAGAAACACTGGTGCAGCAGCAATCCTTGCTCGCAGAAAGCTTTGAGGACGAGTTGACATTAATACGTCCCCCAAAAAGTACCCACAGACAGTTGGAAGACTCTACACAAACACCACTGATGAACAAAGCTTAGCCCCTATACTTTACCAAAATCATAAACCACACTGTAACATAACACCTTACCTGGGTGGGACAGAGAATAGAAATACTTTAAAATTTGTCATCTGTTATTTACGATTTCTTAGGCAGACTGGGCAGCACTGTATCTACAACATTTACCAAAAGAAACTCAAACTGTTAAAAGCCTGTAACAACTGATGTATATACAGTTCATCAAGTCCATGAATAGGCAATCCTATGCAGTGGCAGCAGAGCTGCTCAGCAAATCACCCTGGCAGGCAATCTCCATTGCCATCTGCCTGGCCACCAGCCTCTCAGTGCACACACAGCTTTTGGCTCTACTAGCACGTGAAAGGCAGAGCTCAGTGGACCACAACCAACATGCTATGCAAGTGGCCCATTAAAACAGCTCTACTCGGCAAGCATTAGTGCCTGAGCAGCTCTGAGCAGCTACAACCCATGCTAGTCCTGCCCAACCAGGTCACAGAGTACAGCACGGGAAAAACAGCAGATTAACATAAGCCTCAATGCTCCACTTACTCAGCAGTGAGTTGTATTCAACACAAATTAACTTCTCTTTCAGCAGAACGTCCCATTTAATCTTGAAGGCATGCAGGATATCAACAATAGCCCTTCTTATTTTCCTCATTGTACTTTTCCCCCCCTCTAGAAAGCAAAGCATAAACCATAATCCATTGTTGCACTACTTTACAGCAGCACAAAATAAAAGTATTTGGAAGGTGGCTGCTGCATTTAGAAATGCACAGCAGTGTTATACAGAGGGAAAGTCAAATCTCATTGGATTTTCTCATTTAAAGATCTAAGAGCACAACAGAGAGTGAAAGTTAAGCATATGCAGACCAGTGATTTCACATCTTATAATACCTGCAAGTAGCAAAGTCTTCTCAGAAGGTTTACGCGCAAAACATTTTGTAAAAAGGAATTTCATGAGATATATAATCACAAGCACATACATATGTTATACTACATATGAAACCCTTTTGGAGTATTTAATTAATGCTGGCTTAATTTAAAGACCATTCAAGCAAAAGGTCAATCACATATGTTGTGACAAAAGAAAGGGAGAAAACACTGTGCAGAGAGTGGGAAGTAGGTGCACTGTTGCTCAGTCAAAGGTAATTAGAGTCTCACTGGCTGGCTGTTTTTCCACAGACTAATATTCAATAATCCCTACACAGCCTGAAATAATTGAGTCAGATGGGAAAGCTCTCATTATAATCACTATTGTCAGGATGTCCTGCAAAAACAAGTTTCCCCACCCCAGGGAAGGAAACAGAGATTGTTCCTGTAAATGTTACTAGGCATGATGATTTATCACCAGTTATTCTCTAAGTCACAAGAATTTTCATGTGAAAAGACAGTCTTTGTAACACAGGTCTCAGAAGGACTGTTAATCAATAACTGGTTTTCCAATAACCAGTCTCAGAAGACACTTGCTTTAAAACTAAAAAACAAGTCTTCCTCAAGTGAAGAACATGCCTCCATATTTATATCATTATGTCTTCTCTTGACTTCCATGACTCCTATCTTGGTGTACTTTCACACTACTTTAGTCCACCAAAGTGAGCAGGTCAGATTGGATATTCTGTGGTTGAGAATGAGGAAGGACAAAGGCTTTCAACAGTAAGTAAATGGCTCCCCACAAACACAAGTTACAAAAGGTTTTGTAACCAAGGAGAAACGTTCAAAACCTTTGAATTACAGCTGGTGGATCCTGCTTACTCCACAGAACATCCTGTTTATTAGTATGCAGTAACTCTACCAACCAATTTATTCTATCGCATTGCTGTAAGAAATATCTTGGCTCTCTTTAAGGACTGATAAAACAGATATTACCAACATCACAAACGTAAACCTTCTCATCAGGTTGTTCCCTACCTTGTCTCTTTCCAAAGCTATGTTAGCTTACGTTGTTTCAAGAGCAGGCATCTGCTTATGGGACTTACTGGTTGTAATGTGTCAAATGACACTTCTGGGACTCACCACAAGGGCAAGCAAGACTCAACGGTAACGAAAAGAGGGGTAATCTCTCTCAGTAACACAGATTCCCTTCTTGAAGCTTTTGGTAACTTACCAGGTCAAGTTTGCAAGGCCATATTGTTTTCTGCAGGCATCCAGGTTTCATGAGCAGAACCTTCTCGCCTTGATTTATAGCAAAAAAAGCTACAGCCTCACCATCTGGGACTAGCTCAGTGATAAGAGCTTGCTACTGGCCATTATCTAGATGTTTTTGAAAAGAAATCCTAAGACAAGAAAACTCCATAATCAAAACCTGAAGTATAAAGAGAAGGATCAAAGAACAGCACTTTTTCAAAATTTAAGCTAAATCTTCACTGAGTGTTAAAAGGGAGCTGCTAGTAGCAGCAAAACACACTGAACTCCTGTTTACAGCCAGGCAGTAACAGGACCTGTTTGCAGAGGTAAGATGAGCATAAATCACCTCTGCAAACGTTGGGGTCAGGAACCTATTCAGAACTCCAACACACTGTAATCATGGAGATGCTGTCTTCATTTCTCAGGATAGGATGATCAAACCGTCATACTGTCACCTTAAATACTGGAATGTTGCTCATCACACAGATGCCACAAACAAGTGAAATCTGTAAGGATGGTGATTAAACAGAAACCTAACATAAAAAGGAGGCATCCTCAAGCATCACCATGGCATGATCATCACAGTTTTGCCTATACTCTTTCCTCTGCTCTGTGTCCATTATTGACTACAAAGATTTATTTTAAACATAGTGCAGTGAAAAGCCAAGCATCCAGTCTTCAGTGACTACAGCACTTGAGATGTGGTTTACAGCAGCAATCCAGATAACTCAGAGGGACAGCAAGCCTCACAGAAACTAGGTGACAGTTGTGTTTCTTAAACTTGAGAATAATCTGGTGAGGAAAAATCCTGGCACAAAAGTAAATAAATACATTATGAAGTATTTCAGAAAAGACAGATCGGAACAGTAAGAACATACCAAAATGCTGATATCCCAGGCACAATGACAAGCACAAGCTGCTTGGTCTGCAGCCTGGTTTTATTGCAGGTACTTCACCCAGCAGCTGGTTGCTGCTGTCCTTTTCTGATTTACAGATGGCAACTGCCATCTGCTTTTCCTTTGCCCCTTTACCCTCTTATTTTGCAGTTCAGACTGCACCTAAACACAGCACTTTAACATAGCTAGATCGCTGGAGAAAGTTGGTTGGTGGTTGTTTTTTGGTTTTACTTGTGTTTTGTTTTTTTTAACACAAACTACTTTTTCTGCCTTTGCTGCAGGGAATAAGAGGGTGAAGTAAACATGATTTGGTTTTTCTAGTGAAAGGCAATGCATGCAAGATGTGAAAGTAGCACTGTCTAGAGTTTGTGTCGACTGCATATCCAAGATGGGGTGCACATTCATCAATGAAATAGCTATAACAATTAAGAAGAAATGACAGGCAAGAAGGTTCAGGAGTTTGTTTTCTACCACACTGCCACTGCTGCACTCAGAAGGATAAACAAGTGTGAACTCCACCGACATAACACCTCTGCGTCCTCAAAAACAGCTCAGACACATTTGATGTCATTCATGATGTCTTGGCATAGAAGCCAAAATTTAGTATTGTAATTTTCATTAGTGCATTAGTCAGTATGTAGGCAATGAGGAAACTGACTCTGAAAAAGGAAAAAACCAAAGCTAGAATTGGCTGCATAAAAGGATGACTTCTCATGTCAAGGGCGGGTAACTGGATAAACCTGCATTTCCAAAACAGTGTTCTGAAAAGCTCTCTGAAGCAGAACTGAGAAATGAGATAGCTTCGTACACTAAGATACAACAATGTGAATCAAGTTCTGTCAGCACTTCTATAATAAACCTTGCCTGTGCAGGAGTTTAAAATAAAGCTGAAAAAGATCTGGAATTAAGAAAGGAAAATTCAAGCCTAGTCAGCACACTTGACAGTATGTTTTAGGATGTTATGAGATCTTAGGCCTTAGGATCTTTCACTGGACTTTCAACTAGTCAGATTGTCTCTGCCCAAGACATCAGCACTATAATCATATTCATATAAATTAAATAAGAATTCAGGCATCCTGCAGAAAGGTTACTTTTGAAAGTGTATGGTACTTCCTCACTCTTTTTCCTTTTTGTCTCCCAGCCCACAGACCATTAAAATTCTTCTTAATGTTTTCTGTGTCATTTCTAGTACAACATACCATGCAGTAGAAGGTGGCTATGGCACTAGGGTGCAGCAAGGCTCTTAAGACAAAACTCCACCAGCCAGAGTGTTTCCTGGCTGCAGAGGCATATAGTGGCACCAGCCTCAATCCACAATCCTCCCATGCTAAGAAAAAAAAACAGAAATTAAGCAGCAAGAAGAGATACGTGAGCAGTTGTACCTGGCAGGCCAGACTGTGGAAGGGCAGTTGTTCCTACATTTGCTTCAGATGTAAAAGGAAGACACAGAAGAAAATAATCAAAACCAGTGTGGCCAGCAGGTCGAGGGAGGTGATTCTCCCCCTCTACTCCACTCTCATGAGACCCCACCTGGAGTACTGCATCCAGGTCTGGGGCCCCAGTACAGGAAAGACATGGAGCTGCTAGAGCGAGTCCAGAGAAGGACCACAAAGCTGATCAGAGGGCTGGAGCACCTCTCCTACAAGGACAGGCTGAGGGAGCTGGGGCTGTTCAGCCTGGAGAAGAGAAGACTCCAGGGAGACCTAATTGTGGTCTTCCAGTGCCTAAAGGGGCCTACAGGAAAGCTTGTGGGGGCTGTTTATTAGGGAGTACAGTGACAGGACAAGGGGGAATGGGTTTAAACTAAAAGAGGGGGGAATTTAGATTGCACGTTAGGAAGAAATTCTTCCCTGTGAGGGTGGTGAGACACTGGAACTGGTTGCCCAGAGAAGCTGTGGCTGCCCCCTCCCTGGCAGTGTTCAAGGCCAGGTTGGACGGGACTTTGGGCAACCTGGTCTAGTGGAAGGTGTCCTTGTCCATGGCAGGGGGGGTTGGAACTAGATGATCCTTGCGGTCCTTTCAAACCCAAACTGTTCGATGAAGAAAGCTGACTGCGGAAAAAAAAATAGTCAACCTCCATGTGAAGGGCTAAGCCAATTAGTAGGCATGACTGGAGGTTCAGACTGTAGCAGCATTAAACAAGAGAAACAAAGACTGAAGAGCAGGTGGCCAGCAACCAAACCACAGATTCAGTCTGTAAGTACATCAAGTACCTGCTGGAATGTCCAGTACCTTGAGTATTTCTCCTGGGTTGTTGAGGTTTTTGGGTAACTCCCAAGTCCAAAGCAAACTGACTCTGCCTCTTCTTCCAAACTGATTGTAAATCGGGCCTCTAACATGCACTACTGGAAACCCCTTACTGAGATTAAGGATGAACTGTAAATCCACAACTATGACTTCTAACAGGAAATTCCTGCTTTCTCTGAAGCCAGCTACATAGACACTACTACCAGTAAAGGAGGAGTGCTTCAGCTAACTAAACTTTTATTTCTAAGTGAAGGACATCAACTGGGAGATTTCTATAATTTGGAATCTCTGCTACTTTCCACTTTGCTTCCCACCAGTCTCAGCAGATACCTGTGCTTGATTTGCTCAAACTCTTCATTCTGAACCCTCTTGTTGACACCTGCACAGATAAACTATAAATTAGATATGAACTCAAGCCTAGAGAAGCATAGCCAATCCCTGAGAAAAACAGTTGCCTCTACAGAGCTTAAGAGCCAAACTAGATAGGCTTCAACAGATCTGAAACAACTAGAAGATAATCCATTTGTCCAACATTAATAAAAGGGAACAAAAACTTCAATGGACTTTTAATTTGTCAAACAATTGGACAGAGAGAATCTTGTACCATCATCCCATTGAAGTTACAGAAGGTACTGCTCTAGTTCAAAACAACTCAACAGTTCCCCAGCACAAACACACACAAGGCAGCCATATGTCTGTGTCAGTACTGACACAGTAGTTTAGCTTTCACCAACACAGCCTGCCCCAAACCCCTTGTCTCCCCCTCTATTTTCTGGAGAAATCTGCATCCAAGTTAAGATGCAGTGACCTGCCTACTGGAACTTTGTTTATTCTAGACATTATCAGCAAGCTAAAAATTTAATGAAGAAAGTGAGACTAACATTCAAGTACTTCTCCACTGAAACTGCTAGTGTAAAAAGAAAATTTAAACAATCTACATACTATCCTTAGTCATTCCTACCTTGAGCTTGACTAAGCAGTTGTGCTACATCTATATACAGAGATCCTCAAGATGGTGTCTGGGACAATTTGGCTATTCAATGGCTGTCACAGGCAAACCTATAGATCAGCAAGATCGGAGTTTTGTGTAGAATTTGGTAAATGTGACTCCACTCCTCTGAAAAATACTGTGTTGTCAAACACCACAATGTGAATGCCCAAGTTTTAGAGTACTCCCTAATTTCACTTCTGATGTTTCATCTGCATTTTTATTTGCTCATTAAACATTGTCCGTAACCTCCCTCACCTTCATTACATAGATCTGACACACAGACATCAGCATCTACTCATACCATATTTAAACTCAATGCATGTGAAACTCATACATCTGAGTTTCAAGTAATGCTTGGCTGCAAAAACAGTGTGTTGCGAGATGCACCTTCAGTGAGTAAGGGCAGATCATTAAAATAGAGCAAATTGCATCAATCACTGTGGCATTTGTTCTCCTGGCACATTACTGTTGTGGTCTGAGGTTGAATAGACTGAGTTAAATAATTTCTTAATGTGCCTTAAAAAAACCCACCCACAAATCACTTCCGAAGAGACTTCTGATAATAATACAAAACTCTCTTGAGATGCTTTCACTTAGAACTCTTAATTCTCAAAAACCAGAAAAACAAGTTCTCCAGTAGTACAGACTGAGTTTTAAGAAGAAAGGGAAAAGAAAAAAGAAGCACAAAAAGTACTCTGTGTGTAGCTGAGTAAGCAAAGAATGTACATGTGTGAGTTTGTGCAAGAAAAAAAATTATGTATTCCCACTGATTCAGCTGAGCCCAGTAATGAGCAGAGTTCCATCATCACTTGCTCATGACCAGAAGCAACACTCTAGGCTGGTGCTCATTAATTTTTCTGGAGTTCAATATGACCAGCAAAAGGTTTTCTCTTAACAATAAAGCCAGGCTTCTATGTACCTGGACACAAAGGCAACTTTGAATGGATACAGTAATTTCTGAGAAAGCAGCAAGACTGCCAAGACTCATGACAATACTACAATCACAAAAACATCAGGGGATTTAACTGCAACACATTTCTTTTAAAAATACTTGCTTAGTTATTGCCTCATTTTCCACTGCAAAATCAATACATGGTACTATCCAGGCATGTGTAATGTGGTACAGATAGGGTACAGAGATCCATTTCTTCTTGCTGTCCTCTTATTCCAGTTACTGTATAAACCCCTTGCAAGACAACAATTCAATATTTTCAGGAAAAGAAGAAGAATGCAACAACACCTCAGAGAATTGAGAGATCCTTGGACGGATCTACAACTTTCCAGGTTTCTCTCTCTGGAGATAGAAATGACCATAAACCTACATTCCTTTTACATGTATTTTCTCCACAGTTGGAATTATATTCCCAATTCAAGGTTCTCAAAGCCACCACTTTTACACTGGTAACAGTGAATAAAGAAGAAACTCCACTGCTTGCTATCAGTCTTTCATGAGTGGTGTTTCTTATTACATAAAGCTTTCTTGAGAGTTGTCTAAATTAAATTGAACTCAAATCTTCTTGCAGCTTCAACAAGTATTCTGTCCTGCAGGTACAGTAACCAAATACTGCACTCCATTCTCACAGGGACACCTCTGTTGAATCACTATGTTATCATTTGTACCTTGGTTGAAACAACCCTGTTTACTTACAGAAGTTACTTGACAAAATTCAGTCTTTCCCTCATTAGGATTATCCTCAGTTCACAAGCCAAGTTAACCTGAATTCCTTTTAACCAGTATCTTAAACTTTAAAGACTTTCAACGTTGTATTTTTTTGGACTTGCACCATCCACATACTCATTATTAAGTATGCTCCCTGAGCACATGAATAGATCACAGGCTGCTTCCTTCCACAAAAACAGTTGACAAAATACATAAACACAATCCTACAGAATCAGCATTGGAAGCCTCTTCTCACAGAGCTGAGCTGGAAGTGTAAAACGATTCTTACCCAGCATAGATAAGCTCTCAGTAATCCCAGCACACACTTTGATGAACAGACTGTGTTACAACACAAGCCAAATCTTCAGACCTGGGACTTTCACTCTGAAAGCCAGAGGGACAGAACAAATCAGATTTGCTCCACTGGTCTGCAGACATATTCCCTACTATCTCTGACACTTCAAGCACTGTTTCTGCGCTTTATTCCAAATAAATTACTCCATGTTAGGATCTCTTTGTCTTTACTAGAAATTAGTTGTTTCATGTTACCTTGCACCTACAGCTATGAACAGTGAAATCCTACAAAAGAGACAGCGTTGTAGCAGCTTCCTGAAAAAACAACTTCCTTCTGCATCCCCAACAGCTGCAAATTAGGTAATGCATACAGAGGTTCTTTTAAGAATGTACCTCCCAGATACTTTGAGAGTTGTTTTCAAATCAATGTTCAGAAAAGTTACAGACACTTTTGGACCCTTCTTCTGGTCTTGGCTACCAGAAAGAAAAAGGAAGTGTAGAGAGAAGCATTAGCAAAACTAACTGAATGGTGCAAGATGACAAACCACATTGTTCAGGCTTCCAGCCCTGCCCTTTACACAACCAGCATTGTAATGAGAACTGGTACCTATCCTTCCTTCTACCCACTCTTTCCCCTACCTTTGCCTCAAATGCAGATGGACAAGATAAGGCTACCAACTGCCATAAAACCCTCCTATAGTTGATTTTGGTGAGCCAGTTCACCAGCCTTTAACAGCTGCTGACTGTTCTGTCCAAACCAACCTGGAGCTCAGCCTAGTGACTAGTGTGAAGAGGCCCCATTGGGAGAACCACAATCACAGGCAGTTTTGCTGGTTTAAAGTGTGGTGGAAGCCAGAGACCAAGCTGTCATTCCGCATCCAGCCTGAGGCACAAACTCCGCAGCACAGGATAAGATTACACTTCCACACCCCATGCAGTACCTGTTTTGTAGGTATATAGTTTCAGTTTCCAGGACTATCAGCTTAATGCCCTTGAAGATGACAAATTTCCTTTTCTTTCAGATGTCTTAAGTTTGTGTTTGGGTGTAGACACACAGCAACAAAATACCAACTGAATTAAAAGTTAGTCAGTCTGAGTTTAACAAAGAATATGCATTTCCCCAACACATGCAGAACACTGAGACTAAGCACATAAACAGCCATGTTAGAAGACTCATCTCTCTGGATGAGCAAAGCTTACATCTGAAATGAGCATTACACAAAAATCACCATCCACACAACAGCAGCAAAATCTGGTGGTAATCACAGACACACTGCCATGCACTAACAGACTGGAAAAGGCCCTTCTCTTGTTTGTTTTCAAGATGACAAAGAACCAGTGTTACTGTTCAGAGACCTAACGCACCTAAGTCTAGCCTTGTATTAGCAGCAATACTCACTTGGCAGATTAGAGGTGTACTCCCTTGATATATTTTAAATAAGCAGGCAAGTGAAGGAGTCCCTTGCTAAATTTTTCAGTCATTTGACATGAATCTCATAGGGTAGCTATTTCAGTTATTAATTACTCAAATTTATAATCCAGAAATGTGAACATTACTTTTCTGCGCTCTTCAAATGATAGTTTTGGAAACTCAACATTATCAATAGTGTGAGAAGGTGTTTCCCCCTAAGAGGAAGAAGTGGCATCATGCAATTTCATAAAATTGAGTAAGAGTTAAGACTATATAAAAAAAAAAAATCAACATGACAGAGGAGGGAAATACTAAGGTGAATTGAATTGCTTGTGCCTGAATTAAAAAAATAGCTGAGGCCAAAGTTCGCACACACAGAATGGATATGTTTAATTAAACCCTAATCTACCTGGACATATCTTTGTGATTTACATAGACAACCACACTCACACACTATCTTCAGTCACAGAACCAATACCTGTTTCACAACACAAGCTTTAAGGGAACACTGAAGCTGTTAAGTGTGTGGTTCTGTGCCTGTTCTGTCTGTTTTCTTTGTGGCTATAGTTGCAAAACTGATGGAAAGCTGGTGACTAAACCCAAAAACAATTCAAGTGCAAAATAAGCTTCTGTAAACCTGTGCAAATGATATTTGAAGAGTGCAGTATATAGCAAAATTCTTGTGTGTTACAACAGGAGAGAAGAATAGAGGCTGTTAATAAAATAGGCAATTCAAAGCATTTTTATTTGCATTGTTCTACTACACAACAGTTGGACCTCAAGACCATGCAATAGTGGGTGCTATACAGACACATAACAAAAACAGAGGCCTTGTCCCAAAGAACTTACAACACAGTCACTGCTGCAGTAGCGCACTTGGCATGTAAATATGCCAGATGTTTTATTTAGGCTACATATATTTCAAGCATGACTATATATCCTAAGTTTTGAAAGGGAAACAGATTTTAAAAGTACACTGCTTTAATGGAGACTTGGGATGGCTGCAAAAGCCTCACTTTTGCAGCCATATATCCACATCTTTCAGGAAACAGTTTATGAAATAAATAACACTGACTGAAAAAGTGTGCTCTAACCCCCAATACTGCATTCAAAAGCACAGCTCTACCAACTCAAAATGCAAGCGCCCATGTTAAGCTGTCAAAAATCTCCCTTTAGAAACACTGGTCTACTACTATGCTGTGAAATGATTTCTAAGCCTGCCTAACAGAACAAAACCAAATATGTCTGCAAGATTGGTTTTAGGTAGATGCTGATCCCAGTAGGAAGCTCATCCTCAATTCACATTCAGACTTGAACCAAAAACAGTAACCAGGACTTAGTACCTGGAAGTCTTCTGGATAGTCACAAGTCTGTCTAAGTACTATGCAGCTTGGATACCTGTGCCAATTCTCATTGCTCTTAGCTTAAAAACAAGACACGAACTTTACCTCCATAAACATTCAATGATAAAAACACTTCTTTAAAGAATCAGGCAACAACAATCCTAAATTGTTATTTTTGTAGATGCCCAGTCATTTATGCATTAGAACTCACTAATTTAAGTTTCAAGCATCTTACTAAAGCTTGCTTGGTTGAACTAGTATTTTGGCAAAATGACAAGGGGAAGCAACAAAACTTGAGCAAAACCCCCCAAAACCAGAAAACAAAACCCAACACTCACTTCCCCAAGCTAAAAGAAACTATCAAATCCATTAGAACAAATGGAAAAAACACCAAACGAAAAACAAGAAACAAACCCACGTGAATGTCCGTGAGATAAGACTCCTTTCCTGATATGAGCATTATCTGTGAAAGAAACCAACAACTTTCAGGACTTCCAAGGAACATGTTTAGCAGAAGAAGAGTTAGCTCCATATTAAAAAATACCAAGGGAATACTCCCACCACCTGCATACACACACACAATTGTGACCAGTAATTTCAGCCAGCAACCCTGTGAAATTTAATGAGTATTTAAAAAGTCTGAACAGCCACAGGCTCATATGAAATTCGTATTCAGGATTGTAGAAAATTCTAAGGCATGGACTGAACAAAAAAACCCATCTCTTACCTTTCTAACTACCAGTTAGCTAATTGATATACAGAGGCAAGTGGCAACATCATTCAGAATCCAGAAGTCAATTGCTGCCTCTTTTATCCTCTTAAAACGTGCATTTAGCTATTAGGGATGAAGGAAGTGGGGTGTGAAGAGGAGGAAAGGAAGTTAAAATACTTGGTGAAAAAGCACTGAATACAATTCCTATCAAAGCAAATGAAGTATCAGGAGCACATGGCTATAAAGATCACTACCAGATTAAAAAAAAATCCTTGACAAACATTTTCAGTTCATTATTTGTTTACACTGGAGGGACAAATTCATTGCCTACCAGACTTCTGAGATTACCACAGACAGCCAAAGACCAGAAAAGAAACGGCTGATATCAAAATCATTTTACAGAAAATCTCACAAATGTTAGTCACTTTATGATCCACTTAAATATTTTTTTCCACAAAGCCTTAATATTCTGAGAAGACTTGAACTTCCAAAAATATGATTATTGGAAAACTTGTGATGATATTCAAACATCCTTAATGGAGGAACGAGCTGCTCTATTACTTCACAGTATCAGATCCATTAAAGACCTCTGGGGTTTTGAGCTCTGTACAAAGACATGTCCAGCATGATTATAGAAGTTGCAGATGCAGACAACATGTAGCCCACCTCCCACGAAGATGACACTGACTTAGTATGTGCTGGAGTGGGGCAAAAAGAAAAATCTCAGCAGCTGCAGATACTTCCTGAGCAAACAGGACAGGTAAGAACTAAGATGAAGCACACCTGTAAAGTAGCAACATAACAACAGACTCTAAAGACTCACGAAAGCCTCACATGGGCCCATCTTACATTTCTGCTCAGAACTGAGCTGGAGTGGCCTTGCTTGGTACTGGGTAGGGGAGAACACAACCCTGAATCCACGCACTCCCCATGACCAGGCATTCCAGCTCTAACCCACCTAACCACTGATAATACATTGAAATGTACAGAAGGGTAAATAACTACATCCATCAGCATGCAAACAGTGTTCTAGAGACACTATGAGCCATTTTAACTATTTAGTAAAAGAAAAACAAACAAGTATCCTGCCAAAATATTTTGTACAGCCTCCTAAGCTATTTCTCACTAGAAGCATTCAAGGTAACCCACCAAATTTCTATATTAAAACCACATACACCACTTAGTTTGCTGTCTGTGCTCCTGTGCACATTTGTCTACTTACATTTCACAGCAAGAAGAGAAAAAAAGAAATAATCAAAAATGGGACCTCAGTTATAACACAGGACAAAGGATAAGCACATCCGTATAACTGCTGCAAGCAGAAAATACTACCTCGATCAACAAGAACTTTTACCCTGGGAAACTATCCGTGCCATTGAAACCCAGGAAAATTACTGATTCTTAGCTCTGCAGACTGTTGACTCTGGAAGTCATCCAGTGGGTGAGAAAGGAAAGTAATATGCTTCTTAAAACATGAAAAACTCAACCTCACACTAGAGTTTGTATCCCGATTTTACACGGGCAGTTTCAAATATACTGAAGAGCAAGTAACTATGTACACAAGACGCTAACACATTAGGCACCTTAACAATGACTAGCAACGTGTATTTTATCACAACGCTCAAATCTGTCGGCTTCTTTACTATTCCAAGGCAGGGGGGGAAGGGAGGGAAGTACAAGCTGCAAACTCAAAAAAAAACCCCCAACGAGTGAATTTGTTTCTAACAGCTACCAAGCTACCTTTTTCCTTCAAGAAAAAGAAAATAAGCAGTTAGCTGTAAATTATTCAACTCTAATAAATATACATACTATAAATTTGCTATTTAAATGCTTGCTAGCCTCTCCCGTTACATAGTGGAATGGTAACATTTGAAAATTAAAACACACTTGTGAGGCTATGACTAACATCTGTTTTGTAAACAAAAAAGCTTGTTTACAAAAAGATGACAAAAAAGAGTGTTCAAATAAAGGAAATCACTTCACCAAAAAAAGAGTATGACCAAACTTAAAATTTCAGTCACAATTGTAAGGTGCAGGATCCCTGCCACATCAACAGAATTTAAACACTAGGATCCATGTGGAAAACATTAATTACAAGAAACAAGACAGACAGTGGTTACACAGGCTTGACAGACCTCTGTTCTAAACGAACAGCCATCAGCATCCCTCTGCCATCACCACTCACCTACATTAAGCATCTCAAACATTTTTTATTTAGCAGTTACAATTTGTTTGTTGTTTTTTTCCTCAGACTTATCAAAGTCAGCATATTTGAACAACGTATATTTTTCTATACTCTGCCAAAGGCACACTGCGCCTTATGCACAGGAATGGAAGTATAGCAAATTTTACATTGTCTTTGGCAAAGCAGTCTTCTATAACAGGCTGGTATTGCATTCTCTGTTCTCCAAGTGTACAATCACTTCATTTTTTTTTAAAAGGTATTTATCCAGATTGTCCACAGAAATCAGATAAAAGACACAGAAATTTACTAGTACATTTCTAATGCAGGACCCTTATACCTATGAGAAAAAAAATGGGGTTAATAACTACAACGTATTTTTTTCTTCATACCCAAAGCAGATGATTGCATAACAATCCAGAGGGTTTAGATAGACACCTATCATGCACAGTGCAATTGTGGGTGCCAACATGCACTGCCGAACTGCACTAGTCACTTTAGACTCTCCATAGCACACAGAACAGCTAATAAAACATTGTGCCTGCTGTGCAGTTTAATCCACGTACAGCCCTGATCGCGCTGCAGAACCACGACATACCTTTCAGTCTTTTGGAATTCTCGTTCTTTTGCTGCTCATCCTCTTCATTAATGGTGAACAAACCCAGGGAATTTGGCCTGGCACTTGTCTTCTTCAGTCTCTCTTGTCGGAGGGCAGTAGTTGAAACAGGCATATTGCAGTTACCTCTTGCTTATCAAAAAATAAGTAAGAAACTGCAGCCCCTGCTTAGTAGCTAGCTGCAACACTGCCTGTTCATTTGAGCACTTGTAATAGATCCCCTATGGATAAGCAGTATGCAAACAGCTGACAAATACCAACATCCACTCGGCAGCGAAAGGCTTGCAGTCCTTCCCCACCTTCAAGAAAGCCCTAATTAAAGGCACATCGGTTTGGCTGCTTCTCGTCGCTGTCTTAACCTGTTCAATCAGATCCCAGCCCAGAGCTCTGGGTTCCTTGCTGCAGCACCTTTTTCCCTGCAACCCTCTTCCAGCTACAGCACACTAAAATATTCAGTACGCAACACAAGAGAAGAAAATATGATACGCCGCTGTTAACAGTTGCCCTGACAACACTGACACATCCTAATCAAAGGGGGTCTGTGACTGTTGTCTCCTCAGCTGCAGCAAGCCGGCCTCGGGAACGCTGTCTCCCACACGCTTGCAGAGAGCTAGAAGCACCTCGGCAGCAGGGGCTGCTCCTTCCTCCTTGCAGGGCGGTGGGAGGATGGAGCTGTGCTTGCACAAGCACATGAGCACTGAGTGAAAAGAAGCCTGGAAGGCTCCAGGCGTGAACCTGCATTTTGCCAGCTGCTCTGTTTATTCATGTTTAGAAATTGTAGCCTAATCTAAACTAAAACAATGAGGATGAGTCTTCTTCCACATATGCATGTGTCGGGTGTGTGTTGTGTCCGTGTCTATCCCCCTTCTCCCCCCCACCCCTCCTTAACTTAATCGCCTTCCTATGCAGAGCATACCTTTTCCATGACGAATGCATACACCCACAACTACAGCCAGGTGTTGGAACATTTTTCTCCATGTGTGAAAACTCAAAAATCAGGATGTCTGGCTTGTGCAGACAACATAGGACAATGAAATGACTTTTGGAGTGAATATTTTGTACTACACCATTTGTTTTACAGCACTAACCATTAACATTCACTTTGCAAAATGAAGAAAACACAAACAGCTTGGGTGGTTTTAATTAGTTGGATTTCCTTCACATGCCGGCATTCTGGATTTTCCTTAGCCGTTTACAGCTGAGTAACTTGCTCACAAGTTTTGCAATCTGCATGCTTCATCCTTCACTGCTCTGAATGCCACTATGCAACATGCTGGACGTTTTTTTACCTCTGAGACTTTTATTTTCATCCACTTCCACCTCTCTAATTGAACATGTGCTCATCATTTCAAAGTACTACTGAAGAAAAACCACAAGCTAGAACATCTCTATAATGTTAAAATTGCAGGATTTTTTCCCACCGTAATTTTTTTTAAGAGAAACTTCATGTAACGTGATCACCCGGTGCAAGACGGCATATACATTAGTTGACAAGCCTTCAGATGGCTCATATTGAAAATGCAAGATTATACAGACATACATGATCACTCAATGTCATAGGTAACAATACTGAAGAAGAAAACTCAAGAGTTTATGATAGTCAACATGGTATGTATCACAGTGGCCTGGGATGCTCTTTTACAGAGGAGTCCTGGATTGTGCTCAGCTGGCAGGGCAGCTCTGTTCTTACACACCTGGCTCAGCAGCCAGGAACCCAGTGGATGGAGAAGAACACAGCACCACCTGAAGGCTCAGGTGGACCACTCTTCTCCAGCACCAGCACAAAACCAAACCATAAGTATTCTGCAGGAGGGCACCAGCTCTGAACCAAGCCCACAGCCCACCTCAAGTATATATTTCCTCCAGGCTATGTCCTGCCACTTGGTTACACCTTGGACTTTCTGGGCGTACACAAAAGCTATACATGATGACATTTGTCTACAGTTAAAAACGCTTTGTACTAAAGGGCGTGGACAAAAAAAAAAGACTAAGGAAAAAAGCTCTAACGCAAGCTGTTCTTTAGCTCAGCAATTTGCCTTCTGGGGTTTATACAGGCTGCTACTTTGTCCTGTAAGAGAAACAGCTCTACTTCTCAGCTCCCATCTACTTAATGCCTAACACAAATACTATATAACAGTACACGCATAGCCACAAAAAGGACAGTAGTTAGTACCACGAATACTTTTCACACATGCCCAAGACTGTTGCCAACAGAAAAGTAACAGAAAACAACACTTAAATGGCAGCTTAGTTAAGTATCACTTCACTGCCTTTCACTGTTTTACCCTACGAAGAAAGGATGCCTGCCTTTTTAAANGTAGCGTTGGTCAGATCTCTTACTTGGGGCTCCAGGTGTTGATATTTCCGCACTTTTTCCGTTGCCGCATCCAATAAAGATGTTGCTTTGCTTTCGTATCTAACTGTAATGTCTATTACTAGAATAAGTTGCCAACAGAAAAGTAACTTTTGTTTCTGTTGCCAACAGAAAAGTAACAGAAAACAACACTTAAATGGCAGCTTAGTTAAGTATCACTTCACTGCCTTTCACTGTTTTACCCTACGAAGAAAGGATGCCTGCCTTTTTAAACCTTTTGTTCAATCAATCAATCACCTTTAATTGCTAAACTACTGAATTAGGTATGTTAAAACATCTGAGAAGTATCTGACACACAAAAATACACCTGACTGGAGGGGCTTCCAACCTTACAGGTATGATAACTGTTTCAGCACCTCCATTTCCCTATTGTCTGAGGAGTCATGGAGAACAGCTAAAAGATTGAGAACACCTTCCTTGGTTCTTGCAGGGTCCCCTACAACCATAACAGTGACTTGCTCCAAGTACAAAACATAGTAATGACTAAGTTTGATGCTTCAGGGGCTGATGAAGATGGATTTCAGCTATGACACACAGACAACTGAGGCGTTGGTGCATATTTCTTTTTGTTGACTTAACTAAAGCAGAGGTGCATTCTGACAGAGGAGAAGGATCAACAGCACATTCAGCTTATGCAGCATGATTTTATTTCAACGCCTCTGTGGTTAAAAACTATGCCAGCCCACAATATGTTTTGAAATGTCTACTAAAATGGCATCCTAACCACCTGCAACCTATAAAAGACCTAAAAAACCCTAATCACTGCAACAAATAAAAGACACCTATTAAAATAGAAGATAACCACATAACTTCAGGTACTTGGGGTTTTGTAAGAAAATCTTCCTAATAACACTAATACACGCATAAAAAGATATTAATGTTCCACAAAACCAGACTGTATTGACAAATTCCCTCCTTCCATCCATTGGTTTAGCGCAGAAAAAGAATTTCCTGATGTATCCCAAGCAGGAAAGCTCTACTTATTTCAGCCCTGTCTCAGCTATGTGGGAGCTTCTACATGAAAACCCGGATGAAAGCAACATTCTCCTGAGGGAACAAAGTGGTGGATAGTTTCAGTAGCAAGGCTGTTAAATTCTTTTAAAAAAATAAAATTGCTCACACAGCCCCTATTAAGTGATTCCCTCTCCCAACCATTCGTCATACTGTGTACCAATACAGTCACAGTTGAGCTCTTACTGATGGGGTGAGACTCGCTCAAGATGGAATGAAGGCAACTGTGTAACTCCAGGGCACTGGATAATTTTTGTTTTTCCTTTTTACAACACTTTCAAACTCATTATCAGTTAAACTACTACACTAAACACACCCACTTTCACCAGTTGGATTCTATAGGTATAATTACCTACACAATACGTTATCTGATAACACAAAGCTCTTAAACAGCAGTTTGAACAAAGACTATTAGGATAATTATATTGTGATCTTGGAAATGTAAATATTGATAACAACATGTTAATTGATGTTTCTGCTTTAAATCAGGTATTGAGGCTTGATATCTGTATCTACAAAATAAAAAGCAAGTTGAAGCCAGTCACCAGAACAGCCACCATGATATCTGTGTGCAGTCTACTATGAGTAATCAGATCATTTTCAACGGCTGAATTCTAGATTTGCTATCTTCTTTCATTCACAGGACTGTTTCAGTCCCTGTGAACTATGCAAACACCACATTGAAGCTCATTACTGTGATTCAGAGTATGAGCTGCACATGGTAAGTTCCTGTTCTAGAGCCGCTGCCTTGTGAAGCACTCTGACAGTCTGAACTTACTGAAGTGAACCTTTTTGCTTTCACAGGAGGGAGGCAAGACAAGGGGCAGTATTCAACACAAGTCAGCTAACTAACAGAAAGGAAAAACCTTGTGAAGACAAGACTAGTTGTATCTTCCATCAGAGCTGGCAGGCTGTGATAACTAGGACTTCACAGAATCATAAAATGGTTTGGATTGGAAGGGACCTCAAAAAAAAAAAAAAGGTACCTGATGTAACACTAACTGGAAGCTATCTTACATCATTGGCTACGGCAGGTTACAATACAGAAAATCAAGCCATCTGAATGTAACATCAAACACTACTGCAAAAGGGGCAAAAGAAATTTATAGACTTATTGCCTATGAAAAGTCCTGCAAACGGGAGCAGTCATAAGACATTCCTAAATCACAATACACAGATTTTTTCCTCCCACTCCATGAAACAGCTGTTATATGTTCATCAAGCTACATTTTATAGGAATTTCTTTCTCCTGCTATTTTCTTAGGATAAGCATAGTTAAAATACTGTTTTAAAAGAACACCATACCCAAAGAGCAAGCAACCAAGAAGTGAGGGTTTGACAAGGGAACCTCTCCTCCACCACTCGCCCATCAAAAGTAAAAAAAAAACAACAAAAAACGAGAACAAAACCAACCTCTCAGCCCTTCCAGGTCTAATAAGCTCTCAGTCTTAACACACAAGTGTCTACTGTCTGCCATTACTGTGAAACCCAGATATGACCAACCATTGAACATAGACCACTAGTTAATCTTCAGCCTTCAAGCTCCCGCCTCCTCCCCACTGCCAGCCAGAGGGATTAAAAAAAAAGTTTGAGGCAGAGATGCATCAAGCCAGTTTCAGAAGCAAGGGTAGCCTTCTCACCACTGCTCTTTTTTCTGACGTTTAAGCTCTCCAAAACTCAAGGTAAGTTACAACCTCTAGCTTCAATTTCTCCATTTCTTCTGAAAGAATTCCTTGATTCTTATAAAATACTTTACCCTTAAAATACTTTGCATGACCCTACTGTTATGAAAGCTACTCAGCAACTATTCAACTATTGAAATAATAAAGGGGAAAAAATATTTGGACTCCAAAAACCGCAAGGCGAACAGACAAGTGCTTTAGTGCTTTTAGAACATTATCCACAATCCTTTTCTTATCCCGTTCTTCAGTTTTATCCAAAACTGCTAACAGCTGAAGATCATTTTCTTGTAGGGTACCAAAAAAATACACCAACCAAAAAAAAACCCAAAAACTTGAGACAGGTCCGGATCACAGTATTTGTAAAGCAAAATAAACACTGTTGTTCTGCTTTTAGAGGCTGATTCAAGGCCTTTTAACATAAAAGGAAAGCTTCCCCTCAACTTGTGTATTTTATATCAAGAATTAGATCAAGTCAATACATTATTTTAACATATGCTTCTTTCCAGATTGCCAATATTTGATTGTTACTTCTGATTTTCTTAGGTAGGTATCTATCCTATATAGCAACATCAAGAAAGGAATGGCATTTTGAGTTTATAGACATGTTTGCCCAGCATGCAACAATAAGGTTCCATTCGGAACTGGGTTCCAAGTGCTTCTTTCTTGGGAAGAAAGATCAGGAAAAATCAAGGTACAGTTAAAAACTCCCATTCTGTTCTGCAAAAACAGTACACAAAAAAAATTTCAGTGTACCTACCCATCAAAACACACAATCATAGATTATATAGATATTTGCAACCTTAATAATCTATGTCAAAAGCTTTTTTACAGCACTCATTTACATAATACATAATATAGACAATGCTGTATCACAGAGTATCTCAAGTTGGAAGGGACTCATAAGAATAATCTAACTCCCCACTCCTCACAGGACAATGTTGGAATATATGGACACTAACTTAACTCCAAACTAAATCTATCTCTAATTTCTTTCAGGAGACTCATCTCTTGGCATTTACTTTCTACTTCACTAGGTTTTAAATCAGACAAAAAGAACCAAGGAAGTAGAGCCTTTTTTTTTCCCCCTCATGTGAGAAAACTGCTACTTACTCAGCATCAAAGGACTGGAAACCTTCTTTTCAATGCCATGTAAATCTAGGACAGAGCAAAATAGCCTTAAAAAGACAGGAACTTTTTCCCCCTGGTTGAAAGGCAGAAAAGTTAAGTTCTGAAGAGCAGAAATAGCGACTACAGGAGGAAAAAATACTTGCTTCCATTAAGCCAACCACTGTCTCAAACATCATGCACGATGAATTTTTTCTACTGCTGCTCTTGTATTCTCTCTTCCTTCTACTTATTATCAAAAAGGACAGAGAACAACCTTGTCTTCACAGGTTTTTAAGTCTAAGATATGTCTAAGGACTCACTTTTATACACAAGATAATAAAGGACTGGAAGACTATTTTTACAGCTGTACATTAATTTTTTAAAAAAAAAACTTCAGTATTAAGTCTATAAACATCTGATATAATAACTGATTTTTTCTTTCCACCTTCTTGGAAGGAAAAGAGGCCCTGTGCATTAATCAGTAAGATTGAATATAAAATGCTAGAGAATAAGAAGGGAAATTTTCATCTTTTTGACTAATGAGAAGCCTGCTGTCAAGAGTATAGTTGCACTCTGAATAGCTTTAAATAAACAACGAGTCAACTCACTTCTGAAAGTTAAGGCCACAAAACCACAGTAGTTTCATGAACTTATTCTTCATTCATCCATTGAATTAGGTGCTTCAACTTAAGAAAGAGCAGAATCGTTCAGCCTTTCTAAGCAAACATCCACTTAAGCATGTGCTGGAGAACAGAGGGGAGCAGCAGCGGATTATTAAGATTCTTTAGAAAGCAAACTTAGAAAGGCAGGTTCAGCTCTTTTCTCCTTTCTCTCCTGAGTTTGAACAAACATCTTTATTCTGGCTTCATATCTCAGTATCTCCTTTTCCAATAAACTGAATTATGAATTTTGAGAGAGATTATTAATTTTAAATAAGCTAGGTCTGGAAATGAAAAGCAGACATCAGGTCTTTATTTTCTTATCAATTATCCTGACTACTTTGGTTCCTTTAGCTTACCCATCTGTTTATGGGTCCCATCATACGTGCTGGAAAGACTGTGCACATTCTAGATACTACTTTGATGAAAACAGTAAGACAAAATATTCTTCAGCTGCAGAACTGTAGATGGTGAGAGCAGCCACAGCAATCCTCTCACGTGATGTGGGAGACTTGGTTCTCCAGTTCCCACCTCATCCCTGCTCACTGCATTCCTGATGAATCACAGGTAGGTAGCTGTGCCAGCAGCCTCACTGCCTACAAGACCCTGGAGCAGGAGGTAGCTCCACCAGGAAAAACACCTCCACACGCATCTCAGGCACAGAGGGCTTCTCCGGGAGGTGACCCCTTCCTAATTTCAGCTGTCCCTCTGACACAGGCAGTGCCACACACTGCACGAAGGGATGTTAAGAGCTTCTCAGAAGTGACTAGACAGAAAGTAAGCGTTAACTATTTTCCCTCCTGCCAACTAAAACTGAACCTGTGTGCCTTCCCATGCATAGGACAATCAAGGGGAAGGCTGGGAGCCCTGCCCTGACTCAAACTCCCTCATCAGAGCAAGAGACACATGGAGGTAAGAGTCTCATCATCCACAAGCACTTTGAACACACCCCCACCCCCTAATAAAACAATCAAATACAAGATGTACATTAACAAGTCTTGTTAATTTTTTTAATTAAATGGATTTGCATAGTATGACTAATTATACAAATTGCACAATGTATACCACAATGAATTAGATTACCACATATTAGATCATTCTTAGCCAACATTTTATTTCTATATAACAGAATGATACTGGATCAGGCCCTATAGTAGAACATACCATGTAACTTCAGCCAATACTCGGTCAAATAAGGAAAGGCAGCAAAGAACGGGGACTTCACAGGGCAGTAGGAAACAGGAATTCAGTAGAAGACAGAAATCATTAATGCTAGTTACCCTACTGTGTTGCCACTGCTTCTGTTTGTAAAAACAGCTCTTTTTCATTTTTTTAAATACCTAGTTTGTATATAAGTCAAGAGAACCAAACACTTGTAAAGCACTTAAAATTAAGAGCACTTATGTACATACTAAGCCCTTCCACAGCAATGTGATCATACTTCAAAGAAAAGGCAGTATGCCAAGACGAAACTAAAGTTTTCTCCACTGTATTACTGAGAGTATCTGATGCATGGAATCCTGTGAACTGCTTTGTGCTGTGTTAATTACCAGTGCCCTCCTGACATACTACTTCCTAACATGTTTCCTGGAAGGTGTTCTGGTTTTGACAGGAATAGAGTTAATTTTCTTCCTAGCAGTTGGCATAGTGCTGCATTTTGGATTTAGGATGAGAATAATGTTGATAACACACTGATGTTTTTAGTTGCTGCCAAGCAGTCAAGGACTTTTCAGCTTCTCACAATGGCCTGCGAACAAGAATGCAGGTGGGCACCCAAGAAGCAGAGAGGGAACACGTCCAGGGCAGCTAAGCCAAACCAGTCAAAGGGATATTCCATAACATACGGCATCATGCTCAGCATATAAATGGGGTGTGTGGGGGGTGTGGCCAGGAGGCAGAGGGGCTCAGGAACTAGGTGACCATCGCCTTCAGGTGGTGAGAAACTGTGCTGTGCATCACTTGTTTTGGATATTCTTTTATCATTATCATCATCTTTCTTTTCTGTCCTTTTAATCTGTCTTTCAACCCACAAATTTTACCCCCCCCCCCCTTCAGTTCTCTCCCTCATCCCACTGAGGAGGGAATAAACAAATGGCTGTGTGGCTGTTTTAGCTGCTGGCTGGGTTAAACCACAACAGGTGACCAAGAAATCTGGACTTTTGGATTCCATTAACTTGAAGGGACAAAAACTTAAGAGTATCAGACACAGACATGAGATATATTTAGAGACATCAATACTTTAATTCCACTCTACGTAATCTAGTCTCACAGGCACTATCAATTTGGAGTATGAACCATGCCGTCACTTATATCTCTGAAGAATCTCAAAGTCAACAAGAGTCAGGGTTGCTAACCCCATTCATTTAGGTAGTGAGGCACCCTACCCCCCATATGTCACCTTAACAGACAACTTCAGGTTATTTTCCTTGAATGCTGACAAATCTCCTAGGATACGTATTTTTCAAGATTTTTTTTCTCCAAAGCCACAAAGGGTATAGATATACCTTCTACTTATTTTAATGAAAACAAAGATTGATTTTAATGAAAGCAAATATGGCACGACTCCAGAATCAATACTCAGGAACAACTGCAGAAGTAAATCTGAACTGGTTTAACAAATGCACCATCTTCTCATAGTCTTTGTCACCTTAAACATATAATATGCATGTAGCCTGTTCTGAAACAGTTCCTAGCAGGCCACTATCTATCATAGAATGGTTTGGGTTGGAAGGGACCTCAAAGATCATCAGTTCCAACTCCCTTGTCATGGGCAGGGACACCCTCCACTAGACCAGGGTGCCCAAAGCCCCATCCAACCTGGCCTTGAACACTGCCAGGGAGGGAGCAGCCACAGCTTCTCTGGGTAACCTGTTCCAGTGCCTCACCGCCCTCACAGGGAAGAATTTCTCATATATCTAGTCTAAATCTACCCTCCTTAGGCTTAAAGCCATTACCCCTCATCCTATTACTACATGCCCTCATAAACAGTGCCTCTCCAGCTTGCTTGTTTGTTTAACACAAGTCTCATACAGAGGATCTCTTTCCTGGAAGAAAGGTGGGCGTGCAGAGACAGTTACCACGATAACATTAGCAGCATGCTGTGGCTTGTGTTGTGGGGTCTAGACTTATACACACTTTTTCAAGTGGAAAATAAAATATGTTGCAAGATTATACAGTATTTACATAATTGAGGCAATTACTGCACTGATCATATTTAATTACCTTTAATACCACAGATAATTTTAAGCTGTAAAGTATTAAACTTGTTTATCTGTGATAGTAATAAACCAGCAATCATACAAATAAAATATTAGCCATCTGCAAATTTACAATTTTTACAGTTTGAAAAAGCACATACAAAAGAACATCCATACTGAAGCCCAAGTAAAATCACTATGCATACTACTTTACTTAGATTAGCAGAAGCTTTCCTCTTGTAGAGAAAGTAGCATGTAAGTCAGTTGCTCCAGCATCATTTGACGGGTCTCTTTTTCATGAGCTCCAGAGGTTTTCTGGCAGTGTTTGGTTTAGGGTTTGTTTTTTTTCTTAATTTTTGACAGGTTTTTTTTTCTGGTTTGGGTGTTGGTTTTGGTTTGGTTTTGTTGGTGGTGTTTGTTTATTTTGTTTTTTTTTTTTACACAAACAGTGCTTAGACTAGGTGTGTGCAGAAAGACAGCCTGACTCACGTTACACAATATGCATGTAAAAAGGCTTGTTCAAACTTTTCCACGGCGTGTAGTCCTTGCACAAAGATTACTTGACCAATAAAAGATACCAAGAGACAGTGCTTTAGTAACTTTCTAAAGCTGAGGGGTGGCTTCTATAAGGGTTTTAAACCTTTCATTCACACGTTTAAATTTAATTGTAATATTTTCATTCTACACGCTACCGATAAATCAGTCTCTATGTGTTCAGAGCTACAGTACTGACTCAGGACATTATTAATGTAGGACCAATTAAATAATGGTAAGATCTGTTAAAGAATTTCAAAGTTTGCATAGATTTAATCAGAGCCGGGTGGCAATACAAGAATTACAGATCGTCAATGTATATGTTAAAAGACAGGAAATATTCACAACAGGGCTAAAGTTTAAATCGCTGTAACGTACATGCTTTCGAAACTTGTGGCGTTTATAAGCGCACACTATGACGGCAACACAACACTGTGCTTCAAATCGCTGTTACCTCCTTGACGCCTTGCTCTCCGACCATCGAGGGCTAAGGTACGGGTCAGAGCAAAGCGCAATAGCCGAAGCACGGGTAACTCCCGGGCCGTGTACCGCCCCCCCCCGTCCGCAGCCGGGCACCGGCCGCAGCGAGGGCGGCACCCGCAGGCGAGGCGAGCCAAGTCCGCCCCCTCACCCCTCGGCTGCTCGCGCCCACACGGTACCGGCACCCCCCTCGGAGGGAACGGGAACCGCCTGCGCCGGGCACATACCGCGCAAATCCTCCCGGGGAAAATACTTCAGCACCGCCGGGAAGGAGCCGCGAGGAAGCAGAGCGCGCTTCATCTCCCACCTACTGCGTTCCTTCTGCACCTTTGTGCTTTGCCCTGTAATGCACCCATTTAAAAAAAAACAAACCCACAAAACCCAAACACAGTAAGCTAAAACTTGATTTATTCTCAGATGGAGAAAATACCAGGATAAACAAGTGACAGATGAAAACTCTCACTAGTTGTTACAGACAGAACACCTCAGTGTTTGGCTTTAACATCATCTGCACTGCTGCAAAACCAACAGAGTAACGCTAAACTCGCTCAGAAGAGAACACCGACTAGAAGAGCATGCAAAATCATTACACGAAAGGTTTCTCGCAACAAACCAAGCAGGCGGCTCTGCAGCCTCCCAGTGCCGATGCAAAAGGTCACCGCGCACGGAGCCGGCCCGCGGGGCGGTCTCAGGGGCGGCGGCATGCCGATGCTGCCGGGCGGCAGCCACCGAGTGAGGCGCCTTGGAAGCTCCTCTCGCATTCTCCACAAGAGGGCCCCTCACCGCGGGAATCACCGAAAAGCTCGTTAGCGCTAGAAGCAGCAGCGATGATTACAGTGTAACCCCCTTAGCACAGTATTCATTTAGCCACGTACGCATTTACGAATGGCAGAGTAAAACACCCTCACCCTGGTAATTAAGCCATTCACCTGAACAAAGCTAATTAAGTGCAGCAATAAAGGGATCCACTTGTAACATCTCTCTGCAAAGTCCTCACAAGCGCTGTTAAAGCTTTCCCCAGGATTAGCTCTGAAAATCTGCCTATCTAGCCACAGGAGAGAAAGAAAATACCAAACACACACCACAACAGACACTGTTGTTTAGCTGGCTTGTTTTGGTTTTTCAGCAAGAGCTGAAAGAAGTCAACCAATAGGTAATTCCACCAAACCAGAACGGGAGGATGACCTTCCTGAGGAGCCGGATCCAGACACGGGCGTTCCAGTTGCAGAGCTGACTGCAGCCCAAGCCGTGTCCGCGGCCCTCCCTGGGCACACACATCTGCTCGCTCACAGACGGACCAAACAGCCACGGAGCTGCTCCCTGACACGCTACACGGGTGTTCCTGTTTGTGAACGTCTGGAAAGAAGCCCCTGTGATAACTCGGACACCTAAAAGAACCTCAACAGACAAAAAGCAGCTTCACAGTTGTTTACGGCTGGCATTTCACAGTTGAGGAAGTTTTGAATGAACTTTGACAGCACAAAGCAATTCAAACTCAAAATAAACAACTCATGCAAGCAGATCTACCTCCTGTCTACAAATATTTCCTAATAAGTAAAAATTCAACACAGTAACATGAAACGAAACTACAAAGCATCTCAGAATAAATCCAGGCATTTAAGCCCTTTTAAAACTATACGTACGTAAAATATCACCTGGCAGCTCGTCTCTAGTTTTAGTGACTAAAAAAAGACTGATGTAACAGTTTAAAAAAATAATTACATCAACAATTTAAGTTAGAGAACATGAATAAGGTTTGTTAAACATGGCTTGAAACACACGCTGACAGCCCCTTCTTCCTGTGGAAAGCGAAGTCAATGTGTTTGCAAACTTTGAAACACACAGGATAACAGATGCACATCCTTTCTGAAGCCGAACTTTAGTCATGGCTGGGAGTGATTTGTAAAAAGGATTTCTGAGCAAAAGCACTATACTTCTAACTTTATTAAAGAAAGACAGCATTTGGATGGGTCTGCCCACAGTTGTTGCTTGTGACTGCATGCCCATGTTAACATAAAATATGTATTAAAAATATTATACTGTGGAAACACAATTAACCAACAGCCGTATGGCCTATTCATATGCTGTTTAGATGAAAAACCTCACTCTGTGATTCAGAGATAAACTTGGACGTATGTTAAAGAAGTGAAATACTGGCAAAGGGTGAGTGGAATTGTACTGGGGAAGGAGGGAAAAAAAAAAAAAGACTGAAAGCTGGAGTCAGACTTCACAGCCCAGCAAGCAGCACTCCCGGTGAATGTGCCAGAAAGGCAGCCCCTCCATTGCCTGCAAAAGCAAACAGCATCTGCGCCTGTAACAGCGATACAACAGTCGATCCGCTTGCGTAAGCCAAAATCTCCTCCCTACAGCCTCCTCGCCCTTAGGACAAAATAAACGGGTTTTTTTAATGCTCTTGCAGTGTACGTCCCTCATCAGAGGGGATGTAAAGACGTCTCCTTGCTTCCCCTCTAGGAAGCACAGGCTCATCGACGCCCGCCGCTCGCACGCTTTCCAGGCGCAGCCTAAGCCCCGGCTCCCGCAGGCCCCGGGCCTCGCTCAGAGAGGCGCCCGCCGCCGCTGCCAGGTACCTTAACGCCACCGAGACGTCCCTTCTCCCTCGCCGGGGCTCACCTCGCCCCCGCTCCCGTTAACTGGGTGTTGCAGGTATTCACTCTAAGAGCGGGAGCTCGCCGCTACCTCAAGTCCCGTTCAAAACCCGCTGCCCCGCACGCCCGAGCTCCAGAGCCGCAGCCCGGCGGCCGCCCTCACGGACCGCTTCCCCGCCGGCTGGGCCGGGCCTCCCCCGCGCGGCTCGGCACCCCCGCAGGAGCTCCGTC
>VWZZ01002812.1:52464-128541 GCA_013399095.1 Psophia crepitans
CCCCTGGCGGGCACGAGACCCGGCGGCAGGGCGGGGGCGGGCGGCGACCCCCACAGCCGGCTCCCGCGGCAGCCCCGCTCCAGGCGATACACCCGTGTTTCCCAGGGATATTATTCCCCCCGCCGCCCCCTCAGAGCGCTCCCGCCGCATTGGCACAGCTCATTAGGTACCGGCTGGGCGAGAAACGAGTATTTTGGGATGATTACCAGTTCCTCGCCAGTGCCTCGTGGGAGCTGTGGTGGCCGCCTCACAAGCCCGGGCGGTGTGGCACATCGCTGGGGAAAGAACTGTGCTGCTGTAGTCCTGCTATTACGTACAGCTGGGTACGTACCCTAGGCTGCCTGCAATGCCGTGCTTCCAAAAAATGTCTCTGTGAAGCCAGTATCAGTCCTTGCTGGGAGGGTCGTGGTCATCTTATCTTCCCTGTGAGTTCCCCTAAACTTGCCCTAAATTGCTTTCCAAGGTCATAGAATGTTTCTCGTAAAAACGTTCTAGGTCTGGATTAAAACATCATTTCATTCTGCATCTGCTTGCAGGTAGTACCAGTCCAGTACGGTTGAAACAGGGTGAATGAACCGGGGAACTCACGGGACACAGCTGGGGCACGCGTGCAGGCAAGCAGATGGGGAGACGCAGCTCCCTTGGTATGGTGCACGGGACAAAGCAAACTTCCATCACCACGCAGAATGTCCTTTTCTTCACAGGCCATGATGTCTTCTTCGAAGGGAAGGGAGGACGGACATTTTGTTGCACCAGGAGCCATCTGTGCCTTAAACCAGGAGCTGGGGCTTGGATGATAAACGTGCTTGTGGGCAGGAGAACGTGAGAATAGGCTGGGCTCTATGCCGAAAGGTGCAAGAAACTCCAAAACCAGCATTGCCTATGTCAGGTTTTCACTTCTGCCTGGCACTTTTTACAGTGGTGGAAAGGTGTCTCTCAGTCAACCTGAGCCCTGGCTTACAACAGCACTAGTCAAGGACCAAGAAACTATCCACACTCGAAGGGAGGTGGTATGTCCTATAATCAAAAGGTTGCCCTCGACAAAATCCCACACTAAAACTTAACGTGTCCTTACAACATAATCTCGGGGCCCTCACTTATGGTCCATGTAGGCATCCACCAGCATAGTCGGGGAGCCAGGCTGAGGAATCCCAGACTGACCTGTCCGATACATCCTGTCCCAAAATATTTCTTCACGTTCTGTCCAAAGATATAAAAAGTAATGCATCTGGCACAACCTATATGTAGTAGCCTGCAGCAGGGATATTACATAAGTTTTGTGCACAGATAGATAAGCTGCGCTGTTCAGGCATATACTTGCTCTAGCCTCCCAGTGGAGAATACAGAACTGATCGCTGGACTGCTCTGCAGAAGCCACCTTGGGTCTGGTGAGGCCAGCAGTGAACTATAGGAATTAATTCCCAGCTGGTGCCACGCTAGGTCTTGTGGAGACATTAAAATGATTCCTTGATCACACTCCTTTCTCTTACACATAGCTGGGATTGCTGAGCACCCTGAGTTATAGATAATAGAAAACAGGCTGCGTGCTTTCAAAGTATAATACACAAAGCAATGCAATGTTTTCAAACTGTAGTGATAGACTGGTACAGGATCATGTTTCACACAAAATCAGGGGAGTTTATTGTCCTATGGTCAGCTTTTCCATGGGCAGAGTTTTTTTAGTTGCTTTGCGTTTTGCAAGTCAATTTCCACCACTGATCTTTCCAGTGCTGAAAACTACCTTGAAATTGTACTGTTTTCTGCTGTAATAGCAGTAGCAATTGCTAAACAGTAGCTACGTTTCTCCTGAGAATGTAGTTAAGTTTTGGAATGAGTTGAAAACAAGCATCAGTGGAACCATCTTCAGAGTAAAAAAAAAAAAAAAGTAATTAAATCTAACTAAAATTACCTGAACTACTGTTCTTTGTTTAGCCTTTTTTTTTTTAATATATAATTGTTGTGTTTTAGTCAGCAAAAATTACTGCATACATGTTAGGACAACATGTTTATGTTTAGAAAAAAATATTTAATTTTCTTTGAAAAATTACTTGCTAGACCTGAAAAATTCAGGGCATAAGCTCTTCACTGGTTACCAAGGCTTATGAAGAAAGAAGCAGCTTCTGTTCAGGCAAGTCTCACTCACAGTGGAATTTTTTGCAGCTGGTAGCTGCAAGGAGTGCTAGAACACTGGAGCAACAATGAGAGAGGATGGATGGGGGATATCTACCATCCTTTTTCATTATGTGTGAGAAAAGACATATTGCATAAACAAAAGCAGAAGAAAACAACAGGCCTCAGTGGCTATTCATTGCATGGAGGCGGGACTTCCATTTCTCAAGTAGAACACCCAGAGAAGAATTTTGTTTGCCCCTAGATTGTCAGTATGGCAATTAGACTGCACAGGAAAACAGAAAAAATATTCAGTGCTGTGATTATCAAACTCAAGGCATGGTAACTTTAACGTCAGAAAGCTTCCCTTGATACTCAGTATGATTTTTTCTGCCTTTTTTTATTCCAATATTTTCCAGTTCTACACCATTACTATTTTAAGTCCAAAAATATAGGAAAAAGTAAGTCTTAGGTTCTTTTTATTTTCAACTGTGTATGTCAGAGATAGCTTTAGAACAAGCTAACATTACTGTGGTTCAGGTGTATGCAACTGGTACAGTTCAGTAGTACATAAACAACTCTAAAACAAATGCACCATAGAACTTAAATTACCAAAAATAAACAATATTAAACTATGTAGGGCAGTAGGTAAAAACAATTACCTTTAGGTCTTGCATACTAAAAGAAAAATATCTAATTATGATTGAAATTATGACGTTCTACTACAGACTATTGAGATACATCACAAAGAAAAAGAAACTTGGTAAATTGTTGTCACATTTTGGTTTTGTTCCAGTGATGTACAGTCACATGAAATCTTACATCAGTTTTTCATGAAATTAACATGTGGTTACTTTAACTACAACATTTAATGAGTTTATAATGGTTTTTGGTGGTTTGGTTTTGGTGTGGTTTTTCTTTTTAATTTTTGAAAAAAGTTGCATGTAAAAACATTTAAAGTAAAATAATGTTGCAGGTTGTTTACAGATTCCTTATGGATTATAGGAGTAAAAGCAGTCAGGAAGCTGCAGTGTTTTTAACATTGGTAAACAAATACTGGATTAAAGTGCAACAGTCCTTCTGACAGCACACCTGCCCTGTGCTGAAAGTAAATCTTTTCTTCTCTGCAGAGAAGTGAAGAAAAATTTCAGTGTCAGGCGTGTTTCTCTCGAAAGTCAGTGATGGCCTTCCAGAGCGTGCATAGCATTCCTCCTCTGTAAAGAAAAATCACAAAAGATGCTCAGGTACAAAGACACTCTCTAGCCTGAAAGCATTCCAATTTAGGTGCCTTCCGATATTCTTGCTCTGGTGTTGACCAATGAAGTTCAGTGGGAAGGCTGATCAAAGGTGAAATTCAACATGTGATAGTCAAATAGAGAACAGAGTCCTTTTCTGATTACAGTACAGGGCGGTCTTTCCACTTTTCAGTACAGGGCAATCTTTCCACTTTTCAGACGCTTGATTTCTGGAATTCAGATTTCTGGGCCAAAGGACCTGCATAACCCACAGCAGACTTCCAACATGATGAGAAAAATCTTAATGCCTGCCTTTTTTTCTGTTTTTCTTTTTTTTTTTTTTTTAAATAAATTATTTACTTATTTTTAAACTGACTGGGCGCACACACAGAGTGTTGGATAACTTCTATTGTTTCTACTTAAACTTGCTTCTGCAGTGATCCACACACCTGGCATGATTAGGTGAAATCTAGTGTCAGTTACAGTCCATGAGTAGTATTTCTGAAATTTGATGATTATGATAAACTAAGGAAAGTTTTGCTATCTCTACCTTTTAAAATAAAAGCAAGGTTTGAGTGGGATATCTAGTGTTTCCAAGTGTAAGGTGAAAGCTTTACTTTAAAATTTTCCCTTTGCTTTCCTTTCATAGAAAAGCTTATTTTAAAATTTAAACAGTATCAGGTGTTTATCAGGAATGCATCAGTACACAAAGACATACTGGAAAGTGTTATCTATTTTAAATTAATACTGCACAATCCAATAGAGACTTAGTTATTTTCTCTTGTAACAACACACAACTCGTACCTCAGTCTCAAACATTTCAGATCATCTCGTGTAACATAGCAGAGAACATCCATTAATGTATAGTCTTCAGCCAAGAACTGCAAAAAAAAAAGTTTAAATGAACATTCTGTTAGAAATATAATCTAACTTTCTAAGTTTTATCTGCCCTTAAAAATAAAAGTTTAAGTTTAGAAGGAACCTAAATTGGGCCAAAATGTGGTACATACAACAGATCAATCCACATTGTTTCTAAAAATACAGTGAAACTACTTCATTGGCATAGCAGGCACAACTTGAAAAGTGTAATGCTTTGACAGCTACTCAAAACTTTAGTCAAGTGGCATTTCTATTGTTATCACTGATATCTCAGACTTCGATGAATACAAATTAAAACATAATTAATACCACATTTCACCCATGAGGAGATTAAAACCAGCAGTTAAGACCTACCTTTTAAAAAAGGATATCTAAATTTGATGTACTTGAATTTCAAGACACCTTTGATCTGATCTGTAGGAGTGATAACTACATGCAGGTTTTCTTAAGTCAGCTGAAATTCTGAGATGCTTAACACCTCTAAAATTACATAATTTGCTGCAGAGCACACCGATCTACTGCAGGAGATTGCACTTCAACACAGTTAGCTAAGGGTGAACATGTACCCTGTATCCAGGGTGTCATCAGCAGGAACTGCTGCAATGTGTAAAGACACTGAAAAATAACGAACCAAAGCAATTCTGTCTATTTATTGGGACATTTTATTCCCTTATTCCTAATGAGATATAGGAATTACTAACAATACTCTATTTTTATGAAGGCCTTCATATTCATGGCTTTTTCCTATCCTTTGAAAGCAAATTAATCTCTCAAAATGAACTGAAGTAATTGAAAAGGTTTGGTATCTTCTTGCATCCAGTCACAAAAAACAGTACTGCAGCTGTGTCACAGAGAGAGAACAGAATCATTGCTACCTTGTTTATTGTGGCCTCATCTGCTCCTTGAACAGTCAGCCAGTTTATGAGATCAGGGTCTTCAGTCCCTGTGCCAGTGGAATGGCGATGACAGACAGACAATCCAGGAATATCTAGAACAAGCATTTTTGAGAAAAGGTTTGGTGTTGCCAAAGCAACCTCTCGTCATTTTTGACTGCTGAAGCACTTTCTTCAGTGAGCTTTTGCTTCAAGCTTAGAATACCAGTATCCCCATAAGTAAAGATAATTGTCAATTCCCAAAGCACACACTTAATTACAGTTTACAGACAGCTACACACCAATCACTCTACTTGGTTAGGTGTACAGTTAAAGCACTGTGAACATGGATAGAGACACATTTTCTGTCTTCTTCAGAAAATGACTTTACTAGTACAAGGCACATCAATTTCACCGTAACTGTTTCTATACCAAGGCTGTTGCATCAGTTTAACAAATCCGTTCAGTGTAACTCATGCAATTGGTGCGTAGGCAACGCCTTAGATTGAGGATCAGCTGCTTTTGGAAAGCAACACTTCTTTGAAGCGCATTACACCAAAACATCAAACTGCATTAGTGCTTCCACCTTCTTCAAGGCAAATCCATCTCAAACTCAGCTTCTGTCAGTAAGCGTTAAGTTGTATTTACATCGCACCAACTAAATCCTCTTGAACTTTCAGTTTAACAATTGGAACAGACTGTAATTCAAAGAACACATACCTAAACATTATTATCCTCTTTGGAAATAATACTTATTCTGTAGGATATAAGCCTTGTACTCTTCCATATAATCACAATCAAAAATATTTAAATCTTATTATTCCTTGTACTGTGATTAACAAATTCAGTAATTTGTTTCCACAATGTACATTCTTACTTGAAAGCAAACCCTACCAGAAGCAGCATAATAAAGGATCTTTGCTGAGACTAGCCCAATAAAAAGTTTAGCTGCCACTGACTTCATCTGTAGCCAGTGCAAAACTTCTGTTTGAAAACTCTCATCACTTACCTATTGGCTGCGATCTAAGCCGTAGGTTTCTGATCTCTTGATCTTTTTCTTCTATAGCTTGATGTAGGAGGACCTGAAATTCTCTTTCCTTTTGAACCAACTCCTCCAATAACCTGTGAAGTAACGGGAAGGAAGTACACATTTCCTTAAGTAGTTTCACATTTTCAGGAAAGAAAAGATCTTGCTACACTTAAACTGGAAACTTTCTTGACAAAGACAAGGACAGACTTCTTCAGCTTTCATAAGCATATCCTCTCGCTATAGATTTATTATGACCTATATCCAGACAAACATTCACTGCCTCCTAAAGCTATAGCTCTTAAAAAAATAAAACACAAAACCAAACACACCAGCCTCCATATACACATCCACCCACTGAACAGGTGGTATGGTACAAAATTTCAGTGCAATCTCTGCAGCCAGCATTCTGTTGTAAATGAAACTGTGTAATTGAGAAGAACAAACATCACTGTTTCATAAACCAAGGGCTAAACTTCGTGACATGATCCTTTAAGGAAAAATACCAGTTCACATCTCTCCAACAGACATTTTCAAAGGTATGGCAAGGGTGGAGCGGTGATAAAAATGCAGCGAAAATTTATGGTTATATTTCTTAAATGCGGAAAATACGTTCTCATCCACAAAAGGGCTGTCCCTCACATACTAGGCACTTTGTGCCTACTCTCCTATGTTATATCAAGAGTGAGAAAAGAGGAGGCAAAATACCTTCTGTCCTCTCCTAAGCAATTACTTTTGAGAATGTCAAGCAGAAACAAATTGGAATTAATGTTTGACTTCCTTCATAACACAAACCCAGAAAGATTCAGTGCTCAGCACCTTTCAAACTGATCAAAGGAAAATAATTGGAATACAATGGACAATTAGTATGTGAAACTGCTGCAGCTTGTTTTTTTTTAGAAAAGGTCTTTAGTAAAAAGGACGAGTTATGAACAATATGCACTCTGGAACTTGATCAGAGAAACTGACCAAGAAAAGTGTGGAGAACAAACTCAAACCTATCATTGACTTCTAAATCTTAGGAGGTTCTGCCTTGAAAGAATCGCAGCACCTTCGCACCTTCCTTGAAGCCTTCATCAGCATGAGAACTAGGCAGTAACTCTTCCATTTTAGTATGATTTTTGTTTCTATTTTATTCATTTATACCAGTTGAGTGCTCCAACATTTTTCTGGGACACTGATAAGAAAGGGACATTCTGGAATTCAGCTAGAGAATGTGCCACCTTACCTCTCTTTGCACAGAAGTAAACTGCATCTCATAGGACTTACTTGTAAAAAACATCTAGCCCTACTAGCTTGCACGCAGGCCTACCAGCAGCATAGCTGCATTTCAGTCCTTCCACACCCGAGCTAAAAATTCTTAACGAGTCCATCCTCCATGTGAACAGAGCTGCTTTGTGCCTTCATGCACACCCACAACTTGGCTGGTCTCGGTGCTGACTGATAGTCTGTCCGGACAGGTGTGCAGTCACCTTTCGGTTAAATAATTCTTCCTCTATCCATTCGGGTTGAAAAAGGCCTTCAGGGCCAACAAAATAACCATTTTCTCTTGACAACTGCTTGCTGCTTATGCCAGTAAAGTTTTAATTAATACTTAATCAACTGTCCTTATTATTTACCTCAAAATTTCTGCGTGAATGACAGGGTGTGATTATTTGGCCAAAGGCTTTACATTTGAGAAATTTACAAAAGCAAAGTGCTAGAAAACAGTACCTCTATATTCTGATCGCTGCTGATGCTACTCCCCGTCGTAAACTTGGGAAGTAAAATGAGCCAATCTAAATTATTTATGTATTTATTTAAGTGTATCAGTAAGGCAAAATATTTCTCAGTAGTCATCAAAAGGAAAAAAAATATTTGTAACAGAAGAACTCAAAAATACTGATACTTTATTAAAACTGCAGTCTAATGAATTACTCTATGGCAAAATTTTTGGACATATTTAAAAGTAAGGTGCAATTAAGCATTTTAATTTACATGGGAATAATAACTACAAAGAATGTTCTAGCAGCATAACTGCTGTCTTACTGAAGGCACATTGTCTTTCTATCAAGGTCATTCAAAATTTACTGACGTCAGTAAGAAATCCAATGCCATAAATCAGATGCTGCAAAAGCTAAAATATCTACTTTAAACAGTCTACCTGGTATACCTTAATGAAAAAGAAAGCAAAATTATATAGAAAATCACTTGGATAAAATAATGGAGACACAGATTTACCTCTGACATTTCTTAAAAAAAAAATGAAAAACCCAGAAGAACCCCTCCTCAGGTTTAAAGTGGCACATGTCTATCTCTGAAAAAAATCCAATATCCAAATTTCTGGCTTATTTCTTCTTTTAAACACCACACCTATTTTTCCCATCTTTCTCTGATGAACAGAATTTATTTAATAAAAAGGTAAAGCTTGCTGGTAAGCACAGATCCTGCTGCAGTTAATTTTGTGTACAAAACAAGTCTGAAGCAGTTTCCTTGTGACTTCATGTGTGGCTGTCGACTAGCTTGAGTTCATTCCCCAAGAATAACTATAGAAAAGAACAGCAAGTTCTGCCTTAATGGAAACAAAACATAACACCATTCATCAGCCATACACAGCATATGAAGGAGAGAAAAAGCAGAAGCTTGGCAGCAAGCTCAATTTTTTCAGACCTGCCATGAAAGGGCACCCGAAATCAAGACTGACCTTAACTTGCATCACTATTGTTCTGAAATGACTGAAACTAATAGAGGTGATCAGTCACAGCTAAACAATGATCGTCATTTAATTGAACAACTTGCAGTACTATGGAATTTTGATACTGTCACTAGTATTCTAGCACATACATTTTAAAAGCGAAACAATACATACTGTCACAAGTAGGCTAGCGTCTCCTGAAGTCCAGACTTACCTGTTTGTCTCTAATTTTAGCCTGCCCAGCTGGACACTCAGGGATCTCTGAGCAGCCTGGGAGTCATGAGATACCGTAGAGCTGAGTGTGCTTACACCTGAGGTAGCTACTGCATCTTCCATGACAATGCAAGGCTGTTGGATAGTTTGATTCTGAGGCTGTTCATCCTGATCTTCAACTTCTATATCGTCTTGATCTGCTGTATCACTTTCAGATGCAAGACTAAAATGTGGCCTCAATTCTATTAATAACATTAAAATATAAGCAAAAGAAAAAACATTGAAGATATTCAACATTAAAACAAAAGCAGACCTAAGTGACTACTTACAGATCATCCTACAGCTTTGGTAGGAAATGTTTCAGAATGAATTTCTGTAGCAAGATAACAGATGATATTTTCTAGGGGTTTAAGACCACTCACACCGTAACAGCATCTTAGTTTATGCTGATTATTATTCAACCTATTGAATGTTCAAAAGCTCTTTAAAAAAATGAAATCTGGATGAATAGGATTCCAGATTTGGCTAGTGTTTCATACCAAATTTAGCTGAAGTACTGTGTATGGCAGAAGTACTTTCTGTTGCTTTATTCCATTCTCAGTGGTTTGTAATTCCTTACGTGTCTAACCTGACATGTTTTATTAAACAACTGACCATTTTTCCTGGCTATTACTTCTCTTATATCCAGCTATTCCTGTTGTTGCTCTCCTGGCATATTTAGCATTCGCTCATTATAACAATACTTCGTGTACCAAAAAATTGTATCCAAAGATATAGAGAGGAAATAACAAACAGACCCCCTTCCCAATAACTAATAGCAGCACGCTTCCCTTCTACTTATCAGGGAGAACCCTGCCTATTTGTAATGGTGCACATCCATAAAACTGCAGACACAAAACTATACACATACTTTGGTTTCTGTTATTCCCTATTTATATTACCTACCAGAGCTTTCCAGGTATGCTAGATCCGTACACAAGATCTTATACTCTTACAAAATCTATTATTGCAACATCTGTTTGTTAATTCTAACCATTTAATATAAATCTTCCTTCCTTCCTTCCTTCAATTGTGGCTTCTTACTGCTGAGCGCTCCCTTTAGTCTCTTCACCAAAACATACTTTTTTTCTGAATCACACTTGGGTTTTGTCCTTTCTGCTGAAGAATGAACAGCTACATTTCTCTTCTTTACAAAAGGGACACGTGTTCCTTGATCAGTTTTGTCTCTTCATTTCAATGCTACATACCTTTTTCAAGGCTGAACATACTAAGATCAACAGAGCTGTGCTTCCTCTAAATTAAAGAAAGCAGATTTATTATATAGCAGCTACCCAAATATTGCTAGGCAAATGTGTCTGAATTTGCTTTGAAAGCTAACAAGAACAGAAGTTCGTTTTGCCATTGTTTACCACCAGGCAGTATAACTATACAACATCTGCTTCTTACAACTCCTAAAACATCCCATAACTTGTAGAAGTGTTATGGCCAGAGATAAATCTTCACATCATTTGGGGAGGAGAGGGGTTAAAAAAAATAATTGTCAAACAAAGGGCAGGAGAAGCAATCAGAAGTCAGGTAAGACAACTGGGGAAGAGGAAGATAATCAGTGCCCGACAGCTACTAGGGCACAGAGGCTTTTGTTTAAACTTGACTGTGTACAATTAGTGCTGATACTGAGCTGTATGCAGATTCTACAGTAGTCCTTTACAGCAATAAAGTACATGCCTGTTAAAGGTGTTCATCATTCTAATCAAAAGACAGATTTTCCTTATGACTGGAAAGTAAGACTAACTCTTATTTATGCCTTGCTGCTTGTGCTGGGGATATGGAAAATACCCAAGAGAACAGGAAGAGCTGTAACTTTTGTTGGAATTCTAAGATCCCTTTGTTGATAATTTAAGGCTTAACCCATTGCAGAAAACAGGAACGTAAGTATTCTGACTTCAGACTTAAAGCATTAAATCATTTATGTGAAAATTTCACCATCAATTCCAGTGTAAGGAACAGAGGAATCACAAACTTAGAAGTTAAGAAGCAGCAGAGAAACTAACGCTGGAAATAGGCAGAGTAATAACAGAATGGGCTATACTTTTTTCTACACAGACTCCTTCCCTCAGCTAAGCCATGCATTCTAATTCCACAAAATTCAAAATACAACATTCAAACTGCAAGCACGGCAGATTTATTTATTTAGACAGCTTCTGAGCAGGAGCCAGAGAGACTTTCGAGTGCTCCAAAAAGCACATCATTAATCTGCACTTGGTAAAATACCTTCCAAAATTGGCATGCGCTGGCAAGTGGTCTGTCCTTTGGATTCCAAGAGGCAGCACTGTACGCCTCAAAAAATTAGTCCCCAGTAGCCTACTACTGCTCAGTGTTGCAGAATTGTTTCTATTATGTGCATCTTGGAGAGGTGCTTTCCAAAGTAACTTGGACAATACACTGATTAGTTTTTGAGTTGCAAAACAGGAAAAAGGCCACTGCTCATTTCAAAATCTTAAGTGAAGCATAATCACAGCTCTAAAGCATGTTTAAAGAGACAGCTAATAAATATTTGCTGAGTATTGAAAAATTACTCACCTGGCACTAGAATAGTAATAGCAGTCTGCACAGCTTTTCTGATTATGCTGTCCAGTGCAAACATCCAGTGTGGCTTGATGTTATGATTTCGGAGAACTTTATTGACCTGGCAACAGAGAATTCAGTTCAGACATTATATCCCCCCCTCACCACTTACAATCATATTATATGTCAGCATTATATAAAGTGTTTGAAATTATAGGTGCTGTAGCAAAGCAGGTGATTAAAACTATTTTGTGTTGTCATTAAATGAAGAAAAGAGCAACATTGCCAACTTCTACCATTTTATTGCAAGTCATCCAATATTTTGTATTTTTTATCAAGTACTAGTTCCTGTGTTAGGTGATTTTTGATGACTACGATACTGAAGTTTATTTAACCTTCATGGGTGTGGAGAGAAACTTAAAAAGAATGCAAGCAAGACAAATACCAAGGACCACATTATGAAAGGCTTGTAACTTAAAGCTAATTAATCTTGTTATTTTTTTGGCATTGTTTTCACTGCTTGTTCTGAGCAATACTTACCTATTTTAAAGTACAATTGTAGGAAATATCAAAGAACTAATGTAATGCTCCTCCTTCTTGATTCAGAAAATAGTTAATTAGTGTTAGTTTAAATAGTCAGGGGACTTAACTTGTATGCTGTGATATTTTCTCCTTCCTTCTGCTTTTTACTTCATAGAATCAGATAGTTTTCTACATTGGGCTGCTCCTAATTCCCTACAGGCCTGCTTTCAAGCTGCTTTTTAGGCATATTGCCAAGTGCCTCGATGGACACTCCATGCCATCTGCAAGAATGTCTACCTTGGGGGAATTGTTTTCCAACTCCCAAATGACCAAGCAGGTGGGGTGGTACAACAAAATGCCCAGCCACACTAAGCAGGAACAGCACAAACCAGCCTTGGTGCTGTTTCCCAGGCACAGCGGCAGTCCACAGCAACAGTCTGTTGCAGAACTTAGGAAGTTGCAGGAAGAAACAAACGGAACTGTATTTAGAAAGTTATGAAGTTACTCAAAGTCTTACATAAAAAAGGAGCAACTACTGCTTACTAAAAAAAATGTGGCAAGAAGATACTTCACTCTTAGGTCTTCCTAAAAAAAAAAACAGATTAGTTTAATTCTCTCACGTTGGGATAGCCCCTCCATAAAAAATGAGTGAAGTTACACAAATGATGCCTTCAGAATATGTGTAAAAGCTAAAAAGTTATCAGATTATCAGCGCCCCAAAGCAACAGTATTCAGTAATGCAGTAATTTATGTAAGTACCTGTACTGGGTGTGGCTCGGATGCAGTTAATTCTCTTCACAGCAGCCCATACGGTGCCATGTTTCAGCCTGGTGACTAAACCAGCCTTGATAACACACCCCTGTGTAGCTACTGCTGAGCAGAGCTTACACAGCGTCAAGGCCTTCTCCTTTTCTTACGCTGTCCCACCAGTGAGTAGGCTGGGGGGTACTAAAGGCTGGAGGTGACCCGTCCAAGCACAGTTGACTCGCACTGACCTAAGCGGTACTCTCTGCCATAGAGTATCACGCTCGGCAGTAGCACTGGGGGCAGTTTTCCAAAGGAGCCGTTGCTCAGGGGCTGGCTGCCATTAGTGTACTAGCGGTGTGCGATTGCTTTTGCAGCACTCGTGAGGTTTGGGCTGTGTGTTGTCCCCCCTTCAGTTATTAAACTGTCTTTATCTTGACCCACAAGTTTTCTCACTTTTTGCCCTTCCAATTCTCCCCCGCCATCCCGGTGGAAGGGAACGAATGAGCGACTGGGAAGGGGCCTTCCTGTACCTGCCCGCCAGGGTCCACCCCGCACGGCACCTGCCTCCCCTCGGCTCTGTTGCCAACGGCCACGAGGTGGCACCTGGACACCACGCTTGGACTTGCGAGCAGCCGGGATAGCCCGCCCAGTGCCCACACCCGGGCTGCAGCTTCCCCGGGCCCCGACGGCTCGGCCGCGGCTGCGGCGCAAACCTTGCACCTTTACATACTGACTCCTACCAAAACCCTGACACGCGTTTAGCTGAGTGCAGCCTGTTTAAGTACTGAAGAACACAACAATCCACAGTGCTGCGATTTAGCTATTTACATTACAGCACAAAACTACTTTTTCTTAGAATCACAGAATGGTTTGGGTTGGAAGGGACCACAAGGACCATCTAGTTCCAACCCCCCTGCCATGGGCAGGGACACCCTACACTAGACCAGGTTGCCCAAAGCTCCATCCAACCTGGCCTTGAACGCTGCCAGGGAGGGGGCAGCCACAGCTTCTCTGGGCAACCTGTGCCAGTGCCTCACCACCCTCACAGGGAAGAATTTCTTCCTAACGTCCAATCTAAATCTCCCCTCTTTTAGTTTAAACCCACTCCCCCTTGTCCTGTCACTACACTCCCTAAGAAACAGCCCCCCTCCAGCTTTCCTGTAGGCCCCCTTTAGGTATTGGAAGGCCGCAGTTAGGTCTCCCCAGAGCCTTCTCTTCTCCAGGCTGAACAACCCCAACTCCCTCAGCCTGTCCTCACAGGAGAGGTGCTCCAGCCCTCTGATCAACTTTTTGGCCCTTCGGACTTGGCTGCTCCAATCAGGATATTGTGATTATTAAACCTCCTTACCTGACATTACCTTAGTAGGTCCTGAGAATGCAGGAACTACTTTCCCCTCACTATTAGCAATATCCCAGTTTCTGCAGTAACTGAGGTCTTGATACTGATCTGGATTTCAGTGTTCTTCTAAAGAAACCTAACTTATGTCCAAAAGAATTAAGACTGAGCACATATAAAGCAAAGCTTTTCTTGACAGAAAAGTAACCTTTTTTCGTCCTTCTTATCCTACTTATTATAAATTGAAATGAAAATGTCTAGTTTGGCATAAATCTGCTGCTAACTAAAAATACTAGAGTAAGAACTCAGTACAGTATTACAAGGTAAGCAGACTACTGTTGGGGGCATAGAGTGGTTTAACATATCAGTTTATAAGAAAACTCAAGTTCAAGAGATCTGCATTTGTGTAGGATAAGACCAACATTGAATGTCAGGCTTATTTACCAGAAAAATCTTCAAAATGAGATTATTTTTTAAAAAAAAAAAAAAAGCTTTCCTGCTTCAGTATTATGTCATAATGTTTATACAACTATGCCGAGCCTTCTAGATCTTTAATCAGCAAAATCTCAATAGTTGTGTTCAGGGCCTGTGTTCTGCCAAAGGATCACATGACAACCAAACCAAGTCATGGCTGTGGGCTGGGTTTTTGTTACTATAGGTTCAAAGCCCTCAAATATTACTGTTCAGTAACTCTGGGTGGAAGTCAATGAAGTTCTGTTTGCTTCTGGCTTCTAGCTATTTTTTTTTTTTTTGCAGTTTTGGTGCAAGTAAAATGACAACTTACCGCATCTTGAAAACCAAACAGCACGAGCTGCACTTGACTGATACCATGGCTGTCAAAGTCTAACTCCAGTTTCAGTTTTGAAAGAGTGGTTGCGATGATTTTACGATCAGTGGACCGTACAAACTCTCTGAGGCTGGAAACAAGCGTTGTGATATGTTCCCATTTTAGCTTGGGTTCTTCAGCCCCCTGGTAGAAGAGAGAGGAAAGAAATAGTTTTGATAGCCATCTTTTGAAACGTATACCTAGTAGGATTTTAGCCAGTATCAGATGGATTTTCAGAAACTCTACTGCTATGGTTAAGGGAAAGGTGCAGCTGCAGGTCAGATAATGGTAGCAGCATAACTACAGCAGCACAGAGCTCTATCGTTGAGCTTCCTGGTAATGTGGATCACTTGACCAACATGTAGCCAACTTCATTTTGTATCAGTTGCTTAAGTATATGTGCACACTATAGTCTGTATGCCTCTTTGTATACGAGTAAAAAGATGTGAATACATATTCTATGCACTGAATATTACAAATTACTCTTAACTGGAAACAAACATGTACTTTGCAGTGCCTCTAATTTCAGAGTGCCTTTGAGAGACAACATGCAAAGCCCCACAGTAGCATTTAAAAGAAGGGATCAGTGAAAGTTACACAGAAGGCTCAGAAAGAGACCAGTTCTTTCCTAGATAACTTCCCTCAACATGGAACTTCTACACTTACCTATTCTTAGAGCAGGTCTATACATCTCTCGCCTTTCTATTATGAATATTCATATGCCTATTTTTAAAAGATTTCGTGTTTTTGCACGAGCTACCAAATTAGCAAAAAGCTGAAAAGCATTAATCAAAATAACCAGCATAAGGAACTAGAATGCAGAGAACAATACAGTTCTCTCTAAACCAGTTATGCCAATCAAATACAAATTTCAATTGCAAATCTTAAAATTAAGCCAGAGATAAAAAAGTCATACTAGTTGTTCAACATGAAGTATTAGATGCATATTCTGAAGGAAGTAGCTATTTATACAGACTAAAGATATCTAACATTGATTTCCATAACAGAAGAACGTACAGTGTGTGGTTCTGTTGTATTTGCCAGTTTTATGCCATGAATGTTCCAGCTGGCCAGACATCAAGAACTCTGCCAGTAACATTGAGGTTTTAACTATAGTTAATAAATACTGATCAGGATGAAACAAAGTCAATTTGATTATTTGAAAGAGAGAGAGAAAAACAGAAAGCTTTAGAGCAGTGAAACATTCTACTAAAGCACTCATCTCTGAGATAAAGGATCCCAGGATCCTAGCCTCTGATCCTGATCCACTTTAATTTGGAGATTTGCCACACTGAAGCAGATCCCTCACTTTGTCCTGCAGTAGCTGATCTCCTTTTTGTGTAAATAATTAGAAAGCCATTAGGGCAGATAAGTGGATGCAATACACTGTAGCCCTGGCCTAGAAGGTCCAAGTCCAGCAACGCATGCCTGTGACAGGGCAATCATCATGGCTTCCTAGTAAGGAACAGTGATCTATTTGGGGAGGGTCATTCTCATTCCCTAGCCCCTACACCCAATGACTTTGTTGGAATTGTTCTTATTGAAGGGAAAAGCAGTATCAAAGCCTAAATCCTGATGAGGCCTAATAAGCAAGTCAGGCATCCATCTATTGGTAATTTCTTGCATTTAAGCAGGACATAACAAGAAGCCAACTCAACTTCCCCTTAACTGCAGTCACCACCACTTACAGGTGGTTTGAGTAAGTTCCCTACTCTTTGGCCAGGGTCCCTCTCTCTACGGAGAAACTGGTGTTCAGGAGTCAGAGTTCAGCACCCTCTTGAAGGGCAGATAGTCCCACACACGTGTGCTTTGAACTCTTTGGCTCTACAAGTCCGTGTTCTCTGCTCCTATCTTGAGCTGTTCCTGCCCCAGCCCAGGAAAGCGTGAAATACGAAGCACTTTCTCTGGATCTTGTGATTGAGTTTCAGCCTCTCAGAATCAACGATTATTCCTTTCATACACATGCTAACAACTGTGCCTGTTATAGCAACACTCTAGCAAAGCACAGATCACAGGCATCTCTCTTGCTGCCTTCTATTTTAACATTTTCTACAGTTGCCAGGACAACTGTGGGTTCCCCCCCCCTCCACCCCCCACCAAGAGTTAGCTCTTTTTATTGGTATGGCAGCAGTTTCCAATTACATTCAACTGTAGTACATGAGTAAGAATCACACTGGCTTGCATCAGGTTTCTAAACAGTACTATCTTCAGAAGATGAGTTGTCACACTTTATACAAATATGTTTTAGACCAGCAATACTTAGTCTTGAGAATGAAGTGAGTCAATTAACTACTAACACACACACACTACAAACAAGAACAAAAAAAAATAATCATGTCATCCAATTATGGTGTCGCAACATTTCACAGCGTGGTCATGACCTGCAATTTATTCAGTGTCATCCAGAACTGATACATCACCATGAATCACCCCGCAAAGGAGTGCCAAAAGGTCATTCTGCAATTATTTTGTTGTTTGCTGTAGCTCCCACTGTTACTCCATCTTCCCTCCCCTCCATATGTGCTCCCAACTGCTGTGAGGAATAGCTGTGATTTGTTTTCTCCCTAGCCTCCTCTTTCCCCTTTTATTGGCTCTTGGCTAGATGGCAACGGTGCACCAGTCAGCCCCATCTTTTCCACGCAATAACCTAACATAAGGGCAGAGCAGGCCAAAAGACCTAAACCTCCCTCCATCAAACCAGTCAGCCAGAAGATGGAACGCTAAAAAGGGGGCACGGTAATTACCTCCTGGGGATGATTTATCTTACATGAGTTGACCTGACAGACTCAGCCCCATGTGAAAGTCACTGGCAAAATACAGTATGGTGAAAACATGTTTTTCTGTTGTCTGGTCAGCACTAATATCCATGTATACATACAGTATTTACAAACAACACAAAAGGCATATGTAATGCAGCATAAACAATTTTAAAGCCTATTTTAAATAGCCCAAATAAAACAATAAACCGTGAAAGCTTACACGGTGTATGCTTTCTAGTTCAATCAAACTTTATTTTTTAATTGTTTTACTATGTGTAATTTCAAAAGTTCCAGGTAATTGCAGATAAGTCTTCAAATTCTATAAAATTTTTGCTGCATTCTGATGACTTTACCTGAGCCAAAGCTTCCATCAAGTTCCTCACCACCTTCTCTTGGTCCTCAGTTAATATCCTGTGCAGGGTGGCTCTCCTTTCACTGTCCTTCTTCAGCATGAAAAACCCAGAATCTTTCTCTTCAGGTGAAGGAGGTGCACTGTGATCCTCAAAATTTTCATCTGGGATGCTGAATGAAAGACACTCAGCAAAAAGAAACTGTATAAAAACCACCCCAATGCACACATTCCTATTCTACTGTGTAACGTAAAAGCCAGATAGCTCTTTACCTCAGAAAAAGGGACCGGATTCCCTTCCCATCTTTTTCTCCACAGGATTTGGCTCGTGTTTTGAAAGAAAATGGATCAATTTTTAATTCTGTATCAGGTGAGACAGAACCATATTCACTGCTGCTACTTGTATCTTCCACCAGAACAGGAACAGGTAAGGATATGCTCCGAAGATACTCTATTCATATAGGAATATTCAGAAATTAGAATTTAATAGTGCCACCACGGTTCTGAAGTGAAAAGGTTATTCTTTTAGAAGAAACAGACTCCAGTCTTCCCCCACATCAATACAAAACAGCAAAACCGAAATTGACAACACTCCTAAACCTTATTCTTCTGGAACAGAGTTATCTTTCAGTTATGTTTTTATTCAAAAGCTTCCCGAGATAAGGAAATCTTTGCAAGTTCACTTACAGAACTTCACCGATGCAGTGAACATGCATCTCCTATCAGCACTATGCACTTTCAGCAGCAACAAAATGTTTCTACAGGGTAAGTCATCCAAGCACCTTCCAAAATCTTAACTTGGAATCTTGTCTGCACATATGTTTGTGTATATAAACATATATTTTTATATATACATGTAAGTATATATGCTATAACACATACAAGATACATTCCTTTATCAGATTATTTTGTACAAGTTTAATTAGTTCATAGCCTTTTATTGATAATAAACATGCATGTTAAGTCAGAACTTTTGTTTTTAAATCCAGAGCACACATTACTGCTGCAAGAAACTATTCATACCTATTTCAAATGTGCACATTTCAAAATGTACTTTGTTAGCAACTCAGCATGAAGGCATCTGTGTTTCTTTGGTTTTTCTGCCCGCTCTGCTCTCCCCAGTTCATTTCTTGAAAGAGATGAGTATCCTGTACCCAGGCCTGACAAGGGGTCTCAAGCGTATTCCACTTTTTTCAAGTATAGACTTTAGCCTAATAATAATTTACATTATTCTTCTCTACAAACCTTGACTCTATTGCTACTGGAAAACAGCCATTTGGTTTTCCGTTCAGATTTCCACTAAAAGGCCCTGTAACAACGACGCAGCTCTTTAAGCCTGTATTACCCACGTGCCTAGACAATTAAGACACAGGCCGGGAGGATTACAAATAGTAATTAAAATTTGCGCAACAAATCAGAAGTTCCTAACAGAGAAAGGTCACTTATTTTTCATAATTGTGCTCACTTCTCTTTGCAACATTTTAGTGTGACAAATTATACCAGAATAAGTGATAACCACAGCATTCACACAGTAATGTTTTGATAGAGAAGTTAAAACTCACCATTTGTGTTAGCTGAAAGAACTGTGAGAAAAAAGCAAAGAAAAAAAAGTTAAATATGCTGACATTAACTGACAAAATAAGCATAGTCTAAAGGATAACTCTTCCCACTTTTGTAGGTTAGCTGGACTCTCCTGTCTGCAATCTCTAAACATGTAATTTATTGCAAAGTAAAGTTAATTTTAATCTGAGGGGTGTGGAAACCACATTAAAAGTGATCATCCAACGCCACCTCCTCTACCTGGTTGTTTTATTTCTTTTAGGTATCATGCTGAAAACACAGACAGAAGATATTTTCATACGTATATGCACACACATAGAATACATCATTCATAGCCTCAAAACTCCTTTTAGTACTTTCCATAATTCAGAACACTACAGGAAATGAGTCCGTGAAACAAAAATAATGGCGTGCATGCACATTTGCTATGGGACAAAGATTATTTTGCTCACATAGAGAACTCCCCTAAGGCTCAATTGCATGTTCTAACCTTACATGAAACGTACTCTATGCAAACATTCTCTGAAAACATATGCAAACTAAAAAAAACTCCACAAACACACCCACAGAAGCTGCACAAAGCCATAAATAGACTTTTAGAAGCCCTATTAAAAATATTTACATGAATCATCTCTGTGACAACATAACAGAATTCTGCTACCACAGTGGAGCAAAGCTGCTGGAACAGGAGGTTACAATTGAACGTTCACCTGGGATGAAGATCTGCCGCGTTCATCTTAAAGACTAAATTGGCAGTTTTGGGAAATAGTATCATGAACAGGAGAAAACTTCCAGACTGAGTTTAGCAAGGCTTACCTGACAGCTTTGATGGGGACTTTCTTTTTTTGCTTGAAACCTTCAAGAACTCATCTATAAGTAGCTCATGAGCAAAAGCTCGTTTATCAGGATCTGGTTCAAAGCAACGCAGTATGAAAGCCTTGGCTTCTGCAGACATGGATTCAGGAATCTCTGGGTGTATTTTAAACATTCCCACCTGAGACAAATAAAGGGAGAAGCAATGACCGTACGGTCTTTTCCCAAACACTAAATAGCATCACAAAAGTGTTTAGATAGTAAAAGTTGCATATTGCTCTCAAGTTTTGATATTATCTTTCTGAAACTATTTTATTAATTCAGAGGGGGAAAAAAAATTATTACAAACTGTATAAACAGTTACTTTAAAAGCCCCCTCACACAATTGCAACTAGAGGCTCTCACAAAGCAAAAACCTATTTCTTTTCTCAATTTTTTTGTTGTGATTTTTTTTCTTAAATGCCCAGGCTGCTGAGTAGCCGCTATTGCTCCATTACTCTCTTCAAAACTACACAGCACTCCCACTCAGCTGAATCAGCTCATTCTCCATCCTCACTAACCATGCATTTCCCTTATCATCTTTTCCTGCAATCTCTAATTCTAGCTTCTCCAAAACAGTCGTAAGATTTCCTATGTTTACAAATACTGGTCCGAGTTGTGTAAGGAGGATGACTGACCTTAAACATAGCTGCTTGCGGTTCTCCCAGTTCATAAAACGGGGGCTTCCCTGTAGCCATCTCAATGATCGTGCATCCTAAAGACCAGATGTCCGCAGCCTTCCCATAGCCACGTGGCCCTTTGTCTATGATCTCTGGTGCCATATACTGAAGGGTACCTGTTTAAAACATACTTATTTTTTTACTTAGGTGCACTAATAATGCAAACAGATAGCTAAGGGACAAGAGGAACAAAATCATTGAAGAGTGAGCAATATTGGGAGAGTTTAAAAAATACCCTTTATTATGCAAAATTAAAAAATTTTCCATGCATTCTACATAAAGTCAAAATACTATTCAAAATAGTATTTGTGCTAAAAGCATCTGATATCATCTACTGATATGATGATATTGTTCTTCAAAGTCAATGACAATTCTTAAGAGGTTTCAGTGAGCTTTGGATCAGACATAATTTTCATTTACTGTATTATACATTAAGATTAAAATAAGGAAAATCACTCTGAATTGCATCCAGAGAGGAAAAGGAAGTGAAACCTGAAATCTGAACCTAAACCGGCAGGTGATACGAACACTTTTTCTGAAGGGAATCAACCTGATGCATGGTTCTGCATTCTGTTCCATTTAGAGCAGAAATGGAAGAGCTGAGGATGGAATTAAAATAGCAGTCACTTCTCATTCTACATAATTATTTAATGCAGTGCCACTGCATGATTTAGCATCTAAATCAAATTATCAAGCAGAGTAAGGTTCAAGTTAATGTCAGGCTCTGTAGAAGTTAGCCTTCGATCAGCAAGATGAAAAAGCCGTGTGCACAGAAGAGACAGACTCAAATGCAACATTGGAAAGGACGGAGCTCCGCTGTTGTAGAGGACTTTCATGTCTCAAGTGGAACTTTCAAAACAGCATTACCTAAGATTAGGTATACAAAAAGTTGTTCTTGCAGCAACCTGTTATATTGATTTGAAGTCAAAGTTCAGCAGCTGTGGATTCTAACCCTACATGCACGGTTCAAGTGAGGAAAGAGAGTCTCTGCTGGGAACATACCAGTGAAAGTTTCAGTACACGGGTTGATTCCTGCAAGTCTCTTTGAAGTTCCAAAGTCTGAAATCTTTAACACTCCACTGTACGTGTTGATAAGCACGTTATCACCCTGAGGAACAGAACATTCAGAGTGATTATTTTTCTCTGCTGACTCTCTTCATGTAAGAGTTCTTGCACAGCCTGTTTCTACAATGCACTCTTCAGTAAGTAACAATTACTTACTAAGGCTCTTAAGAGGGGATGTGAAAGAAGAATCAATAGTGTTCCTGCCTTATGTAATCCCATTATCAGAAACTTCATCTCAAAGGGAACTTCCCCCACTACAGGAATTCAGTTACAGAATACCAAGAGAGGGGAAAAGCCTTTTTTTTTTTTAAGTGGACTTTTTCATCTGCAATCTCCTTGGAAAAGAACCCACTAATATCCCATCCACAATCTTCTTCACTTCTAATACACTTTTATGAAAGTTTGATCATGTCATTGACAAAAGGAATAAAAATATCCACTTATCACATCTTAAGTGGCTATATGCCCATTCTTCTAAAACTAAAAAAAACCCACCATATTTTGTTGGTGTAAATTCAAATTAACAATGGTTCACTTACCTAACCCGCAGTTCAGAACAGCAGAGACAGTATGTGACAATGAAAACTTTTGGAAAACAATTTTTTAAATTATGGGACAAATAAACGGTTATGCAGTTACATAACACTACTAGCAGGCTTAATTCTCTGCACATTCTTACCTTTATGTCTCGATGCACTATTTGATTATCATGGAGGTATTTTAATCCTTCTAGAATTTGCTTGGTATAAAAGCCAATTGTCTGCTCATTATTTTTTAGTGGTCCCCATTTTGATCGTAGAAGAGCAGAAAGGCTACCTACAATTTGGGAGAGCAAAAAAAGTGAGAGTAAAAATCTAATTAAATTCTGCCTTCTCCTCCAAAGGAAAAAAAAAAATTAACAATGCACATCAATCCCAAACCATGTGTAAGCATCTCTTCTATAACCAAGGCCTCTCCAGGAGAATGCTTACTTGCATCATTCCTGGCCTGAGTAATTAAAAAGAGAGTCTCAGTATCTCCTCTGGCCTCAGCTGCAGCAGAGGAGCATATGCTTCCTCAAGCAGGCAGGTCAGAACCCATTTAGATTAATGTGCTCATCTCTCTCCTATGCCTGAAGCTGCCCCAGAGGAACGTTGTGAAAGAGCGAAAAAGGGTGGATGTGCAGACGCGCGTCCCGGTACACACGCCAACTCCGGTTTCTCGAAAAGCTAAGCTAGGCTCAGGAAGCGGGATCTTTGTTGCATCTGACTGCGGCAGGTTCTTGGGCCTCCAACAGAAGCAACACTCAGTCAGTCGCCGTTCTCTTGTGTTAGGTACCTGCGGAGGGCTCAGCCACCCGAGAAGAGCTACAGTCTTTCCAGTAGACTGACCACAGGTCATCTCTGATCTGTAGGTAAAGGAGCTCGCCTGCCACAGCAGTGAGCACATCCTACCTAAATACCAACTGAGAGGACTCAAGCACTTTGAAGACACACTTGTCCTCATTAATTTAGGAAAGAAATGTTAGACAATATTACATTTGCATGAAATATATCTTGTTGCAGTGCTACAGGTTTTACACTTCTAAAATGTTAAAAAAAATAAACAAACCAACCAACCTCCAAAACAGTCTCCTCCACAACTTACCGCCTGGCACCTGTTCCATGAATATCTTAATGAAGCCATTCTCACTAAGAGAACCTAAATACTGGACAATGTTCTTATGTTTAAGATGCTTATGCAAAGCTATTTCTTCATGCAGAGGTTGGGAGTATCTGGAAAGAAAAGCAGCAGTTTATTCAATATTGACCTCCGGGAAGAGAGTCTTGTGTTTACTGTAGTAGCTGAAGTTCTATTTTAGGTTCTGTGAAACATGTTTACACTGAAAATGACTGTCTGTTAGATGTGACCACCACATACTAAAAATTATGTAATCATATATAAATACATATAACATATAAAATATATATAATGCTGTGTACACATACACACAAAAATGTTATAAATGTACACAGATAGACTGAGCAAAACAAAATTTGTGGAAAAAACTCCTCTCCAGCCTAACTCGAAGAGAATAAACAGTTGGACAAGTAGCTGGATTCAAACTAGTGCTAAAGCAAACTAGCAAACCAGAAAGTTAGCGTGTAATTAAAATCACCTCAATAATGAAAACAAATCATCACCTAAATTTCAATTAATTAAAGTAGGAGTCTTATCTGAAACCATGAGTTTCAGTGTAAGAAAACAGGAATCATTTCATGGGGAGATATTCAGAAGAACTGATCAAAACTATTATATCAAATATAATTTAGTCAAAGGTAAAATATTTTTCAGAGACGTAAGGTTTTCAGCAGTCCTTTTGCCAAGAAAGTTTCTGGAGTCCAGATTCTTTCCCAGCGTGGAACACTACCAGAGCTCAGCAGCTGATGTGTTCCCTGGGCCAGCCCTAATGCTCTTCTCCAGCCACGGGTGAGTCGCACACACCCGAGCAGCTCAGCTCCAGATTCTGTGTTCTGTCTGTCTGGCAAAATGCTGAGAGGCTGGTGGCCATTTTCACTCAAACACTAAAACCTGCAGTCAGACTTCCAGGATAGTTGAAATAGATAAAGGAGACAGACCTCCTTCCATCGGTCCAGATGCAGGAAGGAGCTGCAGATTCCTGAGCAAATGGAAGGCATATTCAGATGCTTATACTGAGGGAGTAATCAACGTTAACTGCAAACTCAGCCTTGCAGCTACTGGTCACCAAAAGGAATAGTTTCACTGCCCTCCTCACCAGGTTGCTCTCAGCATAGACTTTGCACCAACACTGGTACATTCTCGTCCCCTAATGAACTGGCAGAAAACTTTTAACTTTATTTCTTTGGAGGAGGGGCAGGTTCCTGCTGCCTTGAGCCCAGGGTCAGCTCTCCCTGGAGCCAGCAGAGCGCCAGTGCCAGGAATGCAATCAAAGCACAAATGCAACTGAAGTTGTTAGGGGAAAAGTGCCTGTGAGCTCCACTCCCTTTTGAGGCAGGTAATTACCAGCTCACCTTACTAACAGCATCAGGCTACAAGTGGAAGCTGAACTCTAAAAAGTGGAGGGAAAAGATAAAATTAAAAAAAAGTGGGCATCTGGAAATCCCTCTGGAACACGACTGTCGCAGAGAACAAGGAAGGTATATGGTTAATAAAAAGTGTGATTATGCAGTTCCGAGTGTACTTACTAAAGCCAAGTTTGGGTTTTGGCTTGCCTCCCCACACATGACTATAAAGATTCTGACCATACTGTTAGTCATTCAGAAATGTAAAATCAGAGATTATTATATTCCTGAGCTCTACTAATGGGATATTCATTCAGAGCAGCAACAGCAAGACCATTATAATTTCTTCCCCTGCACATTTAAACTGCACAGTTAATTGAGTCTTGAGCAACAAAAATAATTTAGCAAATAAAATAAAGCCGTAAGACAATTCTCCAGTAGGATGAAGTATTTGTTGTTTTAGAATGTAGTCGTTAGGAGACTTTAAATGGCATGAAGAAAGAAAAATTCCAAATCCTAAAATGCTAGATCATCTTATCTACCCAACATGATTTTACTTTAACTTACAAAGTTGATACGGCCTCCAGTACTATTTTGTACTGAGGGCAACAGCATTGCAGAGACGTTCCCTTTTCTTTCAGACTCTGTCTCCATAGTCTAACATTTCCTGACAATTCAGTAAATTAGTCAGTAGCTTATATATTAAACATACAGTAGTATCACAGACTCACTATTTTTTGCACAGAAATCATTGCATTTCTGGCCATGCTCTGACTCAGAACTTAATTTTTTTTTCTTACGAAGCCAAAAGATGGTAATTTTTACTTTGAAAATGGTGAGAATTAACTTCAGAGATTAATCTTTTTCTTCCTATAGATTTCTTTCAAAGTGCTAAAAGATGAAGTTATAAGTAATCATAAATGAACTACTGTTTTTTCTTACTTTGCCATTAAAAGAATAATACTTGAAATTTGACCTGGATAAAATTTTTCAAAGTCTGGAGGAAAGACTAACAGGTTCTTAATAATCTCTTTTCCAGTATGGTCTGCACATTGAATCTGAAATTTTTTCCATTGAAAGTCTTTTATAATGTGTATTAGAGAAGAAAAATCTAGGGTTTTAAAATTTTCTTTCAAGTAGTTGCTGCTTTACTCAGGCTTTCTCTTAACCACAGTTGTTACAACCAACAAAGCTCTTTTTAGCATGTACAAAACTTGCAACTCTATTTTGAATCGAGAGATTGTTTTATGTAATGAGGCCATACTTCCCAAAGAAACTGCAACACACCTTGAAATTATATTTTCAGTAACAATATACAGGATGGAAGGATCCCCCTTTCCATAATCTAAATTCTAGTATCTTTAAAATATTGTACATCATGTAAAAGCAGCTCCCTTCCTGAATAGTAGTTACAGATGGAACTCTGCACAAACAAGGATACAGTTATTTCCTCCTCCAGAGGAAGTGCAGTATGCCAAGACATGGGAAATCCTGCTGAAGGACAAGCTATCCATTAGATCATAGTAGTAAACAAAAGAGCTGAACAGGCCAAAGACAAGAAACTTGTAAATAGGGATTCCATTCCGGACTGAAATTATGGACAAACGTTCATCAGTTGGTACACTCAATATTTCACCTCCATTCATTTAGTATGTGATCCCTCCTGCTACCAAGCAGTGTTCTGTCTTTGTCAGAAGAACTTCCTCCGTAAAAATTATTTATTGGCATTATTGCATCCATTGGGAAAGGAGGGATTTATCTTTCTGTTAGCAACCACGGCAATGACTATTTCCTACTTTCCATAGCCTTCCTGAACATAAGCCTGAATTACAGTCTTTGATAATATTTTGCAGTCTGAGAGGCACTTTCAAGATTCAGGCATTCAAGTCACCTGTTAAGCAGCGGCTTGTACAACACTTGACTACAAAAAACAGAGGTTAATGTAGAACTTAAGAATAAAAATGACTTCACAATTTAATACAGTCAGTTTCTTTCAAAAAAAATTTTAGACTTGCTATTACTTTTATCACGATATTTGTGGAAATCTATTTATTCCAAACAGGATATACTGCAAGCCTCCAGATATACAAGTACAAAGGACATCAAGTGTCTGATCTTTACATGGCAACCTTTATAAATGAGAGGGGGCAATACATATGTAAGAGACTCTGCATTAAAAAAATGTGGACAAAGATTATTCTACATGATTTATTCTAACGTTAGGGGGCTTCATAATAAATGATGCACAAACAGGAAAGGAAAACGTCTTTATCAACAATTCAGGCTCAGAATTTCAAAGGACTCTAAATCATGGATTTCAATAGCTCTTTTATAAGGACATGCCTGAGCATGTCTAAGTAGATAGGGCTTATCACTGGGTGTGTGAGTGAGATTCTGTACTTCAGCAATATTTCTTCTGGAAAGAAAAAGTATTATGAACTACTAGTACGAAACCCAGTAAACATCTAAATTCTCAGTTGTGATCATCATCTATTCTACAACTTGCAAAGGTCTAGTTACAAAGATCAGGAACACCACTACGTTCCACAGACAGGTCATATATTGGCAGCTCTGTAGAAGAGGTACTCCTTGATCAGCAAAATGGTTGATCATGTTACCGACGCAATTATGTAATGCACAACATTTGGAATCAGCCAGTTACTGTACCTGCTGTCTCTCTCTGGGATTTCTTTAATAGCAATTCTGACTTGATTGCTCAAATCTCGTCCTGCATATACGATGCCGTAAGTTCCTTTCCCCAGAATGACTCGCTCGCCATTTTCATCATATTCGTAATCATACTGCAAAGCAAACAACAACGTGAAATGAATCAGAGGGGTAAGATTTTTTCTATCTGACACTGAGTTCATAACTAAGGCATCTAGTTGCTTGCTGCAGACTATGGAGAAGGAAAGAAAAGCACTTCAAGGCAACAATTTGGATACCGTGCAGACATAGCCCATATTTCTGCACTGACTACACAGGAAGCACTGGCTGCCAAGGTAGCCATTTCAGGTCAGAGTATAAAGCTAAGCTAGCCTTTATCTGTTCCATGCAGTTGCAATTTTATGTCTTATTCAACAGCAATTCCACTGGCAGGTGCTGTAAAAACAAGAGAAGACGACAGAGGGCAGCCTGTGCCAAACGAAGAATTCGGCTCCCACACAGACAAAGTAAGGCAGGATGCACTTAATTTGTACCAGATGCTCTCCTGACATGACCACATCTTCCAAAAACAGCACGACCTCAATTTTGCCAGTGCCAGGTCAGCCAGCAGAGCATGCCGGTGGAGGTTAGTCAGGATTGCAGTATATTAAGCATGGTTTCGGCTGAATTTGAATTTCAAAGAGTTTAAGGCCAGTCCAGAAACAGTCATTAGATAGTCTGATCTGTCCTCTTGTGTAACACAGACATGTAATTTCACATGGTCACTCCCATGCAAAGCCCAGTAGCTGACAAAAAAATACTTTATTTAGGTCTTTTCCTCCAAATAAAGACTGCTATCTTCAATAAAAGAGAGAATCCACTACTTTTAGTACTTTGTTTCAACAATTAGTTACTCTCATGGTGAAATCATACATCTTAATTCAACTTTGTGTCACTGTATTTCAGTTCAGTTTTCTTCAACAGATGAAAGAGACCATTAGCACATAGTATTTTTCCCTGTAAAAATACTTACCCACCGTAATCTAGTAACCCACTGCTTTTCTTGTTGCTAAAATGAACAAATTGGGCACCCTAAGGTTCTCATTATAGGGTACTTCTCTATTCCACAAGTCACTCTAGTGGTTTCTGTTTGTCCCATCTCCAGTTTCAGATGTATTATAAAATGGCAACATCAAAACTGGGACAGAGGGCTGTATTCATTACCCAGTACTGACTCTTTCAGTTAGTTCTGGGTATCTCTAGAGCTTCAGGACACCAGATGTTCATGTGATAGCACATGGGCTTAGATATTCTATCCTGTTCCCTGCCTCCTAAAAGAAAGCCTACACACCTGAAGTACTGCACTGCACCAAACGGCCCTGTACTTGCTTTTCTACTACAGGTATATTCACACAGAAACCCAAGGTGAGAATATAGTGCGTAGCCACAAGCCCAGGCAAGCTGCAACTTAGCTAACGGGTGGCATGCTAACCTTCTGTGTGAGTTAGTGGGTTAAGGGTATAAACAGACTCCCAGCAGCACCACCACCATCATCATCCTGTTTGTGTTGCTGTTCACTGCCATGCTTGCCTACAGATGGCAACTAGCAAGGACAAGCCTTCCCCTACTACAGCTATACCCTCACTTGTTGTGCCAACAATCTGCCAATAACGTAAGCGTACATGATTCCAGTGATGCACAAAACAGACAACAAACAACCTTTAAAATTTAAAAGAGATGCTAATGCTGCCTGACAATTACACTCTGAGGTAACTGTTACAAGAGTCACTTTGTAATAAGCATGACTGGAGAATTCCAGAGTTGAGTACCTTCTCAAGCCAGTATGCTAACTGAAATACGAGAGATTTAGCATGCTGGTTATAAAAACTACATGAGGACCATTAAAAAAAAAAATCATTAATTTATAAACAGTAGAAGATAAAATTTTGTAAATAGTAACTTGTCTAACTTCTTCCAGAGAAGGGATGACTCATTGACTCCCTTTTGTGAAACGCTACGCTAGAAGTCCAAAATTCTTAATATACTGGGGGAAAAAAATAGCAAAAGTACCTCTAGAGAGTCTCCTTCACATTCCCCTTCCTCTGTAGTCTTCCCTATTTCATCAGTGATACTGTTCACCAAGTCAAAAAACCTGTTAAAAGGAAAAAAAAAAAGTAAAGTAAACATACTCTTGTGACAAAGAGGCCCTTTTTGAAGACAACACTTCTCTCTAAAGCAATGGAAGAACCGAAAGATGATTGAAGTAAAAACTCAGTGTAAAAGTTTTTTTGTTGGCAAAAAGAAAAGATATATTTTTGTTTACATGGAGAATTCATAGTCAAAATCTGCAGTTTTCCTACTTCTTTTATGTATTCCATTTATATGTGCAAGACATCCATGACATCTGAAATTATTAACGGAATTCATATTTCAAAAAACTAGGTATCAGGTAAAATTCTCATCCTATACCACTGTTTATGTCCAGTGAAAGAACTGAAGCATCACGGAAAGTGCCTAGAAGTATTGCCTACGCTGCCTACACTTGGAGGAATTTTTGTAGTGCAGAAAAGCTAACTTCAAGTTTTTGCTTGAATGAAAAGGGTGTCCATTTCATAACTTCCCATTAAAAAACCTATTACATATGACTTCTACCCCTTTGAAAGAATGCAAGTACAAATACCATGTCATGCTAAGGTATTGCTTAGTGCTCAGATACGAAGGGGAATGAACATGCTAAAAGAACCTATATGAACTAGAACGGATGAGAGGACAAGGTAGGGCTTGGGCTGGGAGGTGGTCACAGCCATTAATATGAAATACCACTGTGATTTTTGGTAAAGTTGCAGCCTTTTTTAGCACTAAAATAAATGAAGTTCCACCTGGGAATGCCTTCTGGATCAATTCAGGACCACAGCCCTCAAGCTTATGGAGCAGAAACACAGCTTAGAGAATCTGGGGCACCCCTAATTTTGTGCAACAAACCATTACCAAATTTCCTGTAGGGATACTGGTACAATCTTATTTATGTAAACATGATGTTAATGTAAAGGAAATCAAGCGTGCTTCTTGGCACACATAAAATTTTAGTTACAGTAGAAGAGAAATCTTGACCAGATCTTGTTGTTACCCCATATATTCCCACTTCGTAAAGTCCATTTTAATTTTAGGATGCTTTGTTGGGTTGGGGCAACAATCACTCGCAGTAAGCTTTAATAGGGTAAGTAATAGAAAAATAATCCCACAAAGTGTGTAAAAAAGTAATTAAATTTGTAATCATATTTGTTTCTAATGTTTGTCTGAGCTTGCACTTTGACCCTTCAAAGCTCATACATCTTCAGAGCACTGTAGTACTAAGCTTTCACATGAAAGATGGTGATCACTGAGGATGCTCAGATCAACTTTCACCACAGTTCTGAAACAGTCAGGCCCAGCTGTGCACGCAGACGCCACGTACCCCACCACAGGCCACGTTTTTTTCCTGAAACAACAACAGTGACACACCTTCTGCAATGAAGTTCTGTGCAGAAATAGATCTGAAAGTCATCCGAGTTGTGCAGCACGTATAGGAAACAGCACCGTTCTTCAAACTTCGAAATGCTGAAAGAACAGCCAAGCAGAACATGTTATCGGAAAGATGCATTTGGACTTGTAGTGGCTATGTCAAACCATACAGACCAACCCATTTAATATGGGAGAGCACCAGATCAAACCTAAGCCACCAAAAGCTTTCCTTGTTGTAAAACTACACTTTTGTGTCCTCCAAAGTTCACATTCTGCCATTTGTTGTCATTCAGCTTGCCCCTCTCAGTCCACAAGTTGCTCGAGAAAGAGTAGGAGCAAAGAAGTTAATAGGATTATTTCCAATGACACGAGGCTTTTTTGTCTTCAGTGCATTTAGGTAAGGCCCTTAATGTCCACTCCTGCAGTCACGATGAAATACCATTTCAGGATCACATTAGAAAGCTGGACTTTCAACTCGTATCACAAGTTCCTCTTGCTTTAGAAATCAGCCTCAGCTCAAACCTGGACACAAAAATTTCTGATTGATTCCTTGTGAATTGGTACATTAATAGTATGTTGGAAAAATATTTTAAAGTCAAGTCAGCATCAAAAACTGAGGCGAATGACTTTACCACCCTTGCCCACCCACACCTTTCTTCAGTTTTGGTTTTATCTGCTTTAGCAGAACAAAAATAATCAAGAAGTACGTATGCCATTTTCTTATGGAGGCATAGATGTCTCAACAGAAGAGCAAAGAGGTGCAAACTCTGGTACAGTTGTCAGTTTTGTACCCCAAGTAGGCTGCAGCTCTTGCAAATACACATGGTTTTATATACATGTCATTACTGCGCTCCTTTTATAGAAAATATTAAACGTTATTTGAAATAGCTCTTTCTTTTGTCACATGTTGAGTGCCAGGTGTCAGGCTGATGCAGTATAACTGATTGTTACTATATTAGAAAAGGAAAGAAAAAGATGGCTAGCGGTGTTACAAGGGAATATACTGCAGTATTTGAGAAACAAGACAAATTCAGTCTCCTTATTAACATTCTGAAGACACTAGACAAATTCCACACTCATAGTGAAATCAATCTGTTTTAGCTGGATCAAGATGTCCATCATGTTTTTAATTAATTTATAGCACAATAAAGTAGAATGGCATTCTATATTGCACAAAGGACTGATCATTTGATTAATGTAACTGTTTTTCTTTAAGCATCATGAAATACTTGCAATTTTCAACCTTTAATAGGTGCCTAAGGCAGTCCGCTCCCTGCTTCCTTTCAGGATTCCTCTATTTGTAGAGCCCTGTGACTTTTGATAAACAAGCGGTTCTTTAGACAAGCTAGGGAGCCTGCCTTTCATAAAGCTACTGATGAGGAGAGCGAGCTTCATTGTAAGAATATTTGTCTTTGGGTGTGGCGACTCATTTATTTTTACGTTGGGAAAAATTCGTAAGTGCTAAGTAATATACACATCTGGGAAGACAGGCACTGTCCCCAGTTTATAAACTAACTTTTAATTTAACTTTTAGTTCAAACTCTCCAGATGTAACTGACACAAACAGAATTACCCATTCATTTCAAGCTCCATGTCAATTTATTTTGCTGAGTAAACTGTCAGTTTAAACCTGGCGTGCGCAGAAGGCACTGACTAACCCAGCAGTGAATACAAGGGTAAGAATGTGGAGTGTACACAGAGGGCAGGCGAATTAATAAATATTTAAGACCTTTAAGTGAGCATTTACATTACTTATATGTTGCTTTCCTCACTGGGGAAAAAAAAAAAAGTTGTTAAAATGAAAAAAAGATGACTAAAAAATACCAAGTTATAAAAAGAGACAGGATAATTTGTTCAGGAAATGCCTCATTCTGACAGGTCCCGAGCACACGTAGCACCCTCTGACCTCTGCGACAGCAGAACTGGGGCTGAATTTGCGAAACTCCGAAGACAAACAGGGAAGCATGACGTAGCGTGGCCTTGTGCCCAGCCTATGTGCCTCCAGAACTCCCCTTAGTCAGTGAGAAATACTGCAAATGCTGTAGCTACTACTTACTAATACTTCCAGACAAAGCAGCAGAGAAAACAACTGGGGACTGGCAGCAACCACAGAAAAGCAGCTCTGTGGAACTTCGGTCTGTTTTCTAGATGTGTAGCTGTATAGACACCTCCCACTGCCGTAATTAAGTAGCCTGACAAGATTATAAGCTCCAAAAACTTGGGATGGCAGATGACCATCCTTGTTGTCTATTCGTAAGCTACAAAGAAAACCGGATGCAGATCTGAATCCAACTTTTCACTTTTTCTAACACCACATTCATCAGCGTGACCTCTGAGGCACTCTCCCACAGAAACAACACAAGAAGCAGTTATTTCATCACTCAGGGCTTGTCCCGAACACTGAGAAAAAGCCAACTTGTAGTCTAGCAACTTCAGTCTGCTCCTTCATTTTTTAATTTTTAAACTGGAAAAATAAAGATGGGATCTTCTTACTCAAATGATGTCAGCTCTGCAGAACACCAGGGACTTCTGTGGATAACCTAAGACGCAAAGCATCTTGGGGTAGCAGCCATGTTCCAAAAGCCTTTAAGATTAACAGTACTTTTTGGCCCGATTCAACAATAAACATTTGTGTTCAAGAGGTCAAGAAGGCATATGACAAAAGCAGAGTTACTTACATCAGCGCACAAACTGCTAATCAATGAGTTTGTTAGGCTAAACCCAATTCCTGTGACTGCCTGCACACAGGGTGTGATTTAGCATCGTGCTGCTCAGAGAGCTCTACACGCTTTTCAAGGTCCTTTGCACTTCTTGAGAGCTGAACTCTGTTACTCGTGCAATAACATGCTGATTACACCGGCTGATACACAGCACACAGAAGTGACCACTCAGCCACTTCCTCGAAGTATTTACTAAAAACATTCACCATTTCAAATGACAGATGTCTCTTCAGACCTGCTGTCTCCTTACCCAATGCAGTAAATATTTATGGAGGCCTTTGTTGAAAAAGCCTCCTAGAGCATGTACAAAGACCTGCCTTGTACCGTAAGGCTGCACTTCTGAAGCTGGCTCTTGCTAGTCTAGAGAGGCTGAGAATCCTCATAAAGCTGGGAACTGCCCCTTCCTTGACCGCTTTAAGTCTAGGAGCTTCAAAGGAGCCAGAAATAGTCTTGATGCAAAAATAGATTAGAAACAGTCCTGGTCTGAAGGCTGTCGGACTCCAAAGAATACCTACATTCATAAAACTAAGAAAAAAATCCGAAACACAGTGGGGAAAAAAGTGATCATAAACTAGTATATATTTGGAAGGAGGGGGGGGAAAAAAAGGCTTATTCAGTTTTATGCTTGCATAAGATAAAGATTTTCCCTGCAGCTCCTCATGGATGCAGCCACAGAGTTTTCCAAGAATTCACAGTAACTCTTGGCTCCCTGTAAAGTCTTCTAAGTTGTTTTGGACATCTGTCCAGGTGAACAGATTGGAACTTTAACTGACAAATTAAATTACAATTGACAGTTGAAGTAAGAAATGCAGGAGGGTACACCAGAAACAGTATTGACCACAGCACGGTTTGTTTAACAAGGGAGAAAGGACAATAAATAAATACTTACTTTTTTTAGAAGCACACAAAAACATACTGTAACCAAAACCCAAACCAGACTGAACTAAGTGTATCACTGCAATTTTTGCCTAAAATAAGCTAAATCCCACAGGACTGAATTTCTGTGCCTATTGATAGTTTGTTTTTTTAAGTTACTTTTTGGAAGGAAAACGAATCATCCATCTGTGCAAAAAAGTCGTGCAGACATAGCAACAGCTTTGTGTGTATGGAACAGTTATTATTAGAACAGAGCAATGACTACTTAAAAGAAAAAGTAAGATTTCTGGACTTTTTTTTTAGTTACACTAAAAGCAAACAGCAAAGTTGCAGGATGACAAAGTACAGATAAAACCTAGGAGGAAAAAAGAGACTAAGACAAAGAATTGATCCCAAGAGGTCACAGCAGTGGTAGAACACTACTTTCTTACTATTAGAAGATAAGAACTGCAAGGCTGGACCCTGCCAAACAGTATGCACACTGAGCTAGCAGAGCAGACCCACTGGCTTGGATTCGGTTGCTCTCTACCAACACCACGGCACACAATCCAGCAAAGAATTCTCCCTAGAAGTCATCTCCCTAGTAAACAGAAAACATTTTCCTGAAATCAAGCAAATAGATGGCAAAGTTTCCTTCTCATTTATCTCACAAGCCTTGTCTCAAAGAAGGAAGTGTGCTGAAGACAGGTGGCCTTGCACATATATCATCATTCTCTTCTAATCCAGTCAAGTCAGTCTTGCACGTCTCATTCCTGATCCTATGATTTATTGATCCAAGTTAACCTGCTCCACATGAATCTTTGGGAGGTTAGCAGTTGTTGGTTGGGGTTTTTTCCTCTCTTTTTTTTTTTTTTCTTCTGACTCCTTTTTCTGTTCTCTCACACAATCTTCAAGTTTTCACTTCACAGTCTACCACTCTGTGTTGACAGACTGCTCTCCTTAAAGCCTTCTCTGATACTGTTTTGCTGTCATACCCATAAACAGACACAGAAGCAAGAAAACCCCACCCAAATGTACACACTCACACCAAAATCCAACAACAGGTAAGCAATCAAGATATTGCAAGACACCCTGATCTTGTCAGTTCCTCACATCCTTCCGCTCTGCATCCACATGTCACTTCCTGGCTTACATATTCTGTGCACCAGGCAGCTCCTGGTTGTGACAGAATTAAGGTTAAAACAACACTAAACATCAGCAATTATTTTAATTCAATCCTAATTAGCATGAAGTGACTCCTAACTTTTAGAAAATGTTAGTTCTTTACTTCATCAAGCTATATTGCTAGCTTTTACATAATGAACTCCATGAGCGGTCATTTCTGAATCCAGTATAAGACTCCTGGGGCTTCACTTCGAGCAGGACACCTATCAAAGTACATGCAATACCCTGCTCCAGTTCTGTGCCTGTGTTACTCCACAGCAGCAGCCTTATACAACACTCATTCAATTACACTCATTCATTTCAAAACATGAAAGGGAAACAACTTACCTCACTCCCCTGATTGAAGCAGCACTGAAGTTCCACTCGTGGATACCTTTCTGTAACATACAGAAGAAAACAAATAAAGAAAACATCTCTCTTTATGAATGAAACACCAGTAGGCATCTCCTAGACTGAAACTCAGTAAATGGAAAGTGAAACAGTTGAATTACAACAGTCTATTACCTTTTAACAGGTATTTTTCAGGGCATTTTTTTTTACCCAAAACCAAAGCAACAGAAGTTCTAGACAGAAGTTCTGGGCTGTTTGTTTCTTCACTGTTTACTCTGCAAACACAATATAGTATTTTAGAAAGCATGCACAACAGCAGATCAGAAAGGCTGCCAGTATAACCTGGTCTGAGTGCTGAACTTGGGGTCACATGTGACCCCCTGGAAAGCAGGGTAACGAATTCCACCTCTGAGAATAACAAGAGCGTTCTCTGCATGCCCAGAGCCCACCCATGTTGGAAGGGTAGGAGAGAGCTACAAGTAGGAATCTTTGCTGGAGAGCAAATTAGAAAATTCTTGAAAAGTAGGAGGAATTGCTCAGGGAAGTATCCAAAGAAACAGAAAAGACGACTATTTCCCTAGGAATCCAGAAGAGAGCAGTAAGAATGTGCCAAACCCCCTAAGAGCTGCTGGGGTACTAAACAAGGCTGGAAGAAAGAAGCCACCCTGTGAACACACAAAGGGCAAGGCCTTTCAGGAAAAGGTGGAACTACACCACCTCAAAGACCTGGCAACCTTGGGGTCCCACCACAATGAGCAATACATGTGAAGAATCTCTGCCTTCTAGAGCTGTATTTCATTTGGCATTTTAGTGGCCTGAACAGCAGAGACACATTTCGCGCCAAGAGGAAATTTATAGCATAGGGTCAAACACAAACATAATCACATGTATTCCAAAAGACGACATGAAAATGTGTAGCTTATAGAAAATTTCATGAAGAGAGAAATATACGGAAGTCAGAACAGATACACTGACAAAGTAGTTGCACCATGTGCAGGAAGTGATAGAGGAAATTATTCTCCCAGCTAGAACAGCTTTTTATAAGGCTCCCTACATCAATTTTCTCCTCCTTTGTAATTCTTTCCTTCCTGCTCAAATCATGTTAAAGGTTGTGATGCTAATATAAAATGCCTAACACAACGTACCAAAAATACAAGCAAACATCCTTCTTGAAGCACCAGCTTCACACTAACATAACTAAAGTACAAAGCAGTAAGTCCAGTTATCTCTTCAATGTTAAATGGGAAAAGGGTTTCTCCGGTGGGGTACAGGGACAGGGGAATAGTCTGATATTAAGTAAAGATGTGACTGCATCTTGAAGTGGAGGTACTAACGCATATCAACGTGAAGTGTGTGTTTTCACGCACTACTATGCAAGTTGCCTGTTGCATCCAGCTCTGGGGTCCCCAGTACGAGACAGACATGTAGCTGCTGGAGCAAGTCCAGAGGAGGGCCACAAAGCTGATCAGAGGGATGGAGCAGCTCTCCTACGAGGACAGGCTGAGGGAGCTGGGGTTGTTCAGCCTGGAGAAGAGAAGGCAGCGGGAAGACCTAATTGCAGCCTTCCAGTACCCAAAGAGGACCTACAGGAAAGCTGTCGAGGGGCTGTTTACAAGGGCAGGGAGTGATAAGATAAGGGGTAATGGGTTTAAACTAAAAGAGGGGAGATTTTGATTAGATATCAGGAAGAAATTCTTTACTGTGAGGGTGGTGAGGCACTGGAACAGGCTGCCCAGAGAAGCTGTGGCTGCCCCATCCCTGGCAGTGTTCAAGGCCAGATTGGATGGGGCTTTGGGCAACCTGGTCTAGTGGAGGGTGTCCCTGCCCATGGCAGGGGAGGTGGAACTAGATGGGCCTTGAGGGCCCTTCCAACCCAAACCATTCTATGATTCTCTTGCACGAAGAAAGATCACCACCTCAATCCCTCAGCTAATAAGGAGGGTGTATCCGCACTGTCTTCTACTCCTCCCTCCATATACAAACTCTGCCACTTTCTATTTTTCCATGCTTGGAAACTGTCTTCACAGCTTAGCTATTGGTACATGTCCAATTCCCACCATTGGGAATAATCTAAAATCTAAATACATTAAAACATACATCCTCACAGGCAGAAATATTCAAGAAGCATAGCAAGCTTAAGTACTGTGGGGTTTACCTGTCATCTACATGCAACTAATCTCTCACAGATTTGTACATCTTATTTAGCACACAAAGTTCTCAGGCAATGAAATAATATAAAAGTTATGTCCCACACGATCTTGCCAAGTTTTGAACACAGGAGTAAACATATCAGGCGTGCAATCCAAATTCAGCATCTGTTCTTTGGTTAGGCAAAAAAACCCCCAACTATCCAAAACAAAACTCAAAATGGATTCAGAAGCCAACGCGGAACAGAGACAGGCTGTCCTATTTCAAACAGCGCTGCTGCATTCCTCTAACCCCGTGCAGAGAGGGCCGCTAAAATCAGGGAACTGCAAAGCAAAGGTAATGTGCATTCTACAAAATACAACGCTTTCTGACTTTTATAGGCACTCGTTTATGTTAAACGTGGTATTATTAGAGGCATAAATGTTAAGATATGCCGCTTAAAAAGCCACGGAAAAGGAAGAGGACACATTATTTATCCTGGTATGAACTGTCATTTGCCTATTTATTAGAACATTGCCAGCTGCAGGCTCCACTGAGTTCCAGTTTGGATTTGAAACAGAAATTCGCTTACGTTGTGCATGAAAGAAAGTTCGTACACTCTGTAAATCCTTCGAGCACTGGCTGAATTTTGAAAAATAGAGCCATTAATTTGTGGGTCAAAATGAACCAAAACCTGAAGCATGAGCTGGTAAAGCTCTGTAGATAGATTGAAATTGGATAGTTGAAGAAGTTTCTAAAGCCAGCTATCTAATCTGCCCTTGCAGTAGGGATAGGTGGCCTTTCCCTGTTAATCAGCCCCTAACATGCCTGCTTTCAGCATTGTAAGGATCAAAGTAAGAGTCTTCATCTTTGCAGTGGGCTGACAGATAATACATCAATTTCCTTCACAAAATGTCTTATCAAAGGCAAATACACTACTGGTTACGTTCAGCTGAAAAGGAAGCTGGTGTCTCCAAGTTTTTCTAGTCCCTTTTGTCCCTGTAAGGTTTCTGATGGATTCTAAGGACTTTGTCAAACTTCCAACAACAGACTGTGTCATTGTACAGCTGAGGGGGTAACTACCAAATTGCCCACTGCGTTCTTTTGGCAGGTATTACGGCTCGCAGGGCAAGGATGGCTGCACGGAGTATCAAGTAGATCCCGGGCTACTGAATAAGCTCACCACAGTAAGGATTCTGGCCAAAGCAAAAGTACTAAGAAGCGCCTTTCAAACTGACCTTGTCTAACGCTTTTGATTAACACTAGGGCAGCAAAACCAGGAAAACACCGATCTGAAGAAAAATACAGAGATACACTCCCCAAATCAGGAAGGAATGGGGAAAAAAAAAAAAAGAAAAAAGGTGTAACACACTATGGAGAAACTTTAGCAATGGAATAACAATTACAGTAAGGGAAAACACTACAAAGCAAAGATTATAAACTCCGCAAAGCCAAACCACCAATCTATTGAACACCAACCAGGTGTACAGACTAACAGATCCAAATCCTTCTCCCAGTCACAGGATGACTCAGTAGCATCTTCCCACGTGTTACTAAAACCCTTTTCCCCTTTGCTGAATCCATCATTAGATGGGACTGTTTACACGTTATATGCCATACATACTACACATACTTTTAAACTGTGAAACAAGTTACAACTACAGACATCATGGCATACCTTGTCATCAGGCAGCACGTGCCAGATAGATACAGTCTTCTCCTCAGCTTCACTGTTGATGGAGAGATACGAAGGCTGATAGATTTTTGTTGGTTCTAATATTAAAACCTTGTAGAAAAAAAAAATATTAAGAGTTAGTACAAAATATGCAGAACTTTGAAAAGTATTAAAATCTGTTACAACTATTTCTGTAGTTATACCATGGCAGGAAAAACAGGAGAAACAGAACGAAAGATAAAATTTCAGGTACTGTCCTAGTTAGGTATGGCTGACAGTAATTTAAGATAAAAAATAAAGCCAATTTTAATTTAGTTTTTTATATAAGACTATTATGTGCCAACTGGTAGCACATATCACATTTTTCCAAATGATTTCTCTACCAACTATCAGATTTCGAAACCCTTCTGTAACAGTTCATTCCCTTGCAATGCCATTCAAGAACGTCTATCTCCCATGTGGACAGGATTCATGGTATACCCTTACCATCTCTTTTGGGAGAATCGCATTTGGGTAAATGAGAAAAACACAACCTAGAGCTGGACTGAACTGCTTCTGATTTAAAACACTGCGAACTGTAGCCACCAGATCACAGGATTTTCTCAAAAGCAACAAGCACCACTAGGTGAAGATTGTAGAAAACCTCCTGGAACAAGTGAAACAAAATCTAGAAACATCATGTAAAAGAGATGGGATGCAACACAGCAAGATTTAGTCTAACACGACCACTTAGTAAATGAAGCCAGCCACTCTGCCACTTTAATAATGTTCTGCCAGAATTGTTTCCAGATCTTTAAAGCTCCCAGAATGCTTTAAAGGAAAAAGTCAACAAAGTCTGGCTATTTGCAGAAATGTGGTTTCTCATTAAAACTATTATTTTAAATTTTCAGTGGTTAAAATCTGATGTCTAAAATACCAAATCCATATTGCCTGTGTTGAAGGTGTTCGCATTCTTCAGAATGTAAAGTATTGGTTATTCATTCAAGAAAAAGCTACTCTTCCACTGCAGCATATGCAGGAAGATTTCTAGCTCCCAGTGTTTAGCTGAAACACATTTATAAAATAGGACTAAGTTAAAAATGGTTAACAAAGTGATAATCTCCTTCCTTTCTTCTGCCCTTCCCTCTTCCGTAAAAACACCAATCATCATCTTTAAAATACCCAAGGTACAGAATTTCTCATCTGAAAATTTTTGAAGTTCAAAGAATTGGAAACAATGACTGAGGCAATTTGGTCTGCGTCTATTTAAAAAAAAAAACAAACAAACATCTAAGCAGAAAGTCTTGGAAAGAGCCATGGCTTAGAGTCAAATCTAAGCCATGCCACCTCCTACAGAGTCAATGAGCACATCTGATGCACAAATGAGGTACTTCGAAAAGTACCCAGGCATTTAACTCTGTAAGCGATGACCAGTGGGATTTCTAATGTGTCGCTTGACATCTCCAGACACTCATAACTTCTAAAATCTGGTTTAGACCATTTCACAAATTGGGGTCTTTAGCCTATAGCAAGTTACCCACACGCTGTGGCATTTCTTCCTCTAAAGGCCGACAAGAAGATGATGGCACAGATGCTACTAGATAAGAGAGTTATTGACAGCTACGCTAGTACCCATAGACACTGAAGTCCTTAAGTTCAAGCTCTGAGAACAATTCACAATAAGGAAATCTGAAAAAAAACCCCACTTTTAGAGTAAATTATTTGCAAGCATCTGAGAGATGGGAGGGAAAAGGAAGCTAATATGTTCCATTTTGTTGACTTGTTTAACAGTGTGATTTTCCTTCTGAATTTTTGTACTACGAGAGATCATGTATGTCTGTCTGCAACACCAGAATAGTTTCCTGTACAACAGAATCAATGTGGTCACTGGGTTTATCTTTTGGCTCAGGCTATCACAATGATCAGTTTTGGTTTGTCTCTTAATAAAAATCCAAATTATTTCACTTGGGAAATTTTGTAAGTAAGAACCTATTTCAAGTATCTAATTGGGCCATTTCATCATCAAAAAACCTAAAAAACCCCATGACCTCGTCTTTTACAAAAACAAGAGGATTCAAAATATTTTTTGCTTCCCTGCAAAACTTTCCACCCATTTTCCTCACAGAAGGAGAACCAGACTCCCTAGACAGTCTCCTTTTGTTTTCACTTTACTACCTCAAGCTGTTGCTGTTCAACACTAGAGTCTTCCTCACGGTTTATTACCCCAGCGGCACATGGAAGCCAAAAGAACTGTAGAAAACAACCACTATGCAACTTCAAGTACCTGGAAGGCAATAGCAACTCCTATTTAAAATAAAAAGCTGTATTTGCTTATGATTAGCAAAAAGGAATACCCAAGATATTATTTCCCATACATACACAATTAATATGTACAAGGAACAAAGATCTTTTTTGCAGTATACTTTGAGGACATTGTACAACACCAGGGTATCAAATCAAAATTTTCAGCAAAATGTTTGTGGAAGAACTCAGAAAGGTATATATATACTCAAAGTGCAATGCTGTTGGAAGACATTGTCTAGTAGCTAGAAAAACAAATTTCTGACTGCTTGGGCTGATTTTTAACTTCTAACAGAGCGCAGATTTAATTGGCAGTAGGGTCTGCTGAGCTAGAGAGAGACTGAAATTAAATCTCTTTTCTTCAAAACATAATATAGTTAATATAGTATCACCTGGAATACACTGCAAAGGTTTGATTTAGAAGTATACCCATTGGTAGCAAACACTAAATAGCAAAGTCAATATCTTGACTTTTTCCCTCATTGCTTTCACATGGAACACACTGAGCAATCCCATTGTAGCCACGTGCAATCAAGTAAAACCAATCTAATATGCAGGCCAAATACATTTCTTCTGGACAAGCAGTTCATTGTCTGGCAACCTAAAAACAAGCAGTGCTTTGTGTTCACTTCCTTCATGTCACAATTTATTAAAAAAAAAAACAACAACAAACCCCACACACAAACAACAACCCCCAACAACAGAACAACCACTTACTGGAAATCGAACTACAGACACATCTGTCTTTGTGGCTTCAACAAGGAAGTCCATCCAGAAGTCCACAAGTTCCTGTTTGGTCGTATGTTGTTCTGGAGTCAGTTTCTTAAAATGCTGATATATCAAAATAGTCTCTACAATAGACTTCAGGTACCTATGATCATCCAAGCATAAACAGATAGTAAATTTAATACAGTTTGTAAATAATGACGTCTCTACCTTTAATCACAATTGACGCATTCACCATTGCAACACCAAGGCAGCTGGTAAGATTTTGATTCTCCAAGATTGCTTTTAATAATAGCAATTCCCCATTTAGAACTGGTAATATAGCTGTTATATTAGTAACCTGAAATAGAAATTAGTTCTGGGACACTCCTTTCTGCAAATACACCTGAGGCCCTACACTGTCTCCTATCCTAAACCATGAAAGCTTCACGAAAGAGCTAAATCCTCCACCAACGGGCCAAACTGAGCCCATGGCAAACTTGCTTCAGTAGTGATCAACCTCAAATAAAAACTCAGGTGAGAAGTCCACGAGTTTAACTTTCTATGCTGTCTTCTGCATTGTATCTGCATTGGCAGCTGTTTAACACAGATTTCTATAACATGATGCTTCTGGAATTGATTCTCCTATAAAGACGACAACAGCTACGGTAAGCGGCCTTTTGGCATTGCAAGGGAAGAACACGAGCAGTGCTGAATGCCTCCCCTAGATGCAGCTCATCCCTCTCTCTGCTCTTGTACTTGCTGGAGCTGATTTATGGGGCTCCTCATAACACTGCTTTCTCTTGGCATTTTTGGAAGAAAATTGTACACATAATCTTATACAATTTTTATGAATACTACAGCAATGAGATATATGTGCTTAAAGATGATTTATCACAGCTATCACATCATTGCAATTAGACTATTCATAGAAACTTTGTTCCAGACTTATGACAAGAAGGTATAATGTAAACTCAGACGGCCTTTTGGGAACAGTTCCATAGCTCTGCATTTTCCAGTCATCCTTCTTAGGCCATGGGGATATCCATCTTCAAGTACTGTATCTACTCCCCTTTGCACCAGGTGGGCACTGCTGAATAGCAGGCAACAGACTGGGAAGGAATTGCTCACAGGAGAAATCCTTCCCGAAGCACAAATGAGTGTGCTGTCTGTTCAGAGTTTAATCCACAGGCTTCAGGCGGCACTGGTACATAAAATACTGACAACCAGGCATTGATAAACTCCAGAAAACTCTAGGAGGAGACTTCCAGAGAGTGCTACCCAGCATCTCAGTAAAACATGCACATAGTAAAAATGAAAAACCTTGCAGATAAATACACTGTAAAGAGCATTTATAAAATATTTGGTCAGAAAACTAGAGTTCTTAATTTTGACAGTTTCTTATGTTATGTCAATATAGAAGTTTAGCATTTCCATATTTTAGCACAGATACATATATTCCCCTCTGTCCTGGTTTCAGCTGGGATAGAGTTAATTTTCCTTCTAGCAGCTGGTACAGCGCTGTGTTTTGGATTTAGTACGAGAATAACGTTGATAACACACTGATGTTTTCAGTTGTTGACAGGTAGTTGCAGTGTCTACACTAAGTCAGGGGCTTTTCAGCTTCCCAGGCCCTGCCAGGTGCAGAAGAAGCTGGGAGAGCACAGCCAGGGCAGCTGGCCCAGGCTGGCCAGAGGGGTATTCCCTGCCACAGAGCGTCATGCTCCGGATAGCACTGGGGAAGCTGGCTGGGAAGTGGGATCGCTGCTTGGGAACAGGCTGGGCATCGGGTTGTCCTTTTCCTTTCTGCACGTGGTGAGCAGCTGCATTTGTGCATCACTTATTATTATTCTCTTCCTTTAGCATCCTATTAAACCGTCTTTATCTCAAGCCACAAGCCTTTTTCCATGCGCTTGCAAGGGAAGGGGTGAGTGAGCGGCTGCATGGTGCTTAGTTACCGGTTGGGGTTAAACCACAATACCCTCTGATCAGCTTTTGGAGACACTTTCTAGCCTTTACAAGACGACAAAAATACATAGGCTGTGACATATGCACTCCTTGAATCGGCAGAGTGACACCAATTTTAGTCAGAGGAGTCTTGGTTCGCCCCAGCTAACAGGATCCCAGTAGGTGACTGGTCCTTACTTGCTGCCTATATCCAAAGCAGGACAGATGCTTGAAGCCTGCTGTCAGAGGACACATCTCTTGGCCTCTGCATAACAGATCTTGAGTCTACAGGGCTGTGTCTAACCCTAGATTTATAATCCATTAACTGGATTTTAATCTGCATTCTTCACAATCATAATGAGACGCAGCCTGCACCATTACAGCTCATTCATGTTCAAGTTCCTAAAACAGCCGGTACACGCCATAACCATCACAGTATTCCAAGCTATACCCATGCCTCTCTAGCCAAGCTCTCTGCATCTCCAAAAACTTTCAGGCAGTTATGACCAAATCCACGTGCCACTACCGCTCCTTTTCAGCAACGTAACCACTCCAGTATGGTGCCTACACGCAACTCCTCCTTTCCCCTTTGCCCTCAGAAGAACCTGGAGCCAATGGTGAATCTGCCCTTCTCAGACACCAAATTAAAGACCCAAATCAAATGTTTTCCCGAATAAGGGCAAAAGAGAAAGAGAGTCCCTCTTCTGGGTAAAAGTGCAGCGAAGCATTACACAGATAGCAAAATTGGTTAAAAAAAAACAAACCAAAAACCAATCTCCTGTCAGCTAAATATGATGTCAAATGTGAAAGCTGAAGGAGTCCAATGTTTTAATACATAGCAATGTACATGATCCCATTTATCACCTTACCATGCTGGTGCCTTTAGTTTAAACAGCTTTTCTGAAGCCTGGATCACTCTTATATGGTCATTAGCCAACATACTGGCCCCCAAGAAAGATCCCACTTCCCAATAGCTCTGCAGTTTCTCCAAGCTCCCCTTTTTACCAAGCAGGCTGCTGATCTTTACTCCTGCAGTAAAAAGAATAATAGGTGACAGGAATATGTTAATGCAGTTTTAAAATAACCATTTCCCTGATTTGAAATCTATTAACTGCTTAAATTACTGTAGTGTCTCTGTTTCAATGAAGACAGAAATTATACTTACCAGTTCATGTTAAATGCCTTCCAAACACCCTACGTGGTAGCAGCTTGTTTTTCCCTCCCCCTCTTCCTAAAGGCTTCTCAAGAAAGGAGCTTTAAGACATCACTGTCAGGACAAGGCCACAGTCAGATTACCTACGTTCTTGCATGGACCTCATCTGTAAAGGTAAATTGGGGCCTTAGGCTACACAACATAGCTGCAAAAACTTAACAGATGCTGAATAAGGCACCTATTATGTTTTTTTCTGCTTTGTTTTTTTGATTTATAAGCCCCAAGCCCCAAACTTACCTTTCTAGACAAGGTCCCATGCAGAAGGAACAGATGATCCACTGGGCTTCTTCCAGCAGTGATGTTCTTTTAATTGCCGCAAGTCCTACCCCAATGAAAGACATCTATTAATATTCGTAAGTCCCTCAACAACTCAAGACTATGGAGAGCCTCAGGTTTTGACTTGCTAAGTTTTCTGAGGACTACAAGTTTCCCTGTGGCCTTCAGGATGATTTTTAGTTCATCTTAGCTGCTACATATTTAGCGCTAACATGATACATTCCCCACCATTCCCCACAAATACAACAATTTGCAGCTTATAAGACAAGCCTCTTCACCACGATAGTCTTTTATTCGCTTTTCCCACACTACTCTGCTATGACAGTTTACCTCCCACATCACCTTCCATAGTCCTTGATATTAAGGCTGAGTATTCACAAGAAATTTCAATGCAACTGTTATTTTTTCCTTAACCATCCTTAAGTAGCTAGCAGGCTAAACTTCATGCTGGAAGCTGCAATAAATCTTACCAAAATGACTATCATTACATTAGCTGCATTTCAGCCTACAAAATTCATCTTGTTTTCTCACGTTGTTCACATTTTTATGTCATCAACATCAGACAATAAATGTTTTTAAAATGTGAAATTGTATCCAAGTAGTCTATAGCCTATTTCACATCTATTTTTCACACTTCGTGCTCTCTCGCTAACATGAAATTGTCATGCTTAAGTAGCATACAGAACAAAATAATACTTAAATCATAAAAACATTATTTGTTTCCTTCTTCGGAGAGAAGTTTAGTTATTCCTGAAGAGAAAAAAAATGCAATGGATTTTACAAAGCATCTCAGATCTACCCAAGACCCGGATGCAATGTACATTGCAACATAGAGCAGTGACCATCTCTATGTAGATCAGCTCTGCAAGGCTCTAAGCCAGGGTGCTACATACATGGACATTGTCAAGAGACTGATGGAGGATGTACACCTACACTTGTAGGTGTAGGACAGGAAGGGGGAAACTTGTGTTAAATGTGTTCAACTTCTGTTGGGTTCTAGAAACCAAAACCTACCCACACAACACAGTAAACAGAAAACACTCATCCCCCCCAGGATCCCAGAGTAACATTACTCAGCAATAGCCTCAAAGGCTGAAGGGCTCTGATAAAATGTCTAAAACATTTGCACACACATGACAGCAACCTACAAGAGCAGATAGACACCTAGTAACTTCCACAGGCTTTGAATGTGACCTCATCACACAAAGGACGTAAGGAACTGGTATCACAGAGATAATGAATCATTTCAGACAAGTATACCTTCGCTGGGAGGAAGGGGCAAGGGAGCAATTCAGCTGTGCAGAGGGCCTTCACTGAGTACTGGATGACAGCACTCACAGTTGCAGCGACCGCTGACAAGCTATCACAAGTTATTTGTCACAGCGAGCAGACGCACTGGTGTCTGCTTCACAGGCTTACATGCTCTGCCATGCTTCATTGCACCTGCAGGAGCCTACCCACCCAGCGCCTCAGACGTGGGAACAGAGCCCAAGCAAGGCACTAACTGCGTGTGTGCTTTTGATGAAAGGTACAACTCACACGGGGAGAGACTGGGATTACTGCCGTGGCATGGCAGGGAGAAGTGTCTGCTAGGAGAGTAAGACTGGTGGCAGCAAGGATTTTGAGTCCCAGCTCACAGAATAAGGGAGAGCTATAGGAAGACGGTGGGAGAAAGGTTGGATGTGTAACAGCAACGATATCTGAGGACAAGTTTGGGAATCATTACTGTTACGTAGTCTGGATGAACTGGCAGTTTTACCCATGTATTCTGTGAAATGGATCTTATTACCTTAAAGAAGGCAACATCAGCCTCTCATCAAATTCTTTTGAGAAAGATGAGGTACTCTATGAAAACTCACTCTAGTTTGCTGACCTTCCCCTACAAAGCTCATCTACAAACTCACCCCTGAATGGCAAGTTGGACAAAGGCAGTTGCAGTGTGGAGACATTAGCAACAGGTTCAAAAGACTGAAAAGCCTCCAGTTTATAGAGGTGGGGATCTCTCTTTGTTTGGTTTTGTTTTGTTTTCCAGTGGGTTTGGTCTTTTGTTGGGGGGGTGGGGAAACAAAAAAACCTCTCTATGCAAAGTGAACACTTCTATGAACTTCACTCCGAGTTTGTGGTCTCCTTGTATAATTTCTCTTCTCTAGTTGATTTTGATTTCATCTTTAAGTCTTTTGAGAGTATAAGAAAATCCAGGCAAAGTCAAAACATTCCCTCCTTCCATGACAAACTTGGCATTCACAGGGGAAGAAAAAAAGCAGCAGCTGAATTCCACTATATTTTATCAAAAATATTTTGCCTTAAAAAAAGTGAGTCAAAATAGATGAACCATTAATGCCAGGAAAGTAATTGTTTTTATAATGCCAAGAATATACCCACAGCTTGTGAAGAAAATAAGATACAGTAAGTAGATATTACCAGTTAAATATTACTATGATGGCTTCATAAATAAACTGCCTTCCTTACTCAAATATTGACAGAACAATTCATACTACAGGACCCTTTGTGTGCCACAGTTGCACAGCCTGCACAGATCATTACTGTCAAAGCAAAGCACTGCATTTCTGGTTTGGTTTCAAAATTATTTCTGCAATTTTGTACAGTTATAGCAATACTTTTCAGAAAACAGAAGGAGGATTTTCATTAGTGCTTCACATGATCATTTAGTCGTGAACTATTATCTGACAAGTAGAGGTAGGAGCTGTTAGAAGGCAAATTTTTTTATCTGATGCAGTTTGTTAAAAATTCTCTTGGATGCTGGACTTATTCTTCATTTTAATGGAGCTATTACATTTTTACCAATGTAATCAGACCTGCATCTTCTACTTACAGCCTCGTGCACCCTCTGAAGTGCTGTTAGGGACCATATCCTTCCTTACCTTTCCCAACCTACCAATACAATTTCTATAAAATCTGGACTGAACTTCAACCAGCTTGCCTCTCTTGCCTCTCTCATCATCTCCCACCAGAAGACAGACTTCCTCTAGTTTCTGTGTGCTTCAGATAATGCTGTGGGTGGACACCAAACTGAAAGCAATGCCAGGCAAATCTAACTACTGCTAAGGAATGGTCTTGTACACATATATCTAAAAAAAGGGGACAACAAAACAATGACACGCATATAAGAGATTCTTGGGACAGGAAAAGATCAAAACACTTTCCCACACAACCTCTGTGGTTTTACTTATTTGTGTTGAAAACATTGGTGTTAACCCAAGACAAAGAAAATACTAAGTTATACTCAGAATCTAGCACAACTCAAGCCAGCTGACAAACCCGATTGTACAAAGACAAATGTAAGTTATTGCACCTGGGAAAACATAATCCAGGAGCACAGCAAAGGCTGGGATCCACCCAGCTGGTGAGCAGCTCTGTGGAAAGGGATCTGAGGGTCCTGGTGAACAAGCAGCCCAATATGAGTGACCAGTGTGCTGCAGCGGCAAAGAAAGCCAACAGGATGCTGGGTTGCATCAACAACGCCATCACCAGCAGAGATAAACAAGTCATTGTCCCACTCTACTCAGCACCGGTCAGGCCACATCAGGAATACTGTGTTCAGTTTTGGTCCTTGCTATACAGAAAAAAGATGCGGACAGGCTGGAGTGGGTCTAGAGGAGGGCCACCTAGATGATCAAAGGACTGGGAAGCTTGCCATATGAGGAAAGGCTGAGAGAATTGGGTTTGTTCAGCCTTGAGAAAAGAAGGCTTAGGGGAGATCTCATCGTCATGTTCCGTACTTAAAGGGTGGCTACAAAGAAGATGGAAACTCCCTTTTTACAAGGAGTCACATAGAACAGATGAGGGGTAGTGGGTACAAGTTACTCCTGGGGAGATTCCCATTGCACACAACAGGAAAATTTTTCACGCTGAGAACCAGCCATTGGAATAGTATCCCCAGGGAAGCACTGGATTCCCCAACATTGGACACTTCTAAGATTCAGCTGGATGGGGTGCTGGGCCGTCTTGTCTAGACTGCACTGTTGCCATGAAGGTTGGACCAGATGATCCTGGAGATCCCTTCCAACCTGGTATTCTAAGATTCTATGAACAGCGACCACAGTTTTATCAACAAGAAATCAGTGACCGACAACACACATATTATATATGTAAAACTTGCTTCAAAATAGCTAAGTCAGTCTGAGACTCAGAGTATTTTGATAATACTTCCCATAATAAAATAAAAAAGAAACACACTAGTAGATAATAGGAGGGGGTGGTACATCAAGGGCTCTCAGCAGACACCAAGTAAATGTTTACATAAGAGAGAGGCACACCAACAGCTCAAATAAAACCCTTTGCACCAAATAGCTACTGGATATTTCTCCACTAAATCATTCAACCACCATGGATGGAACCTGAATTAATAAGGAACCTTAATTTCTCTAACATTTTCCATACAAAGAAAAGGGAAAACAACACTGGAAAAACTCAGGAGAAGATGATACCAAGTATCTGATCCCTACAAACACCACCCAGATTTCATCAGGACAATTAATTAGTCCAAATCTAGTTGGTGGTAGCCTGTGTGCAGTTAAAACGTTTCTTTAAAATGGAAGGATTCAAATTAAACTATACAGCAAATATAGCCCATCTTTGCTAAACTATCTATTTTAGAATTAGACCAGCTGAGTGAATATTTGCAAATGCTATGTAGAAAGCATAACATATTATTTTTACCTCCTACACTGGCACAAGAATTCAAATTTCTGTGTAGGAGAAGAAAGAATTCTGTCCAACCCAAAAAGCAAAATCTCACCCCAGAAGGGCAAACACAGTAGTTGAGGCAACTCTCTGCAGCCTATCACATCCAAAGGAATACCTTCATTCACACCAGAGAATTTCAATTTCACTGCCATTATGTGAAACTAACCATCTCACTTGGACCTTCACACTCAAAAATCTTCTCTACCTAGAAATTACTTCCAGAGATACAGTGTAGACCTAACTTCTAAACCAGAGCAGTGGCTAATTACAGATACTTCTGTGAAGAACACTGTTCCTTTCTCACTTGACAACCTCCTCAGGAGACAAAATGGTAAAAAAGACTTTACAGTAAGCCAAGAATCCCACTCTACACTGCGCTGGTGCAGCCTCACCTTGAGTACTGTGTGCAGTTTCGGGCGCCACAGTACAGAAAGCACATAAAGCTATTGGGGAGTGTCCAGAGGAGGGCAACAAAGATGGTGAAGGGTCTAAAGGAGAAGACGTATGAGGAGAGGCTGAAGGCCCCTGGCTTGTTCAGCCTGGAGAAGAGGAGACTGAGGGGAGACCTCATGGGGGTCTACAGCTTCCTCACGAGAGGGAGCGAAGGGGCAGGCACTGATCTCCTCCCTCTGGTGACCAGCCATGGAACCCGAGCGAATGGCATGAAGCTGCAACAAGGGAAGGTGAGATTGGAGATCAGGAAAAGGTTCTTCCCTGAGAGGGTGGTCAGGCACTGGAACAGTTTCCCCAGGGAAGTGGTCACTGCACCGAGCTTGGCTGAGTTCAAGAAGTGTCTGGACGATGCTCTCTGTCATGTGCTCTAACTGGGCTGGTCCTGTGTGGGGCCAGGAGTTGGACTCGATGATCCTTATGGGTCCCTTCCAACGCAGGATATTCTACTCTATGATTCTAAAAATTATACCAATTCATGGAGAAGATTGCCAGTTGCAAAGGATATGTTACTACACATTACAACATTCTGTGCTTTCTCCCATACCTTCCCTAAAGCATTACTGTCTAATCTTGACTTTGCATTCTCCTCAAAGCCAGAAAAATCACAAACGAAACAGACACCTTAATTCTTCCTTCTTAAGCAAGATTTTTTTTGTTTTTTGTTTTTTACAAGGGTTGTGAGACATCAGACCAGGTTGCCCAGGAAAGCTGTGAATGCCCCATCGTTGGAAGTGTTCAAGGTCAGGTTGAGCAACCTGGTCTAGTGAAAGATGTCCTCGTCCATGGTAGGGGGGTTGGACTAGATGGTCATTAAAAGGTCCTTTCCAACCCAAACCACTCTATGATTCTACAGATACAGACATTCAGGAAAGCTCAAAGAAAGCATCAGAAGAGAAGCATTCTTCTCTCAGCCCATTTCAAGTCAACTGCATTTTCTCGACTCTGAAGATGGACTTTTTGTTCATATTGCCTACAGTTCTACAGGGATTTTTGGTTTTTGTTTTAAAGAATGGTAGCTGGAACCGGATTCCCCCTTCAGGTGTTCCCGTTTCACACAAATGATGCTGTTGCAAAGAAGGGCCACCAGTTTTCACTAAGTAAGCAGTAAGACCTTAAAACTGGAACAATGTCTTCATGACAGTGCCCACTCACAATCAGGTGGCATCAGTGATGGTGGGGGAGACCAACTTAAATAGTCACAGGCTTATTATCAAAGCATTGATATACAACCATCAGGTTTTTCCCCCTGTGACAGTGGGTGGTGTCACAGTTTCACTAGAATGCAATCTCACTGTGAATTTGCCAAGCTATAATTACCAACTTTCCGCAGCTCAAAAGAAGTATCAAAGCAATGTCCAGCTGCCAGGAGGAGTACTGCATAATTAATTCCTGATTGTAATGTTGGCTCCGACTCAAACGCCTTCTTGAACCTAGAAAAAACAAACATACAAGTTTACTTCCTAAATAATGTGATCTAATAGGGACATAATTATACTTTTAGGTACTTTAAGTGCTTATCTTCTGTTTACATAGCAAGAATCCATGGAAGCAAAAACATTTTAGTGTTTTTCACACAGCTTTGTGGTTATTTTTAGGAGTCAGTTATTTATACATCCTCCTCCCATTTCCTTTATCCTCACACAACAAGCATAGACCCTACTCATCCACCCCAGTGAAGTTATAGTATCTTACTGGATTTCCAATTTTCTTTGACATTAAAGAAAAAATAATACTATCAGCTTGGAAGATACATGTTTCACAGTTATATTTATTAATCAACTAATTAATTTACTCTTAAATACATGAATTTTCACTGACTTGAAACCTAAGATTCTACTGCAGATCTGCTACAGTGACATAGAAGCACATCAGAATGCATAAGCACAAAAGCAAGCGATACAAGAACACATTTCACATTGAGCTGTTATTTCAGCTACTCTAAATTTTATTCTTTCCTGTGTGTCTCACTGACATTGTCCTTATGAGTATATTCACATAAAAAAGGACTATACCAGATTTTATTCTCCTCAGGAGGAAGTAAGCAAGCAAGAGGAACAGCAGTGATATTCACCCAAATACTGTCTTAAAAGAAGTCCAGGGGTTTCATAGAATCACAGAATGATTTGGGTTGGAAGGGACCTCAAGGACCATCTAGTTCCAACTCCCCTGCCGTGGGCAGGGACACCCTTCACTAGACCAGGTTGCCCAAAGCCCCATCCAACCTGGCCTTGAACACTGCCAGGGAAGGGGCAGCCACAGCTTCTCCAGGCAACCTGTTCCAGTGCCTCACCACCCTCATAGTGAAGAATTTCCTCCTCAAGTCTCATCTAAATCTATCCTCTTTTAGTTTAAACCCATTGCCCCTTGTCCTATCTACCTGAGTAAAGAGTCCCTCTCCATCCTTTTTATAGACGCCTTTAAGTTTTGAAAGGCAACAATTAGGTCTTCCCAGAGCCTTCTCTTCTCCAGGCAGAACATTCCCAGCTCCTTCAGCCTTTCTTCATAGGAGAGGTGCTCCAGTCCTCTGATCATCTTTGTGGCCCTGCTCTGGACTAACTCCAACAGGTCCACATCTTTCTTGTGCTGGGGGCTGCAGAGCTGGACACAGTACTCCACGTGGGGTCTCATCAGGGCACAATAGAGGGGGAGAATCACCTTCCTCGGCCTTCATGCCTTTTTTGATGCAGCCCCAAACACAGTTGGCCTTCTTTTCACACCAACACAGCACATACTACCCTCACGCTAGCAATGCAAGTTGTGGTTAACAACAGCAACAGCAGATCTACAGTGCTTTAAACTTGTTCTACAGAATAAGGACATGTTTGGTTGCATATATATATATACACACACATATGCATATACATACCCGTCTGTAAGGAGGGGGCAAACAGGACTACCATATGTGAGTTAAAGAGCACAAGAGATTCAGTCAATACAACTCCACTACAGTAAAAGCAAAGGAGTTGAAAATTACATTCAAAAAGATGGGAAAAATCCAGACAAACAAATGGATTATATAAAAAAAAATTAGGAAGGTTTTGAGATTAGTACATAAGGAAGGAAAGAAAAATAATCTATGCAAAAACCAAGGATTTGGCTTCCAGAGCACACTTTGACATGTAAGCAGAGCTAAAGCATTTTGATCCTAGCAGGCCAAAAATAGGGGGTGGGGGGGTGTTTATTTATTTATTTTGTTGTTGTTTTTCCTGCTCTTATGATTCAGGATGTTACATTCTTTAACATAGGCTCTGCTTTTCAAAACTGCAAGACAGTCTCCTCTTCAATCTGCTACATATATACTCTTCCTATACTCCAGCTGCCACCTCCAAAGAACTTAATCATTAGACAAGAGTCTAGTCCTCTAAAAAAAACCAAACATGATGAGCAGAGAAGACTCAATTTTCTTTCATCATCTGCCTTTCCACTTGTACTGAGTTACAACAAAACAAGGAAGAAAGCACATACAAAACATTTTTGCTCACTTAAAAAAAAACACAACCAAACCTACAACAAAAAAACAAACGCCATAAAACCCCACCAACCAAACAGGATGACACTCTCATTGATTCTTAGGCATATACAGCGAGAAGAGACATGTTGGCTGGCATAATCTGTTTGGAAACAGCAGAGTTGGGAACTGGACTCCCTTTTTTGCCCTGGAGATCTTTCATGCTGTAATCCTCATGCAGTATCAGGAAAAGGAGAGAAGAAAGATTGACAGAAGAAAAAAACCCTTGAAAATAAGTATTTTTGTTCCAATATAAGAGCCTCTGTACTGTCATTTTTTTGTTTTGCCCCAAAATGCCTCATTTCTGGCATGACTATAAAAATTTTTTTCGTTCTTGGACAGATACGTACAAAACTTCAAAATTTAAAGATAAAATAAGCATCTCTCATGCATATCAACAGATGGGCACATTTGTCCTGTAACCAATGTTAATCATACAGGCAAAGGAGGTGGAGATGATCTTAAGTTTGCAAAACAGTGCTTGCAGAAGCATTGGTGAAACAGCCTGAATCCCCCTTCCCCCTTTTTATATATGTTACCATGGAAGTGCCACCAGCATTGCTAATGTGCTCAGTTTTGGCCATTGATGAGTCTGTTGGAGCTGGCTGAAACTGGCAGGTTCCAGGGCAGGGCAGCTCCTTGCCTCTCAGAGGCCACCCCCGCCATCCTTTGCTGCCAGGACCTGGCCACCTACCTCCAGTAGACCAGAAGGAACATCCTGAGAATCTTTTTTCCTGGGTTCTGCCTTCTCCTTCCAAATTGCTTCCAAAACTCCCTTCCCCACAACTCATTTTTCTAGCTGTCTCTACATGCTACTCACACCAAGAAATATTAGTATCTTGGACCTCTGTAGTCCTATTTACCCCTCCTAAATCATTACAACCAAAAGTGTAATTTTGTATTTAGTGTGATCCTGTGCTGACATTCTCAAACTTGCCTTAAATTCCCATAGTCTGGACAGCAAAAATTTAAAGAAAAAAAACCCCAAACCCTCTATGCATTAATTTTGAACAGACGAAAATATTCAGTTTCCCAAACAACTCACAAGTCACATCTGTTGACTGAACTGATTTAAATTTAACTGGTGCAATTGCTGTACACCGTCATGCCCCAAATATCACTGGAGAAACATGTGTAGTATCACAGAAAGGCGGTAAAGTTTAAAAGTTTGCCTATAAAGTAGAGGCTGGCTTAGCTGGTGCAATTATAAATGCCATCAAGAAATTTAAAGGTGACATTTGGGAAACTGTTGCAGTGCAGACACTGAATTAGGGAGGTAGCAGTGAAAAGATTCTAATAAAGACTTGATAGCTTTGGTGAGTCTGATTTACACTGTCACTATGCAACAAGAAAGTGACAGTTAATAATTAATCTTTCATCTCTTCTCTCATATTTATATGAAAGATGTCTCTTATCCTGCTTTTTAATTGCTCACCTTTTTTTTTTTTTAATAGACTAAAGTACCTTGACATCACTAGCTGTTGCAAAACTAATGCTTTGGTTCTGCTGCCAAATTCTCATTATCTTACGCAATTGACTATACTTCTACATCCTCATTTCTCTAAGACTGAGATAATAACCTTTATCTCAACATGAAGTAACACTCTCATGGAGGCACTGCTCCTGCACACACCTTCCCCAGCTGTGGCCTGCTGCAGCTCTCGACTAGGTCGGCTCTTTCCCAAGAGCCTTCCAGTGAGTTATGAGTCAACCCTTCAGTGACGTCAAGCCCGCTGTATGACAAACACTAGCACTTAAATCAATGTCCAGCATAAAGTACAAACCAAAAGCAAGTGGCCCATCCGGTACAGCTTCTGGCCAAACTTCAGCTTGGCTGAACAGAGATCGCCTTGTTCTATGGCAGCAGGCGCGTGGAGCAGTCTGTCAGGTCTCACTTGCCAGAGACTTCAGGGTTAATTTAGGGGCTGGCCCATCAGCATCCCATCCCACTGCAGGAGCTGCCAGCCCACTGTCCCTTCCCAAACTGGTACGCTGACTGCAATCACTTCTCCTCATCAAATACATTAATATTGTGATTGCTTAGATGAATCTATTAAAAGTGTGTTAAAATGGCAACATGAAACATCCTAGAAGTAATTACCACTATTATCATAGAATGGTTTGGGTTGGAAGAGACCTCAAAGACCACCTTGTTCCAACCCCCCTGCCATGGCCAGGGACACCCTCCACTAGACCAGGTTGCCCAAAGCCCCATCCAACCTGGCCTTGAACACTGCCAGGGAGGGGGTTCTCCAGAGCTTCTCTGGGCAACCAGTTCCAGTGCTTCACCACCCTCACAGGGAAGAATTTCTTCCTGGTATCTAATCTACATCTTCCCTCTTTTAGTTTAAACCCATTACCCCAGGTCCTGTTGCTACATTCCTGATTATATTATACACATAATAATTCTCAGTTCAATTATGTTGGAAAATCTCAAAGTTTACCTGTTCATAAGGCACCATGAATGAGGAAAAAACAAGAAGTACAATAGAAAAAGTAATTTCTATTTATTCTTAGCCTGTGATAATGTCTAAGATTTGTATACAGAAGTACAGTTTTCTTTTTATATTAGTTCATGACATTAGCAAATTACTTGTTAAAACTCGATCTTGAAACTTTGTTATGGACTTTACCTTAGAAGAAATAAATTTCTTCTTTAATCTGAAATTATGAAGGGGGAGTGGGGAAATGACAATATGCTACATTCCTCTTATCTCAAAATCTTTTAAAAATCCAGTAAGCATTGCAAAACTGTAAAGCATGACTCGCAAATATCAACTGTACTTGTATTCTGAGGCCATAAATGGTAAACAATTACATCTTATCTTTTACCAAAGACAGTTCTAATCTGAAGTTTACTGAAAACAAGAGATAAATGACGAAGCTTTCCATTCTAAGCATTTACTTCAACTGGCAGCTGATGAGCACAAGACCAGAACTAGGATCTGATGTGCAGGATACATAAACACAGACTGATTGTTTCTTCATCTGAATCATAATGGAGAAAATGGAAATTCTGTATCAGGAATTGCATGGCCAGCAGAAGTAGGGAAGTTATCGTCCCCCTGCACTTGGCTCTAGTGAGTCCACACCTCGAGTACTGTGTTCAGTTTTGGGCCCCTCACCACAAGACAGACATCGAGGCCCTGGAGCGTGTCCACAGAAGGGCAACGAAGCTGTTGAAGGGTCTGGAGCACAGGTCTTATGAGGAGCAGCTGAGGGAATTGGGCTTGTTTGGAGAAGAGGAGGCTCAGGGGAGACCTTATTGCCCTCTACAACTACCTGAAAGGAGGTTGTAGCCAGGTGGGTGTTGGTCTCTTCTCCCAAGTAATAAGCAATAGGACAAGAGGAAATAGCCTCCAGTTGCACCAGGGGAGGTTTGGATTGAATATTAGGAAAAATGTCTTCACCAAAAGGGTTATCAATCACTGCAACAGGCTGCCCAGGGAAGTGGTTGAGTCACCGTCCCTGGAGGTATTTAAAAGATGTGTAGATGTTGTACTTAGGGACATAGTTTTGTGGTGGACTTGGCAATGCTAGGTTAACAGTTGGGCTTGATGATCTTAAAGGTCTTTTCCAACTGAAATAATTCTATGATTCTAAAAGCAGCTCATCCTGACAGAAGCCTAGGATGGCACCCAGTGCCTCCATTTTTTAACCTATTCCACATAACAGTGTTTTACTGTGTTTCAAAAGCAATCAAAAAAAAAGATACTTGTCTCTAAAATTAAGATAAGAAGAATTTGCCTAACCTACTGTCTGCTGCTTTGACTATCTATAGTACTGTAGTCCACTGCAATATGCACATACTATATGGTGATGATGGGATGATAAACTTCTGCTGGCATAAGTTTGGAACAGTTGTATTGCTTATGAACACAGAAGCCCAAAAAAAGAGAAGAGAATGGTACATCCTAAGCAACAGTGCAGAGTTAAACATCAGCACCTTTATGCCTAGCTAGCCAATATCTATCAGATAGCATATCTGCTAATTGATTCATGGCTGATTACTGTCTGGCCCAGATTCCTGAGAATAATACAGTAAACAATAGAGTTCACATTTGAGAAAAAGAAGGAAGATACACTCTGATGAGGGCTACCTAAATTTCCATGTTTCTAAGGCACTTCAAGAACTGCGTAGAACCAGATCCGTGAACAACATAAATCTCTCCTTCTTAGCAAATAAGCAAAGAAGATTAGAAGATTCAATGTAGCCCTTAAGAATGCCAAATATTTGGAATGTAAAACAGTTAAAATATGTTCTTGTTTAAGGAACATTTTCCCAAAGCTAACAAAAGGACATAGACCAAGAAAACAGTACTTACCAGAACGTCCCTTTGTCCCTGCTTTCTGTATCTATGAACCCAGACTCCAAAAATATGTCCTTGTAAATTCGACCAACCAGGCAGTACATATCTGAAGCTACTTGGTCTTCCTGTTCTACCAGAGGGATCATAATTTCTAGAGCTTTCTCTCTGTCTCCAGGCAGATTTCGCCTATTAAAAATAAAAAAAAATTGATTAAAAATTAAAAAAAATATTAAAAACCCAATAAAGTTAAGAAATACTTTTTCATGACCGTATTTGAATCTATATGTATGACTCCATCCATGTAAAACGTGCTTCTAGACATGAGTGACTATATTATACATACACACTTCACACTTTCCCTCCCTTCTTACTTTTCTTTTTTTTCTTCTTTTCTTAGTATCATGGGACACATTTATAAAATTCCCCAAAACATGTTTTCTCTCTCTCTCATGATGCATCAGCCAGAGGAAAGCGCTCACAACAGCAAGAAGAGCCTCAAGAACAATTCTTAGAAAGATCACGCGTTACTTTCTTACAAAACAGAAAGATATGAACCTCCATTTCATATCCAATATTTTTTTCATAGTAATTCATGCTTTAAAGGAAAAAAGATTCCATCTTGTGTTTGTGATAAATTTTTATATGCATTTTGAATGTGAAGCCAAAAAACAAACAAAAAAACCCCAGACTGAATTCCCATGATACGGAAGGTTAGGAAGTGAAGCCAATAAGGTAGTATTACGAAAGTGTTTCAAACAAATAAACCACATAATCGCAAGCATTAGACACTTCCTGGTGACTCACAGTTTGGATATATACATTATTCAATATCAAGAGTTTACAATTTTTTATGTATTTCTATAATGAACAACTGAGTGACACCTTTCTCGCAAAAACTATTCTTTGGTGGTTTGAGGAGAGTATTATATTCTTTTGGAGAAATCACTTGTAATATTTGAGTGGCTACAATCTGAATTAGGGGGAATATATAAAAGTGGTTTTGTAGGTTATGTGTCTTGCAAGCTTTGCACCTCAAAGAAAAAAAAACACATCAGAAGTCACAGCCACCTTAAAGCAGATGCTGCTTGATCAGAGGTTCGGTAATGGATGTTTTTTCCTCCCCCTCCACAAGAACGTACCAAAGTTTTGATGCATCTGCACAGGCAATGTCAGTGTCAAACCTGAGACGTCAGAGCATGCGTACTCTAAGTGATACCTGAGGTCATGAGCGCTGAGCTGATGTACGCAGCCCCAGAAGGGAGCCACGTGGAAGAAAAGGTTTAAATCAAGCAGAATAGGTAACAGAGGACAAATGAGTACTTACATCGTAACAAAAGTAATTAAGAAAACAGAGCAAAAACACTTGTTTGAACACACAGTATTAACTGCTTTCCTGAGGGGGAGGAAAAGAAAAGGTTTGCAAGTCTACATGCTGGGCCAACCTATATTGATGTCTCAGCCTGATGATAAAGACAGACTAAATCCAGTGTTATCTCTTCCCAATCTTCAGACCAGTCAAATTTTAACAAATGAGGAAAAGTCCCCTCAGACCACAGAGCTGCAGTAGGTTCCACGAGTATTTCAGAGTGGCCCAACAAGGCTGGTGTACTCATTTGAGATGGACAAGTGCTTCAGTCCCAAACCCCAAGGAGAGAAATCAAGTGCTCCTGGCTGAGCAAGTACCAGTCTCCCTCAGGTCTGTGTCATTTTAGCTCCCCAACCAACTGATCACTTGGCCAGCTGTTGAAGGTTTGCTTCCTTTTGGTTTCTCTTCTCATATCGACCACTCAAGTAAAGCAACAAGGGCAAATTCGCAGCTTCTTTATGTTTTTCAGCTGACTTTCATTACAGAAGGCCACTTTTCAGGTGGATAACTCTTCCACATCTTGTGTATCAACTATCACTAATCCAGATCAAACCAATAGCTAGCTGAAGTTAACAAGGACAAAACCAGTAAGGCACAACAGTGGTTTGTAATATGAGCCATTTGCACTTTCTGGGTCTCCAGACATCCCTACTTTTCTTTCTGTTTACTCTTCCATCATCAATGCCCTCACACACCTTTCTTGATTTAGGTCAGACTAATCCTGACTAATTGAGCCGTTCCATCCTTCCGTACTAGTGACCTGGATTAGAAGCAAGAGGGACAGCTTCTTCCACAGCAAACATTCAGATGTGCAGAGTACTGCAAATCTGCCTTCGCTCAGAAAACATCCTCTATATTCCCAATAAGGAGAAAGCTACAATTAGCCCAACTAATTCCTTCTTGGCATACACCAAATCATGAACATAATCATGGTTGTCAAGGATTCCAGTTCAATGTACAATCTGGAGAAAGGAGGGAGAGGGAAATCTGATCCGAACTCCTTTGGAGGTACCCTCTTCCTTCGACAGATACCCTCAAAGGCTACAACTTACAGTCACATCTACGAAAACGGACCTTTCGGTCTGCAGGAAGTCTGAACAGAACCAATGAAGTGTAAGGATTTGCCTGAAAAGATTATACTGCAGTTTTGCAGGTTTTTAGTGTCCCAGTGAACTAGTTGACTCCTGTTTTCAAAGGTGACTTTGTTTTAGAAAATTGTGACCTCAGGGTCTAAATAGCTTGTTATAACTCCAAGGTATTCCTAGCAACCTTTATGAAAGCTATGTAGAAGTGGCAGATAGATGCCAGATTATTTAATATGCAACACTCCACATATTTATGGCAAAGTAGGAACAAAAAGGGCAAAATATTTCTATCTTTATAAACCTGGTACAAAGGAGCGAGAAAGGATCTGGACATTTTATTGATACAAAACAATGCCAGATACCTGGTTTAAATTCTTTTTTGTTTTTTTTTTGCAAAAACAGGTTTACTTTTTCAACTCGTGACTTATTTTGACACGCTATGCATTTTTGAGGCTCCTCAGTGAACCTGAATTACAATATTCAAATCTGTGAGAAGCGGAAAGATCCAGAGACACTTTCTATATTTGACAATTTCAATGCCTGCTGACACCTGGTCTATTCCTCTAACCATCCATAGCAAAATGTTCATTGCAATAACACTAAGGGAGCAAAACATCTCTAAGTTCCTCTGAAAAATTCCCCTTTCAGTGCCTTGCCCAATTGCCAGTATCCTAGAAAATAATCCAGGCTTTCAACCCAAGAAAGTAGTGCGTGTTGCTACACATGGCACCATTTTGTACGTGTTTGATCAGAGAACACGAAAATCAGTTTGTTATTATATTATAATAAAATCTTCTGATGGACATTTGATGAAAGTTCTCCTCCTGTCTCCTGACACTACCAGAACTCAGACTTGAGTGAGATGATATCTAAGTTAGCACAAATGCTGCAGCACCACCACTCATACAGCAATGTTAAGAGTGCATTTTACAGAGGTAAAGTATTGCTAAGTATTTATTTGCTCCAATTTAGGCACTGAAATGAAAAAAATTATGCAAACCTATGGAAAAACAAATCAAACACTCCCACTAAAGGAATGGAATTTGACAATACAAGAGAAAAAGCAAAGCTTAGATTGATCACAAAACTCAGAGTCCCCCCAAAGCTGCTTCAGTGAAAACCCTAGACCTGCTTTGAAGATTCCAGCAGGGAATTACCAACCCTGTGTGAAGCTGGCAGTTCTGATTTACTGTTCAGCAGTGGAAGGAAGGAAGGAAGGATAGACTCTTACCTGTTCAGTGCAAACGCATAATGAAGCCTCACATGGTGGTGAGAAGCCAAGTCAAAAGTAGGCAGTTTTTCTAACGTCTTCACCAGTTTCACAATGGAATCGTAATCCTTCCAAAAGAATGAAATAATGAAGTTTCAGGTGGCTGTACTGAGGTACGCCTATATAAATGCCTCTTCAAACTAAGCACTTCTTACTTCATACTAAGAAGTATTTGCAGCTCATTGTAGATTTTATGGATTTCAGTTTCTTCAGTCTCAAATAGTAAATAGCTTGGCACTCCTCGGAAATGTGAGTATGCACAGTATTTAGCTGGGAAACACAATTTGGTCTCCTATGCTGCCTCAACATGGACCTCTAGAAATTTCAGTACATCTATTTTATGATTAAAATTAGCTTCAGGGGCTGAACACGTATACGAGTTCATATTGTACAGAAATTACAATGCTAACTGCATCTGAATGAAGGCATCCTAAAATTCTGAAGGAGGCATGAGCCACAAAAACAAAACAGAAGAATCTTTCAATACCATCGTTTTAAAAGTAGCTTACTCCCCAACGTATGAAAATAGAAAAAAAAAACACCAACAAACCCAAACCAAACCACTTCAAAATATTTAAGGAACAACAGCTGAAATTATGTAGAACAAAGTAAGTAATTATTAGCACCATTCCAGAAGCTGAAATGCATATGAACACATTATGTTTCCATGAGAAATGTCACAAGCATGGCGACAAAGAATGCATATAAAAATCAATAGCAGAATGCCACCATAGCCTTTAAGTAGGCCACACTATGGGCTGTTCATCACACAGTAATGCTGAGGTGGAGACGAGTTATTACACGCTGTGTACTTTTTAGGTGCGGTTATAAACACCACTTTCTGCTATGTAAAGGCACACTACGAACAGTATAACTACAAAATAAAGTAAAAAACATCACTTAAGACACTGGAGAAGATTTTTACTAGCGTGCCTTATTCATGTAGTTTGTTAGCAAATCTGTGCAAAATACAGTAAAAAATTCACTGAGAATGTAATTTAATTTACTACGCTTTAGATGACCTTACACCACAGGGTTCATACCTGGATGTCTCTGTAGGACAGCAGCAAGTTTATTACAATATCAGCAGACAAGACTTCAACGTTATCCACTCGCTGTCGAATCCTTGCCAGCTCTGCTGCAAGCTCTTTGCCTGCGTAGAGGGTCCGGGCCTTCCTGATGTCGTTCAGAATGGACTCCCGGAAATACTGGCTGGAGAGGAATAACCTCACGTCAGCAATTTGGGATGGGTCCCTCGCATCTGTTTTTCTGGGCCAGCAACTCTCCCACAGTGTATGTGCAGAACATGTACCGATAGAGCAGTGTCAATGGAGAGCTTTGGTCAAGCCGCATTATTCGTTATCAATTTGTCTCAACAGAAGGCAAAACATCACCTTGAAGCAAGAGCCTGACATTTGTACTGCCAGCAGGAATATATGAGTTTTACACTGGGGTACAAGACAACAACTCACCTTGAACTGGCCTGAGCCACCTTCAAGAGCTGGACAAATCGATCCACCAGGGGTAGGCATATAGGGCCAAGCAGCGACTCAAAGCTGGGCTGCATCAGTTCCGTTAGTCCCTTCATAAAACTGCTATCGCAGCAGTACACCTTGTTATGTGGAGTTATCATATAAGGAACAAATATGTAGTTACCAGTGCACATCTGTAGGGAAACAAGGTGCAATATTTAAGGCAGTTATGGTTTCAGAAGCCTAAGCATAAAAAACCTGCATATACTACCCGCAGAATTTCACCTGTTAAAGGGGAATCTGCTGCTTACTTCAGCAAGACCAAAATTTTACCTATTAAGCCTAGAATTGCATACATTCAGCTTTCATCTCAAATATGATATACACCTGAAATGTATTATTGCAGATTTCTGAATTGCTTCCTGTACGATGAGTCTTTTTAGAAGCATCGCATTGACTGGCTCAACAGCAAAACAATTCTGAGGGCACACCTGCGTTACCCCAAAGCGGCAGGCGAACTCAGGTGAAGCGGACGTACACTCTTTTTGAGGTGACTGATGTACAGAAGAGAGCAAACACTCTGCAATTTAGTATAGTTAGGCTCACAGATGTTGAAAACAATAACACAAGCTAGTTGCTTCACAACAGGAAATCAAAAAAAACCAACCCTAACCCTCATATGAACTGCAAAATGATTCAAATAGCTTAGCACAGACAAATTAAATTCCCTGCTGTGTAGCAAAACTTCTTGGGTCAGTGGGTCTTAAAACCATATATTTTTCAGAATAATCACTTACGGAATGTCTTAGCATTGCTAAACTGTATTGGTTTCTATATATCGGTGTATGATGATAGATACTTCATCCTCCCCAAAAAAAAATATTTAAGTTTATCTTCCAGGAAAGAGGAAGGCAAGATGTCTGGTGCCTGCAGTGTGTGTGTGAGTACAGATTGACGCATGCAGAACGTCTGCCAAATATCTGTGGTTCTGAAGGGTCTTAAGTATGAGACAGCACACCACCAAAATCAGGAGATCTGCCATTTGGCTGTCAAAGCTCAGTCTCCATTACTGAAGTGGCCAGCAACGCCACAAAAAGAGCTTTAAGGAAGCAATTCTTGAGACCCATCATTTTGGTACCCCTAAATTACTTCTGAGGTTAATTACTTTCTGGTCAGCTGCTTGCGCTCTCCCAGAAAGGACATCACTTCAGAGATTCCCCTGGCTAGCTGAGCTCCATGCATCGGGAGAGCAGTGACCAAATAGCTTTCAAATGCACAATACCAGCTGCATGCTTAAAACATGCATTTTAACATGTATTATTAGGTTTTAAAAACATGGAAGGATTGAGGTGCTCTAGCCTGTATAAATGTATGTGCACAGATATGTCAGTAAACATACATTTGTGTACAGATCAGAGATTAGCTATGAAGAGTACAGGAATTAGTTTTTTTTTTTAATTACCCCTATTATACTATGAAACTCTAAGACCTTGCTATAAAGCCAATCTCATCCTCACAGACTTGATTTGAGGGATTAGACAAACTCTGTAAAATTGAAAAGTAATGGATGCAGTCATTTACACAAGGTCCATTGAGCTCAACTAACCCAGAGCTTGGTTGGAGATTACTGCATTCACAGACTTGCACAAGGATGAATTTAGTCTTCTTCCCTAACAACTGCAAACTACTACAACTGAAAAGCTCAGACACATTTCTCTGTTCATGAGTGTAGTAATTCCAAAGGAAAAATGAGAACTGGGAAGTGTATGATGACATTTTTAACAAGCAATTAAGGAGCGTGATGCTAAAACCTGAACTGCTCATCTCTGTGATAGACAACTGCATGGACACTTCTGCTCAAGAATACGCTAGCGATCCCACACTTTCAAGAGTGAAGGGATGAATCTTTGACCCTGGGAAGTCCCACAGCCAAAAGCAGAGAGGAAACGATGAATTTGCTGGAAGTGGTTTCTGCAATTCCAGGACATGGGTGGGCAATGCCTGGCACAGGAGCCACTATTAAGCATAGGTAGACTATTCCCCAGCTTTTCTTTTTTAAATAAAGGAGAAAAAAAGTTTGGGAAGTCAGAGTCAAGAGAAAGGGTGAAGTAGCAACAGATATCCTGGGGCAAGCATTTTACTTCCTAATGTTTATTCAGTACATTAAAAATAAATTCAAGACTACTTGCAGGAAGGCCTTCTCAGACCTCTGGCACACTGTTTCCTGCTCCACCCCCCAAAAAAACCCTCAAAACTCTGAAAAGGGATGTTTCCAGCTTTTGAAATCTACAGAACCCAAAGTTTATCTTGGCACAATGGCGAGGCCACCTACAGAGACAGTACTGGAGTATTCATAAATAATCCTACAAGGAGGAAAACTACTCTTCCTGCGGAGGTCAAGTGCCTGAGTTCATCACTGAGCAAGAGCGCTTATAAAGTGATCCCAAATGCACCTTCTGTAGGAAGGTGTGGAACACGAGAGCCAGCAAATACTAGTTTACATGCATTTTTCCTGTTACCTGATGGGGGAAAAAAAAAAAGCTGGTTTTATCATAGAGCCTGCCATAGAAGACTGGCAGATCCAGTAGCCTCTGGAAGCAGCAGACACTGAAGAACTTAACAGTAAAAGGCAGGTGAAAGCACTACGTTGGAAGAGAACAAAATCAATTTGCAGTTGTTCAGAAGGGCCCCAGGGTTCTCAGGGAATTGTTTCAAGGTAGAATCTCACCTTGATCCTTGGTGGCAAATAGTGTAGGAACACAGTGGCCTTCCCCTCAGCCAGGGCATTAATTTGTTAACTTAACCCAGGCAGTTATGTTTTGTGTAGAGCTCTATGTTTCTGAAACCTCTCAAATTTGGCTAAAATTCAAACAGACAGATACAGAAAGAGGGTGGAGGATGAAAAAAACAGTACAAGCTCCTCTTAAGTTTCATTTCCTTAGGAAATAGGCTTTTTAAAAAAATAAAAACCCCCACATGTAGCAAAGTTAAGAAATGCAAGAAATATTGACCTCAATTTCACTTTCTTAGCTAAAGAGTATGTTAGGCATTTAACAGCTGAACCCGACAAAGGCAGACGTGCAGTAGCTCTGGTGACAAAAGGAAAAAAAATAAAAAAGAATGAAACATTATATATTATTTACTAAAGGTGGTGGCGGCAAAAGAAAGATAACAGTGACGGCAAGACTGCTCTTGAATAAAAAAATCCATGGTCTCCCACTATGGAGAAACATATTTTGTCACCATCACAAATTTTAACAACAAAGAGCCCAATCCCAACTGCATTTGGGCAAGGACTGGGGTGGGAGCCCGAGAGGAACAGTCTGGGGGCAGGGGGGGCAGCAGCTGAGTTCCTTCTCCAATGTCAGACAGCTCTAAACCTTCTTCCCCAAAGCAGGCTGCACCCGTTCCTTCTTTCCTCATTCCCAGGCCATGCAACCTCTGGTTCGGCCACTTTTACTTCCCTCCTCAGCTTTATTTGCCAAAATATAAGCTACACTGACAAGTCAGAAAGGATCAGGTGGTCTTTCTGACACACACTTCCTATCTGCTCACACGCTATTTTACGTTTTGAGTTAGTGCACATTATTCCACTTGAAGTTGAAATATATTCCACTTATCCTGTTAAAACCTGCCCTCCACCCCAATTCTGATCTCAGACTCTGATATTCTTTCCTAACCCTAACTAACTTCACTCTATACTCTACGTTTACTGAGTACCCAAGAAAAAAATTGTTTTCCTTTGCTCCATTCCTCTAACTTGCCATACTACATACAATGAAAGTAATAGAATCACGCCATTCAAGAAAAATTGGCAATTTCTGAAGGAGTAATATCTTAAATCTCAAATCTTAAATTCTCAGTTATGTCAACACCCTTTAAAAAAACATGCGTAGCATAAAGGGGCATCCAAATTGGGTGGGAACAGACTCCCCAAAATCAACAACAGATGCTAGAAGTTTCATTTTCTAACCCTCTTTCTTTATAAAGCCCTCATTATTTATGGTTCAAAAGCTCAAATTACACTAATGTAAGTTACAAAGTGTTTGCAGGTCACCTGAGTTTAAGCTGAAAGGCTTTACTGAAACCATCAGGGGCTGGGACAGGCCGTGAGCATGCATACAGATAGTTACTATGGTTCAGCCTGATGCACAAGAACTCGGGACATTAGATAAGGTAAACTTGGCCTGAGCTCTCAGGTCAGCTGTGCTAGTTATATCTAGGAGATAGGAACATACATTATCTTCGAAGGCTTTGGGCCAGCACACTCACTACCTGGCAACATCAGGCCACCTTCTGAAAGGCTGGCTGTGTCATGGCCCATTTCTTCAAATCAGTCAGACTAAATCAGAAGGCAGAAGTACCGGCTGCAGCCAGCTACACATGCATAAATGCTTACCACAAAGTGATGAAATCTGTAATTAGTTTTTTTTGCAAATGTTCTAATTGGTTTGAATTTTTCGAGTGTCCCTTCCTCACTTATTGTGCAAAATGTAATGATTTCAGAGTGTGTGTAATTGCAGTGTAAATACAGCTTTAACATTGTCTTAACTCTACAGTTACAGAATTTAAGACTATGCTGCTCCTAGCTAGACCTATTGGTCACTGGAACATTAAGCACTTGCTTCTTGTCTGATATCCCTTCTCAGCTTCTGAAAAGAAATTAAAATAGCACCTGTTTGTACTTAAGAGATAATAAAAACACAGAGCATATAGTTATATTTTAATGATCACAATAAGAGTATAAAACAGCCCTTCTTTGAATATCCCCCTTTAATACAGAAATGTTACAACTGAAAAGTTGTACAGATTAAGAAGACACAGTGCCATACAAATGAGTGTTTTGAGTTCTGCCCATTTAATTCTCAGATCTTGAATTTTACTTCAAAAGGAGGGAGAAAAATCTGCAAAATTCCAGGGAGTCAATGGTGTGCAGTCCTCTCAAGCCCCTGAAGCTCTTTACTAACACTGCTCTGTTGGAATCATTTAACAGTCAAGTATTGACAAACAGAAGAAAGCTGCCTTCAGAGACAAGAAGTGTCAAAGAAAAAAAAAAAATCCCTCAAAACAAAGCCATGCTGCTTTACTCATGGATGGGAGAATCTAGGAGAATCTCATCTACTTGCCTAAGCTTCAGGTCAGCATCCAATATAACTTTTTTTTTTTAAATAAAATCAGCTGAAGTAATAAAAATAGCCAGTATCTGTCACAGTAGGAACTGTTCCTTCCTGCTGACTCTTCTCCAATTAAGATCAGCTCTTTTGCATTTCTCCTACTAGTTCTTCTGAGAAATAATCTGCTCTTATTTCAACTCTTCTGATGAGATTCTTCTTAAAGGTAATTCTCACTGCACATGGTGTTACATGTAGCAGATGGCAAAATCCTAAACCAAATTATTAAATCTATTCCCTCCATCCCCCAAACACACAGTAAATCAACGTGCTGATGTTTTAATGAATACAGACTCAGTTTGGGTTTACTTCAAATCCCACTCACACAAATGACAGCCTTACTATTGATTTGAAAAGGAACATTAGTAAGCCTCACACCTCAAGTGAACTGAAGCACAGAGACTGGATATACTCTTAAAAGACTTCCCATTTTCTGTGGAAATATATTCTTTCTTTATATGCCCAGCCATAATGCTCTACTGCAGCGACGCCACATCTTAAATGCTTCTTAAAAAACAGTATACACTGTATATGGTCCTTTCATCATATTCACATGCGGGGAAAAAAAAAAGTTGAACTTTTTCCAAGGAAAGTATGCACCAACTATCTTAGTCAAAGACTCAGAAAAATGAAAGAACGCCCAAGAGATAGCGGGGTATCATAAACAACAATAAATACCACCACTGTCATTATCAACAAAATATTTAGTGAAGGCCACTACATAACATTTTTACATACTTCGATATCAAAAACTCAACTGCTCCCAAGCCATCTGTCAGCTGGGTGAGGAGTATTAAAAATATTTCCCCCTATTTCCACAGTGAAAGACACCAATAGCTAAACATGTCCTACAGGATCTATGGTCTTCCAGCAGTACCTACAGGGAGGGTCCAAGCTTGCAGACACCTCTGGCATACCTCAGCCAGGGTCGCTCCCCCTGAAGGAGCGCTACACCACACCGTCTTCCCCAGCTACTCCTTAAACAGGAGGCAGTTAGGAAGGGCTGTGGAAAACCCACAAAAAATACAATCTCTGATCCCCCCAAGTGTCAGAAAAGGAAAAAGCTAGTAAGAGCCCCCAGCCACGCAACATTAACTTTGTTGCTTAATTGCTAATGCCTGCGAGGCAGCTGCCTGGCAGAGCGATTCCCGTGGCCTCCCCATTGCCCCTGCGATCGGGCCGGCAGCTGTACCCCGGTCTCACACCCGGGGCAGCTCCCGAGGCCACCTATCACCCCAACCGGGTGGAAGCCTGAACTGAAACGTCAGCACTCTGTCAAGGTGTTACTTCATACCTATGGTTCACAACCAACTGCAGTATACCTGTGCGTTAAACTTCCTCAGATTCAGCAAGAGAAATAACAAAAAAAATAAATTAATAAAAGCCGTTTGGAACCAGACTTTCAGCTTTTCTCCAAAGTCGGTTATATTTAAACTGAGGAGAACTAGGATGAAATAAAAACTGGTGAGCTAAAACAAGCAAAGTACAGCCATGAACTGTAACCTTTATACCAACATCTCCTTGCGACTGAAACTCTTTACTAGTAATTTCTAGAATGCCTCTGCTGCTTGGTTGACCTCAGAAATCAGATAACAGCAAAAACTAAACTTAAGCTTTCAAATATCAAAGTAACTGCCTCCTGTCGAAGTATCACTCCCTGAAAACAAAAAAAAAAGTATGTTTTAGGTATTACTGCAACACTTGGAAAAGGTCCAACTAAATAGCTATAAAACCACATATAACAGGAAATGAGCCTATGTTATCTTGCACCGCTCTGCCCTGACAGGCTCCAGGCAGCTTATCCTAGCTATGCGACATTGTATTGACTATTATTAGGAAGCACAAAAATCCAGTCAGAACAAAGAACAAAACAGTTGGTAATGGATTTATTCTTTTGTCTCCCCACTAGTTTTAGGGATACAAGGTTCAGGAACAGCAAACACAAGGCACTTCAGTTAGACAGATATATATAGATACACATGCACTTGTTTTGCAGCTTTTTTTAATCCCCTGGTGCCAGGGACACCATTGTCCTGTTACGGCTGATGTCTGCGTGCTATTAAAAAACATGTTCTAGAACAGCAGGACTAAGCTTCTGGTTTATTCATATGTGAACTTCATTTTTTCATATTTGCAACCTCACCTCATCATTCTTATGACTATTTTTGGGAAGGGTGGGCATCGCAGCCACAGCCTCTCAAGAACAGCACCTCTGACATACCAATTTATCCAAGAGTCTTGTGATTTATGAAGAAACATGATTTTCATAAAGCAGGAATTATATTCAACAGTTAGGTATGCACCAACAAATGTGAAAAGTCTATTTCCAGGTAACTTGGTTGACATCATGCCAAAAAAACAAGGAAAAAGGAGGGGAAAAAAAAATAAATCTGTTGCCGAGTTGCTAAGGCAGTCTTACTGAGTTCTCTGTTCTAATTCCTGGGAAAATACTTCCTCCCAGAAAACGTGTTGTGTGGGTGTTCTTGAAAACATCTGAGACTTTCAAGGAACACATTCTTTGTTGTGGCATACATTGAAACATTTCTAAAAGTGATAAATGACAGTTTCACAGTCACCTATCCAAATTTAAATGGAAAACAGAACAATTCTTTCTCAAACAGATGAAGGTTAAGTTATCATACCTCTCCTTGAGCTTCAGGGACTATAATTTAAAAAATAGGACAAGACGACAACATCTCACCTTTACTCCACTGTACAAGTCATCTCCTGCTGGCTTCCTGCTAACAGAGCTCTTCCCCCTACCCTCCCAGGGACATTACATTAGTCACACATAATTTCCCCTAGATCCTGGGCCACCAGGACAAAAATACAGAATGCAATACATTAATTTACAAGAAAGGCCTTACTGTTCTCTTTCCTTTTGTGTAAAGGCCTAACTGATCATTTACCCCGCTTTCATTATAGAAAGGAGAGACATTTTTAGTCTAGTACATCACTCACAGCATTCTGTGAGTCTCTGAAAAGCACTTTTTGGTTAAGAGTTATACAGGAACTCTACAGGGAACCCTCTTTGGATGTTTTTTTTTTTTTTGTGTGTGTGTTTTTTGTTTTTTTTTAATTAAAACAATATGTAACTTAAAATGCAGCATTAAGACCAAAGCTTGCACTGGTTTTGAAGCCATCTTTAGAAACTCTGTCAGCTATAGTAGATAACTGCACCCTTTTCAAAGAATCATGCTTCATACTGGCAGAAGTCAGGACTTACTCCATGGATTTCACTGTTAAATAAGTAAAACCTTTTTTATTGCAGTTTTAACACTGTGGGAAATAAAACCTGACCAGTTTCTAAAATTAAACACTTCATATGAAATATTAGAAGAGTTTATTCAAACACATGGAGTTGTACAGCATACACATAGCACCTCAGGATATCTGCACACCACTGACTAACCACTATAAAATTATATCTTAGCATATACAGCTACCAGTAAGTCCCAAAGTAAAGCCAAGAACAACCCAACATGCCAGGTATGTACTCTGACATGACTGGCCCTGCTGCTCCAGCACAGACCACATTGAGAAAGCAGTGTTCCTGCAGTCACAGGTCTGTCTCCCTTGAACTTGGGAGTGAAAAAGGGAAGAGGGATTTACAAGGCCAACCTCAGAAACCAGAGGGATGCCAAGGTGCAGAAACCTGCAGTTTAATGACTGGCAGTCACAGAGAGACTGCTGGGATCTGCACTGTACTAGGACTAACAGGCTCCAGGACTCAAATTACAGAAATAAATACAGACACACTCTCTCTTTATAAATATTTATTTTCATAGCTGCAGCTATGGGTTTCTAAAATGAGCATCAGTTTCCAAATAACTCTCCTATTCAATAGAATATTTTTTAAAAACACTAAGGAACACTGTACAGAAAAAGGCAACAGAAAAAACCCACAAGATGACAGATGTAAATGGTGTGGGAAAAATATGACAGACAAGTAAAGGCAGCAAGGAAAATACCACTGATAGATGCGGACAAGGTAAGAAGTGAGCCCGGTACCTAGCAACAAAGTGATATACACAGATTTGCTGCTAGGATTTCCAGAATTCTGCATATAACTCTGTAAAATACAGTAGGAGAGTGTTAAATGATTCAAGTGGAAAACATAAGATAAACAACATTATATGGAACAGAAGTTTGGAATGCTTAGAATTCAACTGGCACTGAGAAATCATACTTACATTATTCTTCTGGCAAATAATTTCCTGGAAAACCAAAAAAAAAGGAAAGAAAAAGAAAAAAATTACGTTGATAGCACTGAACAACTACTAGGAAAGATATCTGATCAGTATGACTTGCTAATAGTAATGTTTACAGACACATGACAGGAATAGGCTGGTTGGTAGATGTTTTCTATGCCTGTCATCAATACAAATCAAGTACTGTCTCAGGAGACACAAACCAACTACAGAACTAAGTAGATACATATATCCTATATATACACAGGAGCATATATAGTGTGTGCATCTGTATATACATATATATATGTACAGACATGTACATAACCCTCCCTATATAAATTTTCCTAGTTGAATGCTGTCTGAAAGCTGACTATTAATACACAAACACTCATATTTGAGAAGTTAAATACTGTAAGCAACATTTTACTACAAGCAGAAGAAAAACTGTGACGAATAGTAAAAGAACTTCTATGTAATAGAAACAGCAAAAGTATTTCTGTGAGGTTTTACAATATTCCAAAAACTGGAGGGAATAAAAGAGGGAAGAAACCGATTTGCTCAAGGTACATTCCTCCCAATAGAGGCCCAAGCTGCAAATAATGGGACAGAATCAAAACCAAAGTATCCTGCACTAGCCAGAAGCAGTGGAAGCAAGCCCTTCATGAGAGGCGGCAGTGCCCAGACTGCAGTCTGACTCACGAAGCTGCCTACTAAAATGCTTCTTTTCAGCAATGCTTAGAATGGAAGTGCAATAAACCTCCCCCTGATCAGAGCCAATGAATCTGAGGGAAGGAAAGTAACTGAAAAAACTGCCATCCAAGTTGTCTGCCCTCCCCCATCCCCACAAAAGTTACTAAATCTTTAGAAGAGTTAGCAAGAGGAAGTAAGTATCAACTCCTCGGCTGACACAATTCACAGCCCTGTAGATTATCTTAAGCCACCATCTTGCCGTAAACCAACTCACCATACTGTGAACTGTGGCCCTCAGGACAAGGCACAAGTTTTGTTTTTACTAATCTTGCTATTTGCTGGTAATCTCACAGAATCACAAAACAGTTTGGGTTGGAAGGGACCTCAAAGATCATCTAGTTCCAACCCCCCTGCCATGGGCAAGGACACCCTACACTAGACCAGGCTGCCCAAAGCCCCATCCAGCCTGGCCTTCAGCACTTCCAGGAATGGAGGACGTGTCTAGCACAGCAATCCTGGAGGGACCTTGGTGTAAACTGCTGTAAACTCAACAAGACACACGCTAACTGAGTTTTTCAGCATTTCACTGTGGCCATGTTTCCTAGGCCTCAGAATATTTTTGCTATTTTGTGAACCACAAGTGCTGTCTGCATTTCTTACAGAAACAGAGAACCCAGGACTTAGCCCCACAACACCCCGTTTTTTCCATTCATTTCCCATACCTTCAGTGACTGCAGAGCATCCGCGTTTGTATCACAGTAGAGGATAATGTTGTTAGCCATGCTGAAGCTCTCCCTGACTCCCAGGTGGTAGAACAGGGAAGGCTGACGGAAGGCATCACTCATCTCTACAACAGCAATATCTGCAGAAACAAATGAAAAATTGTCAATGCTACACATTTCTGACAGTCAGATACTTCTATGCCATGTCTCTTCACACAATTTGCTTCAATAAGGCGGCTTGATTTTAAGTAGGAAATAAGAGATCTAGAGGGATTTCCCCATTGTAGCTGTTATGTCTGAATTTTTAATATCATCAGCAGGATGTGGTTTAATTTCTTTCTCATTTCTTTCTTCCTTCCTTCCCCTCCCGCCTCCCCCCCCCCCCCCCCCTCCTTTTT
>VWZZ01002812.1:128692-162359 GCA_013399095.1 Psophia crepitans
TGAGACCTTCATTTCCTCAGGTAGAAACATCACTAATCAAGAAAAGGCAAAAAGTATATTTGGTGTCTTGGAGAATAAAATCTGTTTGGTTAATCTATGCATAACAATTGATGACCTTACAGAAGAAAAAAAAATAAATTACATTGGATATGTATTTTCAACCTCTGTGCCAGATGCAATAAAAAATTCATGCAATATATTTACATCAATGCAGAATAGAGTATATAAATTCTGTATTAGAACTTTGGAAGAAAACAGTTGTAAATTAGAAGAAAGGCAAAGTAAAGTTCCAATATAAATTACCATTCAGATCTATTTTGATTTATATAGGAAAACTAGTGAAAGAAAAGGACAAGGGACAGCAGAAGAGAAGGAAAGAGGGAGTGAAGAAGTAAAGCTGGAGAAACCCTCCATATAAATAAGAACTTTATTGCGTAGAGAATTCTGTTCATAATAAATTTTACCTGCATCAGTAAAAATAAGCACATGCACAAATGTTTACAGAACAGGAATGGAGTCCAAAATTTCTCTAAAAATGTGTGTTTCACTTGCTCAGATTCACACCAAAGTAAACAAGAGGTAATTACAAAGTGTTGGCAAATAAGAAAAGGCTTCTATTATAATAGGCAGCGTATTTCCATCACAAAAAAAAAGGCTTGTGGGATCAAGAGAGCAAAAGAAAACTGATTCATTTCCACCTCTACTGCAAACGCCAGTCTGTCTTTTCACCTAGTTCAATTTTTTTCTTTTCTTTCAGAATTTTTTTTCCCCAGAGCAACATACTTTTGCTAAGAGTAGAACAAAAAACCAAGCAGCCTGGTTTTCAGTGTCTCTCCCTGCTTTCCCCTTTCTGCAGATGCTTTTATGACAGAAAAGAGATAGCAAGACAAGCTCTGTAGGCAGAAAGTTTACATACCCTCAACTTTCTCAACGCTAACTGATCTAATAAGAGATTCTACATCTAACCATAGCTTTTCACCTTGCCCACTTAATTATATCATCACAACTGTAATGAAGATCTTCAATAAGAGATAAGCCTTGTGGCCAGCTCTCAACTGGGAAGGCAGTAAGGGTGTCTCCAACTTGGTGAAGAGTATCATCTCTGAGACATGTACTCTTCAGTCATATTTTACTGTAACTGGCCTACAGGCTTAGAAATTATTAAAAAGCTGAAAAAAAAAGGATAGATTCACACAGGGGGATGAACAGACAACATCTCCCTATGCGAGCTTAGTATTTAACAAATAAAATTGAAAAAGAGGTGTGACTAATATGGTATAAAAAACATTTTTTTTCCCCTCCAAGACAGTATTAAATTACATTTTCTGCAAATTTCATAATTTGTGTTTTAAGAATCCCCCTCTGTCCAATTTCACTTAAATATCTGCAGTGTGGATTCCATCAAATACCATCAAACTGAAGTAAAAAGGCAGTGCATTGCTAAGACCATATACACATGTACTTTCATTAATTTTAGGAAACTGAGACATTACAAAAGCCAAACAAGAATGACAATATTGCTACTATATTTTGCTTGGGTGAGATTAGGGCTTGTTTATTTTCTTGAGGAAGTTGCCATAATACAAGCTCTATTTTTAACTACAGTTATTCATATGAAAGTCTAATCTTGAGCAACTGTAAGTCTGTGGTACATTTCTGTTACACTGAGCAGGAGGAAAATTTGCACAACTTGCCATGACTTAAATCTTGTAAGATAACGTTGCAAAACTAAGATTAAAAGAGAAATATTATAGAAAGAAAAATAGAATCATAGAATCCCTCAGGTTGGAAAGGACCTCCAAGACCATCAAGTCCAACCATCAACCTAACACCACCATGCCTACTAAATCATGTCCTGGTTGTGCCACATCTACACATTTTTTCAATGTCTCCAGGGACGGCGACATCCCTCTTCAATATCTTTGTTGATGTTTTCAATGAGAGAATTGAGTGTACCCTCAGTAATTTTGCAGACGACACCAAGCTGGGGCGAAGTGTCGATCTGCCGGAGGGTTGGATTGCTCTGCAGAGGGACCTGGACAGGTTGGATCGCTGAGCAGAGGCCAATGGGATGAGGTTCAATGTGGCAAAGTGCTGGGTCCTGCACTTCACAACCCTTCACGACCGCCTCCCAAGGGACTCTTTCAACCAGTACTCTGAGCAGGCCAAAAGTTGCCCTCCAAAAGTCCATAGTGGTAGTCTTGCTGATCCCCCTCCTTACTTCACTACGTATCAAAAATTCTATTATTTCATGATCACTAAGTCCAAGACAACCTCCAACCACCACATCCCCCACTAGTCCTTCTCTATTCGTGAAGAGTAGGTCAAGCAGGGCACCTCCCCTGGTAGGCTCACTTAGCAGCTGTGTCAGGAAGTTATCTTCGACACACTCAAGAAACCTCCTAGACTGTTTCCTCTCTGCCACTTTGTATTTCCAGCAGACATCTGGTAAGTTGAAGTCTCCTACGAGAACAAGGGCTAGCAATTGCGAGACTTCTGCTAGCTACTTCTAGAATACTTCATCAGCCTTTTCATCCTGATTGGGTGGCCTGTAGCAGACTCCCAGCAGGATATCAGCCTTGTTAGCTTTCCCCCTCATCCTTACCCATAAGCACTCAACCTCTTCATTATGATTGTCAAGCTCTGTATGTTAGGGAGTGTTTCGATTGTACAGAGCCAACCCACCGCCTCTCCTTCCACACCTATCCCTTCTGAAGAGCTTGTAGCCATCCATTGCAGCACTCCAGTCATGAGAGTCATTTCTCTGATGGCGACTATGTCATAGCTGTCCTGCCTGACAATGGCTTCCAGGTCCTCCTGCTTGTCGCCCATACTATGTGCATTGATGTAGATGCACTTGAGCGGGGCTTTTGGTTTCACTTCCAGCAACGGTATGCCACCCCTAGGTTCCTCTCTGTCTGGTTAAATAAAGTGATAGAGCCTGACCAAGGTCAGAATACAGAAAATACTTGAGAAATACTATGTTAAAATGGCAAGTTCCCAGGACCATGAAGAAAAAAGAATAATTCTTAAATATATATATATGTGTGTGTGTGTATGTATATATGTACATATACATTACTGTCAAGATAAGCTGGCCAAATTTATTTAACACAACCTAATTCAGGGCTACACTGTAAGAAATGTTCTTGGGTCCTGTCCTATTCCTATCATAGCAATAAAACACCAAACAAACAAATGCCTGGAGTTACTTAAAAAGAGGAGGGAAGGACCACAAGAATAAGGAAACATTTTTAGGAAAAATTACACTAAGACACAGGTATAAACTCTGTTGTAATACTTGTAACTAAAGAGGATCTCCTTCCTTCACATGTTAAGACTTCTGTGAAATCCAGGCCTTTTGCATAACCTCATTTGATAAAGCAGTATCTTCCTCAGAATAGGTCCAACTTCTGTGAAGTTATGTATTTAAGATTGTTCTGGTTTTGGTTGGGATAGAGCACTGGAACACATGCACCTCAAAGGGACTGGGGTTGTGGATAAGCCTACGCAGCAGCAGGTATACCCCTGGAGAGACTGGCTCATAGATAAGGCTCCACTTGGAGCAGGTACACCCCTAAGGAACTGCAGTCTGTGGATAAGCCCCAGCTGGAGCAGTGGCAAGGGCAGGAGTTCATTGCAATGGTAAACCCAATGGTCTGGTCCAAAGGGACCAGGGGTGGAGACTGTAATGGAAATACCTTTAAATTGTTGCAACCCGGGATTTGAGTTTCTTGTTACAGGAATTACTATAGCAGGAACCACCTGAACCAGTGGAGGACAAGCCTTACAAGAAGCAGTGCAAGTGGAGCAGTAACCCAACCTGAGCTGGTTTTAGTGCCCAGTAACTCCATGCTACAGACCTTCTTCCCTGTCCTGAGTGACCACCGTAATAAATGGAGCCCAAAGCCAAAGGCTAAATAAACTCAATGGACATTTTGTGGACCTTTTAGAAGGTGGTTCATAGATTAAGGGAATGGTATCTGCATACTATTATATCAAAGGATGAGAAGGAGAGGGTGGTTAATGAGGTTGTATTGGATAGCGTGGGACCTGAGCATGATGTAAATGGTATGGAATAAGGGGTGGAGAATGTGCTAGTCTTAGATGGGATAGACTCAATTTTCTTCATAGCAGCTAGAATGGAGTTGTATTTTGGATTTCTGCTGAAACAGTGTTGATAACACAGGGATGTTTTCATTACTGCTGAGCAGTGCTTACACAGATCCAAGGCCTCTTCTGCTTCTCACCAGTGAGGAGGCTGGGGATGCACAAGAACTTGAGAGGGAACACAGCCAGGACAGCTGACCCCAACTGCTGCACACAGCTTAGCTGCCAGCTGGGGTTAAACAATGACAAAGATGAAGTTGTCATTCATGACAAAGAGATTAGATTTATAAAGTCCAGGTTAATCCTCAGGGCTCAGATCACAGTTTTCAAGGGGAACAGACAAATTCTTACCTGCAATTCCAACAAGCCATGTGCACTTTTGGGACCAGGTGTCTACCCAATAAAAAACCCTATATCCTAAAACAGCTCTTCCAGCAGACCCATTACTGACTATTTTCTTTCACAACAACAGGAGAGAAACTCCTCTGACCAAAGGAAGGATTCATATATGAAGCACTAGTCGGAAGTTCAGAAGTCAAATACAAAGCAGCAAATGGAAGCTCATTAAGACAAAAAGTAATGGTTATGATTCCTATAAAGTGCCTGAAATGTCAAGTGCACTATAAAGCAGTTAAATACTATGACTAGAAGTTTAGCAAAGCTGAGTAAGACTGATGGTTTTCAAGACAAATCTAAGTCAAGTAAACATACACCAAAATTCTCACTAGTTCAGCAGAGCCAGGATTTTGCTAAGCCCAAAAGAACTGTTTGGTCATCAATACATAAACTGCCAGAATCCCTTTTATCAGGCTCTTGCTCTCCTGATATGTTTTCCATTCACTGTGAAATATTTTCCAAATGGCAAAATGGTATTTCAATAACAGGAAGAATTCTCTCTACGGTTACACTGGAATAAACCCCACAAAGTATTTGCAGTTTCTGTTTCAAGGAAAGTAAAACAAGCACAAGAGTCAGAGTAGAGCCCTCTCAACACTTAAGCCCTCAGGATGAAGCACACTGGAGACCAGGGACTGATAATTCACACCAAATGCTGTTGTACATCTTCTATGTTACAGCAAAGAAGGTCTGTTCAGGTTCCAGCAGACTAATGAGCAGGGTGGCTATGGAAGCACACTGCGCAAAGCAGTGGCAAGAGACAGGAAGTGGAAGAACTAATTTTTGCAACCCCACAGGTTGTGGGAAAGAATAAATTTTATCACTCACTTTGGTCTTAGGCACAAGGTTAAATTTTGCTTTCTCTAATTCATGAAAGTGGACCAGGTAACAGATCAGTGATAGAATTTAAAGAAAAGAAGGATAGCACAGTCTTCCCCTTTGCTAGTCATCTTTGACATTATGGCTAAAAAGTCTTGTAATAAATCTTACAGTACCTTATTGTGTCTTGTTAGTTTATGAACATTAAAGTAATTCTAGCCATAACCTTCTCTCCCATCTCCTTAAACAGCTGGCATGCCTACAGAGATGTGACCAAAGAGTATCATAAGCACGAGACTAGAGCTTAGCTCTGGCCTAGGTAGCAGAAGCAGGCAGTTCAGTAAGCTCTTGGTGTCCATTTCCTAAATCACTCTGAGCTCCACCTGCCTGGTGACAGCAACCAAGGCTCCTTGGTTGTAATGAAGCTGCCTACCTACACATTATCGGGGTAACCACACACTGAGCTGCAGACATAGCAACAACCACAGAGCAGTCACACTCTGTGTTATTAGGCTAACTAACATCTATACCAACAATAGCTTGAAACATACAGTCACATGTTCAAGAGAACAAAATACCACTACATTGGTAGTTGGTTTCTTATCACCATGGGAAACCAAATCCCTGTGATGGAATTGGAGGCAGCTGACTTGACCCTTCTTGCCTGAGAAGCATGGGAAAGACACATCTCTGAAGTTTGGCATATATTACAACTGTGTTACCAACAATTCTTACCTGCAGTGTAAATCCACCTCGCTTTTTTAAGCGATCTGTGCAAAGACTGAGAACTTCAAGTATAAAATCTCTACTAATCTTTCGTAAGAAATGGTAAAAGCGTTAGATTATACATGATAACATAGTCAAGAAGGGTAAGTGTCCATTAGTGGATATGAACCCCTTTGCTCTTGGGCTATTAGCAATGCCTTTAGTCACCAAGAAAGCGATAAATGAAATGCAGTGGTCAAAGTTCATCTCCTACTCATTGTTTAAAATATAACTGGGCAAAGAAGAATGTTTAAACAAATGCTCTGAGATATCATACACGTACACCCTACTTTTTGATACTACCTGCTTAATACAGTGCTGTCAGGAAAAATAACAAATACAAACAGAGCAGCTATAAAACTAATGAATGTTTATGTCTGGTATTATCTTCTGATTAATCGGTATTAAACACACGACCATCGCCTTACATTCATTGTCCCACAATTAATCAGTTCAAAAGGAAAGCTGATAACGGCAACTTCTGAGACAGACCAATATTAAGGTTCTTTTCCACGTGGGGCTTAAAAGACACGGCAAGACACTCTTCTGAAAGAGACACAGGAAGAAGAGGGCTTCGGACAAAATATATTTCAGTGCAAGCCTGAACATTACGTGTTTCTCATGCCGCAGTAGCAACCCTCCATTCAGCATCAGAACAATGGTTTTGACAAGCCATGATGACAATTACTATTGGGTAATCTTTCAGAAACAAGCAAACAACATCCTTATCTACTTCAGCTTCATGGTGCTCTATGCTTGGCACAGGTATCTTCCTCTTTACCCAGAGACTGCCTGCATGAGGTAGGAAACCTGCTTTGGCAACCCCAGCACTACGTCAGTACAGCTTAGTATTTCTGGTTCAACCATGCAAACCACCGAGTCACTGACTTGTGAACACCACTGGCATCAGACATTTCCTGTCAAGAGCATCTCGTACGTCTCCAAGACCGGAAACAATTGATGGGAGCCACTGAGGTGCCAACACCTAAACACAAGGGAATGGCCGACCTCCCAGGAAACCCATCCAGCCGAGTCAGTCTGTTGGGAGTGGCTAGCCACAAAATAACTTTATACAGGTGCCTGAGGCTTGGATATAGGGAAGGAAAAGCAGGTAATGACTGTACAGGTCATTTAAGTATGCCATAAACTAGAGGAAAAGCATGGTATTTGCAGAAGCTCCAACTGATGTGCAAAGTATGCTCAAGGGCTCTGAGACATGCAATGGATATGTGCTGGTTCTTATCTCGTGTAAAGCGTTATGGTTCAGGATCCTTATAGCAATCCTGGCTCAAGCAGTCTTATTCTTGTGAAATGCAAGCAGAGATCCCGCATCACTGAAGTACAAACCAGAGCCAGTCCTGCAATCTACTCAAAGGGGAATTTCTGAGCACACGCTCCCAGCAGATGCAGCGCAAGCCCAGGAGTCTGGTGAGCGTCCCTTTCTGAATGCTGCGTAGCACAAAGTACAGTCAGAAATAATTAGACCACCTAATACTCAGTCAAAAAGGAACAAGTTACCTTTAAATACAACGGCACCATGTTGCTGTCACATTGGTATTAAGCCCACTGCTCCCTAAGTATCTAAACTGAGTTGAACTTCTCTTGAATTTCAAAGTGAACATCTACACCTAGACTCATAAGCAAAACGTATGATTCCACTTCAGATAAGCTCTTTGAACAGCTAGGGGTAGCCCTGACCCTCTCCCACATGTTTGTATCAGCTCTAGCGTGGTTAATACCCAATGAGACAACTAGGCAACCTGTTGGCTTGGAGAGGTGAGGTTGGTGCAAAGGATCATTTGCCTCCTGGATCAGTTAGATCATCTCACTTACCACCCACACGATCACAATGTTATATGACGAAGGCACCAGACATCACAATATCTGCAGAGATGCAACTGAATACCTCCCTACTTCTGCTTAAGACTGAGAGTCAAGTATTGTTCCAGGGGATAAGGAAATTTTACCCTCCATACAGACACGAATGCAACATCCACTTGTTCAGGAACCCCAGATACAACATCTTCACAGTAGGAAGAGCTCCTTGAGGCATGAGGCAGAAAATAAACAAGCACACCCCTCCTTCCCAATCCACCTCATTTACAAATTAAGCATCTATACCCGTACTGACAGACTCTGCGTGTCACTCAATTTAGATCTCTGGGAATCTGCTCAATAACAAAAATAAATTAGCTAATCGCTTAAAAAGTAACTTTTCCTCTTTTTAAAACATTACTAGTTTCTGATTTCTTGAGAGATAAGCTAAGAAAGAAGAACTACTTAAGCTAAAGGATGACAGTGTGGCACAAGAGCAAATATAAGCTGCCCTGCATAAATTTAAACCAGAAATCACAAGAAAGTTCATAACCCAGAAATCACGATGTTCTGGAGGACCTGCCCAAAAGTTTAACTGGTTGGTGGTGTTTGCTCTGCAGTCACACAGGGGCATTGCAAAACTTGCACTCTCCCCCACAATACATCAAGGTGCTTCTAGGAAAAACCTGTGCAAATTGATTCCTGCCAACTTTTCTAGCTAATTGGCTCAGATCATTCTCATAAAAGCAAGTGCAAGACTTCACCAACCAGAACCATCCAGACAAGGAGGAGAGCAAAACCAACAGAGAGCCTGAGTCCTGTTGACTGCACTATGCTTCAAGGACGTGAAGGAAAAGGAACCTCTTGCTTCTGTAACCCAAGGCTGATGGGAGCAAAGCAGAGGCTACTTACCAAAATAAAACAGCAGAAGCTGGCAACTAACTGGAAACACAAAGTTCATGCAGATGTTTGAAAAGGAATGAGAGGGGGAAAAAAATGTAGATGACAAACATAGAAGCCGAGTATGTAGGAATTAAACCCAGCAAACTACATGGCAAAAATCTAAATGACTGTGTCAATGATCTGAAAACAACTGGAACAATATAGAAATGCTTTGTGCTGAAGAAAAAAGAAGAAAGTTTGAGATTCAAAAAATTCACTCTTCTTGGCCCAAGACAAAGGACTGCAATGTTATCACATGATTCCAACCCCCAACAAGTGAAAAAACCCACTCTCAGCTTGATGCATGTGGGAGGAACTCAGGATTAGGCAAGAATAAAAGATGACAAGCAAACAAAGAGCCATTTATTTAAAAATAACCTCAATACGTTCAGGCTCAATGCATCTGTATCAATACCAGTGAAACAGGCTCCCTTGTGCCAAGAACACCAAATACTAAATGCTACCTCAACTCCAAACTTTGCATCAGAAAAAATACTCAGAGCTCAAAGAGGTAACTAATGAGGGTCAGCCGAAGCCTTGAGCACATTGCAGGGCTAGTGTTAGGACCCGTACCAAATGTTAATGTGTTTTTAAATCATCTACAAACACAACAGGAGAAAAGAAAAATCAAGGAAAACAAGGCAAGCTGTAGCAACTCAGTACTTCTACATTTAGAAGTTTTGTCCAGAGGATCTACATCACTGCAATTTTTTTCCGATGTAGACCAAGCACTCCTATGGCCTAGATGGGATCTTGAGCAGACAAAAAAAAACCCAAACAAGAGATGTGATGGTATTTGTGCGATTGTTTTGGTCTACGTTTTCAAATTATGTGCCATTAAGGCATGAGATGAAGGAGCAACTATTCATTCTCTGGACAAGTGGCTGAGACTACCCAAGGAGAAAGTGCTTGTGAGACCACAGGTACACAAACAGAAGAGCTCAGAGATGAAAGGAGAGCCCTACAAACAGCAAACAGCCAGGCCTCAGAGGTGATGAAAGATTTCCTAAAGTCTAAAGGAACTGTAGAGAGTTTGCTAGAGCTCCAAAAGGTGCTGAGTTCATTAAAACTAAGGCAGAAAATGACAACCCACCTCAACGACAGGATGGGTAGGAGTAAAGTTGATCAAAAGTTCTTTTTACTTCTGTTTATTTCTGCCTTAGTGACCTCCACCTAAAAAGTATTCTGATTTTTATTCTAATAAAACCTGACATGGTGACATATTTGGCTTCTTTGAGCAGCTCACTGACAACAATGTCTAGGCAGATCCACCTCCAAGCTTCAAAAAAACCTGGGTTTCACTGCAGCAGCTAGAGGGATCAAAGCTCTGTTTAGCTCAATAGCTCCTCTCTGCCAGAAGCCAACGGTCAATGTAGAGAGATTGTAAGAATGGGGCAAATAAAGTCTGACCTTTCTCAGTCAGCAATCCAGAGACATTTTCAGAAAGCCCTTGAGCTAACTATAGAGCTGAATAGCAACAACTATTTTAGCACTTATTATTGTGCGAATAATTAGACCTGCTTTTCTTCATATACGTTACTTTGCATTCACTAACACCAAAATTCAGCTGTCCTTTACCTGTCCATTTACCTGGTATCATAAGACTTTCCACAATTTTTTACAGCCAATTCTTTATAGTTTTGACTAGCCTGCACATCAGAAAACACTGTCATCAAGCTGTTCACCAGCAGAAAGTTTCCATCAGCCATGAATCCTCTGAAAAGACCAATTCAAAAACAAAGTACAGAGCAATCCTTTCACCAGCACATTTTTCTACTGGCAGCCTTGCTTCATTGCAAAACTGATCTTCTGTTCCATTCCTTTAAGAACCCATTCATCTGAAGGGAGTAGATATCATCTCTGGTTATTTTGTCCCCAGTAAGAGTCTCTTTGGTAAGGTATCCCATCGAAAGCTTTTTGACATTCCAATATACTGTCTTAAATAAATCACCCTCAAGTACAGGCTCACAAAAAAGTGTGATTTCCCTCTATAAAAAAACCCCAACAGGTCAACTCTTCCCTACTGCCAGATTTTATCCATGTGTCTATGCAATGTATTCTTTATTGATTTGGTATTACATGATCACCTCCCTTTCCTATGCTGCCAACATCAACTGAAGTTGGAAGTCATGCACCATAATTAACAGCTCAGCTTGTTTCAGTCAGAGCTCCTTGAGAACTTTTGAGTCATCACTACGTAGTTCTTATGAGTTGATACTGTTCATCTTATCAGCTTATTTTAAAACTACTTCTCCTGAGAATTTAAATCTGAGGCAGGCCCTCAGGCTTATCCCTTTAAAAACAAACAAAAAAAGGTCTTTCTTCATAGCAGGAAAACTGCATCTTTCTCAAGTCTGCCTTTTCCATCTTGCCTGCACAGGATCCCTACGTTGGTCCTTATTGGTGAAGTATTCAAGAATGCTTTTTTAACGTCTTTTTTTTTTTGGTAGTCTGTTTTCAGCAAGTATTGCTCAAACTCTTTCGGAAGTTGTCTTAGTACGGCTTACTTTATTTTGCCCTCGTTCATGTTTTTTTAAACTTGTTTCCTCATCTGAACAAAAGTTCTCCTTTCGAAGGGCATCATTCCATTATTTCACCCTCTTTGCAAAGCCACCTTCTGTGGGTTACTTTAAAATTTAAGTAGCAGCATGCACTTTCCGGAAGCAATTTTCCTTAAGATTTCTTCATGCTATCTGAAAGCTTTTCCTCTTTTTAGTTACTTCTTTCAATTTCTTGTTAAGAAACTTGCTCATTTTTACACAGATTCTAACAGAAATGTGATCGGCACCAAGCCAAACTATAAAGTTAAGACAGATTGAGGAAAAGTGTGTAAACCCTTCTGAAGAATGCCAGAGCCATGCCCATTAAGCTGCTGAAAAAAATAAATACTCAGAAGCATTTCTAATCTGAAAATCATAGAATGGTATGAGTTGGAAGGGACCTCAAAGATCATCTAGTTCCAACCCCCCTGCCATGGGCAGGGACACCCTCCACTAGACCAGGTTGCCTAAAGCCCCATCCAAACTGGGCTTGCAGAATTATTTCTTACAACATTATTTTCCAGTCATGGGATTTAATGTTTCCCAAACCAGCGATACCAAAAATGGTTTAAACATAGGAGATTCAGGAACAGCAAGCACAGACTGAGAAATAAATACATTGTATTTTAAGAATATGATGAACAGCAGCTGGAATCCCTGTAAAAAATTGAGATCTTACCAGGCTTCTGAAAATTTGGAAGCAGAAGTGTTCTAAGAGATGTAAACACACACATTTGTTAAATGTCTTTACTTAGACAAGAAAATATTTCTGTCATGAGAAGAAAATCTCTCCCATAAATAATACAGTAATCGATAATTTTAGGCCCCAAGTCTCATCATAACCGAAGGTACAAAATACATCTGCCATTCCTGGTTCTCACCACCATCTCCACAAAGATCTCTACATTGCAGCATTTTCACTGCTGTCTCTACTGTTTTCCCAAGAACAGAAAGAGACTGAGAAAACTAAATGCCCAAGGGCTTAGGAGTCTCATGTGCTTTGTTCTCTGATAGAAAACACCACCACCTCTTAAAAAGTGCACAAACCTTTATTCGTTAGGCTTGATCCAGAAAGGAGCACATTCTTAGTAGCTCTGCTCGTAACTTGTATTCTGTTAAAAAATTGATATGAGAAGTCTCATCTAAAACATCTGAACATAACAAAGCTGGCAATATGCTGCGTTGCTTAAACTTAAGGCTGGATCCGGCACTCAGGAATTCAAACTGCTCACTCCTACTTTTTGCAGTTTGCTCTTCAACATTTTAAGATAAACTCCAAGTTCTGTAAAAAATCCACACATTTTTTCTTTGTACGATGAGAGTATTTACTCATGATTTGCTGCCAAACTGCTGCACAGTATCACAAGGAACTGTGCAAAGTCGTACTTGCATTCCTGATTTGCATGTTAACATGGCTAGAAGTTGTCTACGGCACCCATTTGGGAAGTACCCGGAAGGACAAGAGGGGAACTTGTTTTGAAGTGAGACTGACAACATTTTTAATTATCCTCTACGCTTAGGGGTACTGAAATAAAATGTAAAACTGTCCAGACAGCTGCCCTGGTTTCAGCAGAGATAGAGTTAATTTTCTTCCTAGCAGCTGGCATAGTGCTCTGTTTTGGATTTAGGATGAGAACAATGTTGATAACACACTAAAGTTTTTAGTTGTTGCCAAGCAGTCAAGGACTTTTCAGCTTCTCATACCGGTCTGCCAGTGGGAAGGGCACCCAAGAACCTGAGAGGGGACACAGCCAGGGCAGCTGACCCCAACTGGGCAAATGGATATTCCATACCATATGATTCCATGCTCCAAATATAACTGGAGGGTGGACCAGGAGGTGGTTCGGCTTGAGAACTAGCTGAGCATTGGTTTCGGGTGGTGAGCGATTGTGCTTGTCATCACTTGTTGTGTATACTCTTTTATCATTATCATCATCTTTCTTTTCTGCCCTATTAATCTGTCTTTCTCTCAACCCATGAGGTTTTGGGTTTTTTCTGTCTTTCTTTCTTTTCAATTCTTTCCCTCACCCCACAGAGGGAGGAGGGAGTGAACGACTGTGTGGTTGTTTTAGCTGCCAGCCAGGTTAAACAGCGTACAGGAAAGGAGAAGAAAAAACAAAACCAACTTTGCACATACTAGCAGTCACAGAATGAATGAGCCAGCACTGTAGGCTACTGCAAAACCCACATTCTGTACTGTGTGAAGGGGTTTCTCATATGAGAAACACAAGACATCGTTATCCTCCTCTACCTGGCACACGAGGCATCTGAAATGCTGCGCACAATCTAAGTCATAACTGAAGGAAGAAAGTTACAACTGGTAAAGTATCCAGAAGAAAGGAACAAAACATGAGAATGATAAGAGATTTAAAGACACAACGTTAAGGTGGAATGACTAAACACGCTAGAGCTGTTTCATCTATGAGGGGAAAAAAAAATATTGCTGGACATATCGTATGATAACTCCTCGCTGCACAAAAACTTGCTGCCAAGCAGAAAAGCAATGAAATTTCCCTGTGTTTGTGAACAATGAAAGAACAACAGGACTAAATAAAAATTTACCTTAAATTCAAACACAGAATAACATCTTAGGATTTTTATAAACATCTCTTCGGATACATTTGTTTCCAAAGTAAAGGAGATTTAGAACAGACTTTTGTGAAAAACAGTCTATCTTTAAAAGCAACTGGGTATACACAGGGTTTAGGAGAGGTTGAAGACTCCTTACTACTGGAAATTTCCAGTAGCAAATTGGATATCTCATGGTGGGGTGGGGGCACCAATACCTGAACCATTACTGAAGTTCAAGGTGGATTAGTGCCTCCACGGACTCCCTGTCAAACCTACAAAAAGGGCAATGCAAATCATAGAAGAATGTATTTGCAAACTACACTATTCTCATTTAACAAAACCCATACTGCACTGCTGCTTTTGACTTCATGTGATTAGGATGCTAATTTTGTCGGTTTTCTTCATGTTTAAAAATGCATTAATAACAATTTAATGATGCTTAAATCAAATAACGTAGGAATGTCTTTATGTCAATATCTGTACTGCAGGTATTCCCATCTGTGTACGCAGGTCTGATCCAGCAAAGAACATCTCCAGGAACCTGAAGACCTCATTTTATTTACTCTTATCTGGATTAGCTGGATAAAAATGGGGAGGGAACTCCCCTTCAAAGTTTCTGTAAAATCAAAAGACAACACGGAAAATGTGCTCAGACCATGCTCAACCGTACTGTAATTTGTTTCAGCACAGAAAACAAACTGCACAAGACTAAAACAAGATGTCCAATGGAAAGTGCTCTTTTTACTCCAGCATGTTCTAGATGTCTCTGATGTACTTTCCATGTTTTTGCATAAATTAAGGTTTGCATAATACTCTCCACACACACATCCCAACCAAAAGAAGTTCCTAGAGGTACCTTCCACAAAATCTTCCTGATGTGTCTGAGTTACAGGACAGTTACACTCTAGGAGGCAGAATGAAGGATGTTGCCTTCAGAAGTACTCCATATTAACCAAACTTTCTTCCACTTAAGTCAAAGGTAGTTACTGAAGGGCCAAGGCATTAAGTTATTGATAAGAACTTTTAAAACCAAAAAACCCTCCTCCCACTGGTAGTAAATTGTCCTGGGGTAAAATATCCAAAGATTTATTGCCAAGCAGCCATTATTAGTTTGTATCCTTTACTAACAACAGCTACATCAGCAGAAATCCTTTTTCACTGCTTTTATCCACCTCCAACATATCTACAAGTGCCACTTCTATCACAAAAACGTAGTTGTCAGAAACCGGACTGTGAAAAGTGTGTGCTAAAGCATCCCGAGGAATATCCCCACCATCACAGAGCCTAGTCACCAAGAGGAAATCAAGCTAAAATGAGCTTCATTTCACCAGAACCCAAGTTTCCTCAAGTATCTACAAGGTCTCAGTACATCCTAGAGAGGTCCTCTCAGATACTCTCATCAGTGGATCCCAGGGGCCCCTCTCCCAATTCTGCTCTACGGGTCTCAATTTCAGGTTGCTGGAATTCATCCTTCAAAAAACATGAGCTTAAACACTGAACTCCCTGGTTTCACTTTGAAGGTGAGCCACAAATTAAAGATGCAGAGCTACTGCCAGAGAAAAGCATCCTGACAGGAGAGCTCCTGGAGCTTCGCTGTGATGAAGCGGAGGCGGCCAGCCAGGTGACCATGCAACAGCATACAGAAAACGCATCCCAAAGCCAATCTGGCACTACACTTATGGACAGTTTTCCTGCTATTTCAGATGCCAGGCTGATGCCAGATCCTCACCCAGCATAAACTAGTGTGTTTCTGTGAATATTATATGTTAATAACATATATTATTATGTATTAGCTGATGATCTGACCCCACCTGGCATTTAAATAGCTCAGCCTTGTTCATCATCATCATTTGCATCTACTTCCGGAACACATTTACAATTTCTTTTGTCTAACAAATTGGGTAGAAACTTCACATCATCTGTCAATGAACTGCGTCAGTTAGGTCTTAAGGGTAGCAGCATTAAGTCAGATCAAGAAGTTCATCTCGTCAGTGTCTTAGATCTACCACTGCCAACAGCAGTTATTAGGGAAAAGAAAAAAAACAACAGAGCAACTGCAGAGCCAGCTAGTACATCCTTAAAGCTTCTGGAATTTCAACACCCTGAAGAACTCCTGAGTCATTTCATGCGTCCACCATGCATAACAGGTCTCAGCAAATCCACCCCTCATGAATTTTAGTCCCTTTGAAGACTATTTAACTATGTCCTTGTATGGAAAAGTGCTTCCTTTAGCTTGCCTTAAAAGTTGCTTGCAGACAAGAGCTAGAAGGCCAAAAATTAAAAATGAGTAATTGTTCGTTAAATTATTCTTTCCTTCCCATTCCTGATTTTAAATTACATCACCTTTCCCTTTGTTTTCCTTCTGAAGAGACCATATCTATTCAGTCTCCATCTGCATGGAAACAATTCCATGAACGCTTCTGATAATCCTTTTTTCCCTTGTCTTGTCTTCCCCAAGTTACAAATTCAATTTTTGAAAGGAGATGAGCAGACATGCATGCAATAATAAAGATATGACACATCACAGATTTATATAGCAAGTGACTTTTCTAGTTTTTCCTCTATTTATTTCTTAGTAACTCCTGACATTTTTATTTATTTATTACTCCCATGAGGTTTTCAGAAATTTATTCACAATAGCTCTAACCTTTGTTAGGCATCCTAATAGATCAGGAACTAAGCATGCCCAGTAGCATTTAGTCCTTTTGTGACTCTGCCTATTCATTTGCTATTAAAATCAGTCTAGTGACCACAATGACCAATATTTCTCAAAATCAACCCATATAAACACTAGTTTATCAATTGCTTCATTGCTCACAGGTTTCCAGGTAGCAAAGTATGTTCTTTACCTACAGGCACAACATGAAATTCACCATCTGTAGCACATGAATTTATTATGACTTATTGTCTATGTGCAATATCTTAAATATTTGTTATTTAAATTCAAAATATTTCTAATTTTTCTTACTCATCTGCACCTTAAAAAGCCTATTTATGTCCCATTTCAAAGAAATCCTTGAAAAACAGAAAGATATACCTGTCTCTGCTCCCATACTTCATATACCTTATCCATTTCCAGCTCTTTCTTTTAAAAAAAAATTAAAATAAATTAAAAGAGAAACCATAACCACTTTCTTTAATCAACAAAGGTGAGCTACAGAATTACAGTTAAGTTGCTTTTTCCACTTCACAATAGTACTAAGGCTTCATAATGCAAACATGATTTGAAAGCAGGTAGAACAACCCTCCCAGGGTTTGGTCAGACCTTATTGATCCGTAAGCACGAGTTTCCCATGCAGCCCTCCTTTGCAATTTAGCAGGGGATACCTGAAGCCTTGGAACCACCTGCAGCACTCAGCCACACAAATCAATTTACTTCAGTCAATACAGGGAAAATGCAGAGTAAACATCACAGACCTGCTTAAACTTGATTTGAAAGATCCTGTGGGCTACACCAAAACCAAATAAATTCTAAAGATGAGACTATGGTTAGGAGCATTCGGAAATCAAAAAAACAACCCTCCATCAGAACCTGACATATGTCACTAACACCGCACAAGGCACTCTTACTTACTTCTATCGCAACAATTCACAAAAGATCCAGCTGGAATCAGTATCCTGCTTTGCAAAGTACTCAATGGTGTAGGTTTAAATAATCTTGCTCTGTGACACAAAAGCCTGGAATCCTTTTAAAAATTTAAAGGGCCTTGTTAGAAGCTAACAAAGATGAGTTTATCTCCAGCAGAAAGGAAGAAATTTACAGCCTTGCACACAGTTGCAGACCTACAAATTTGATTACGGTGCAAGCAGTATTGCTAGCTACAAGAAAGTTTAGAATGGCTGTTCTTTCGTAAACTTCATCTCCCAGCAATTCCCAAGGACAATAAGCACAAACATTTTGGATCAAATAAAATAAAATGTATCTCTCATCCAGAAAAAACTGGAAAGCCTGAAGTTTTGAGAACATTAGGCTTAAAAAATTAATTTAGAAGACATGCTCAAAGCTGAAGCATACTAGTTTTTCCTGCAAGTTGTGATTCTGATCCAACTTCTTAATTCAGGCAGACAGCGCACAATCACTGGGTGTTTGGAACTGGTGACACAGCAGCTTTGTTAGAACCAGAACATCTTGAAGTTCAGACAGACGTAGATCCATCCAGGCTGCTTTATTCAGTTTAAGTTCACCTCCCTTTGAAATAGCTCAAGTTTGAAATTAATTTCAGAATTTGAGATATGACCCTGCTTTAGCCAAGCAAAGCACAGATCACATAGTTACCCCTCACGTTTCAAGCTTGTCAGGGTAAGAGTAAGAGCATCAGTAAAGGGGAGAGGAGGAGATAGATGCATGCCTCATTCTCACTGAGGCCAACTCGTTACACCGGCTGCTCTACCAGAATAACTGTGTGTGCAAATAAGAAGTTTTTTAGTATTTAAGTTCCTGGATTTTCACACTCAGATTTCCCGAGAAGTAACCATTAATCTGTAAACCAATGCAGAAAATACTATGTACCTAAAATCACCGCTGCTCACACCACCACACCATCTGGCACTAAGGCAGCACCAACTGCCCAGCCTCACAAGTAACTGCGCTATTGCATCCCACAACAGAAACGGATATGACTCATCCGAGTTAAATTCTTAACGCTTGACATGACGGATGCTAATTGCTACAAACGAGATTAAACAGGTCTGATAAGCAGGTCCACATTTGGCTTTGTCAATGGTAACTCCAGGTGGCTGCAATAGCTATGATTTCATTCTCATTCAATTCAGTTTTACAGTAAGAAAGAATAGCCTTGGCTTACTGTTGCTTCCTCGCTCTCTATAAGAATAGACAAATACTCAAACTTCACTTCCAAAGGTATGTCTTCGCATATAATTCCAGTACCAAAATTCGCTTTTATTTACAACACCGATTCTGGATTTTACTGCAGTAAAATCCCATATCCAACTGTGTCAGAGTTTTAAAACACTTTTCTTCTGATTTGATGTTAAGGATCATAGATGTTCTCGTCTCCTTAACAGAAATGAATCATATCTACATCCCCGATGATCATAGCAGCAGCACATCTGATCTAGCCACAAACTTAGGAAACCTTAGCTCTCTCCTCAGTTGTAGGTACAGTCTACTGCCAAACATCAGGCAAGTCACCTTACTCTCTATCCCTCTGGTTTCACTGTCCCTAAAATGATGAGCTTACTATTTGTTCCCTCTATGAAATCCATTAGGATCTACAGGTGAAATCCACAAGTAGACATATTACCCACAAACTGGAACAGCTAGCATCGTAGCTGGTAAAAGCAACTTTGAGATAAAACACTTGAAGCATTGGAAGCGTTGAATTGGATTCTGAAGTAATTATATGGAAGTGTTCGAGGCCAGGTTGGATGAGGGGCTCTGGGCAGCCTGGTCTAGTGTAGGGTGCCCCTGTTCATGGCAGGGAGGTTGAATAGATTATCTTTGAGGTCCCTTCCAACCCAAACTACTCTGTGATTCTATACATGGACATTCACCAACCTAGCACAGTGTCAAACTCCATGTTTAGAAAAAAATTACTGTTTCAGTAGCAGTTTTTGAAACAGAACTAGCATCATAGCTACAAGTGAGGTCATACATTTTAAGTATTTTGCATAGCATCGTATTTTTGAGTGAGAACAAAGACCAAAAGAATAGGAACACAGTCAAACATTTTATTTGAGAAAACAGACAAACTAATCTATCACCTAGATTTCTTGAATCACAGCAGACAGCAAAACCCCATGTTAGCTAGACCACAACTGAGCCGAGGAAACAATACCAGAAGAAGCTAACGAATTCATTAGTTTCAGCTGGCCAAATCAGTAGTCCAGGAGAGAGCTTGACAACTGGGATAGGTTAGTAGAGCTGAAATGGGAGGAATGACCATTTGTATATTTAACAGATGAATTATTTAATCTCATGTTTCTATTCCTTCTGTATTCTGTGTATGGGTAGACACGCTTTCATTCCAAATAATTTCTGGAATTCAATTAGTATTCCAAGTGGCCTGGTACCAATTAACTAAAATAACTCAGTATACAAGATCTAACTGCAAGATTCAACAGAGGCTTCAAGCTCCATTCAAGCTGAAGTGATGAACTGGTAAGATAACAGCCATTTATGCCAAAAATAGAAATCTTTTTTCTTACAACAATTACTGATGTGAATAGGAAAACTACGCAGATGCGAGTCTTTGAAAAATTGCCAACAAAATAGATACTCGCTTTACACAAGCTAAATAACTGACACAGCTGGTAAGAAATGCATCTCAGTTCGCATTTGCACAGTATTAACACTTGAATTCTCATGCTTCAGCCTCTTCTTCAACTTCTAAAGAGGAGAAAATGGAATCATTTAGGATTAAGAAACATTAGATACACTGAAAAAAAATAGTGACATCAACCACCACCTACTTACACATTCATTGTGAGTAGAGTAACCACTTTTTCACTTTGCAGAATACTGAAATTTGTCCAAAAATACCTGGTTACAAAGGCCAAGCACCATGAAACCTAGGAACCAATTTTGCCAGTACTGCACAAATCATTTACAATAGCATAAATCCACATTAGGCTCCTAAAACTTTGTTTTCTTCACAGTCAAGCTTCTTCATTATAACATGATGAAATTAGTCACTGAAAAATATATCTGTTATCAAAACAGGAACCGAGAGGTGCTCTCTCAGTTATGCCTTACAGGCGGACTAAAAGTCTGAATTTACTAAAATGGAAAATAAAACTTTTACATCACGGTCAGTCATGACTTTTTGCATGGTACACGCAGATACGAAAGGAACTGATCATCCAAGCTGGAAAAGACACACAAATGCTGTGCCTGCAATCTAGATCTACAAGGCGTTTTTTAGAAAGATTCTTTTTCAGCAGACAGTGCCTATTAGCAGATTATTTGCCCGATGGCTTCTAAGGCCTAAGACTTGCAATAGCTACCCACTGCCCTTCAGTCAGTTTCAGTGCCCCAAGAGGGTGAGTTTGGAAGCTAAGGTAGCTGCTGGAACTGTGCGTTCACAGACGCGGTATGTTTAACCCACATCCCTGACTAGATACCGCACTGCAACTCTGCATGTCCTCAGCTGTCAATGCAAGCTTCAAATCTCTTCAAAGGAGCACACTTGTTAAACCTAAACCAGGAAAACATGCCCCCACTTCTCCATGAGGACCAAGTGGCATGGAATGACTTACATCCATCAAATTCTCCTAGCCTCAGGTTGCTGACCTTCACACCGGCTACTGGGACTGCACTAGCTGGCCCAGGCCAAAAGCGTGCCAGAAGCGGGAACAACTTTGCAGCACAGGAAACTCAGCTCGGTATCCATGAATGATTTCATTTGCTAGCAGAGATGTAGTCACAAAATTCAGTTTGAGTGGCAGAATCTCTGAACCTTCAGATGATGAAGTTTTTGTTCCAGTCCAGAGCAAAATCCAAACAACGTTTTAAAATCTTCCTGTAAACTGAAATTCTCTGAAAAACGTCAGTCTGAGAGCACAAACAGCTGGCACCACCAACATGAAATACCACCACCCTCAGAAACCCTTACCAGAAGAGGAAAGGATATGAGGCAACCCACAATGAGACAGAATCAAGAATAACATGAAACCACACCTTTAGGCAATCTCAGCTCAGGTTGCTGCAGTCCTGCTTTTGGTCTGTCCTCTGGAACGTGTGCTGAGCTCTGAGAACTTACTCAACAGAAAGCTAACCAGAAAATAAAGAGAGGAATGAGTTAGCAAGCAGGTCATCTCCCTGAGCTACCTCATCACGTAATGCTCCGAACACTGAAAGCAGCACCAAGGAGAAGTGTGCTAGCCCACTTAAGCTGCCATGGGACTGCACCTCAAAGGAATACAACACACTTCACTCTTCCAGCAGCCCTACTGATTGAGAGTAAATGCATACAAAAATGGATTTTGGGATCCTCTTTCCCTACTCAGCACTGCAGAGGGACGCAGCAGTATACTCTTATCAGGAGGATAATTCTCTTTTCTGATATTGATATGCATATTGCAGTAACCATCACCTTACTTTATTTATCAGCATTAAAGATTATTTGAAAATATGCCATGTCAACTAGGCCTTTTAGTGTTGGAAATCTGAGGCAGTTCTACTGCAAAAGCACGGCTAGAAATTTCTACGGCAGTAGCTCTAAATCAATAGCTTCAATTCATAATAGATAAGGAATAAATAATTTCTTATGAACTGAATTAAATCCTGAAGACAGGCACCTGACAGTTTTCAACCAGTCACAGCATAAATTGAAACCCACTCAGGCTTGGGAAGTCTGCCTACCAGGGAATTTTTCCACTGGAGCTACCACTAAAGTACTTGAACAGAGAAGAAAATGAGACAAAATATCAGGTTGTCAACACACTGATCATTCAAAACAGGGACACTGCTGGGACACTGCAGAGAACACACCAAAATGCAAGCAGATAAGCAACAAAAGGGACTGGAAGTTTTCCAGCTACACACCCATCTGGCAGGGTTTGTTACAGAAGCTCTTGCTTTAGATTAGTCCATTTTCCTAGTGCTTTTACTGCATTTTGGCCTCCTTGCATCAGCTGGAAAAGGGAGATCATGGGCTCTGGTAACAGAATTACTGGCAAGAATCCTTCCTTTCTTGCTTCTTCTGTGGAAGACTTTCAGAATGCATACTTTTAACACTTTCTCAATTTTCCTCAAAATTGTGAAATACACCCAAGTGCACTGAGGTATTTAAACCAAGTTAAAACTGCTTCACATTTAATGACCTCCACCAATTTTTATTGCTATTAAACCTCAAAGAAATAAATGCATTCGAGTAAAGCTTCAACACAAGCTCTTTGAATGGCAGCTGAATCCTGCCCATAAGACACCTGACAACTCATCTAAAAACAGAGTTCTGCTATGCACCCCGAGAGGGTGCCCAGTGACAGGACAAGGGGCAGTGGGCACAAACTGGACCACAGGAGGTTCCATGTCAATATAAGGAAAAACTTTTTCACTGTGAGAGTAACAGAGCACTGGAACAGGCTGCCCAGAGAGGTTGTGGAGTCTCCTGCTCTGGAAATACTCAAAAGCCACCTGGATGTGATCCTGTGCAACCTGCTCTTGGTGATCCTGCTTTAGCATGGGGGTTGGACTAGATGTCTCCAGAGGTCTTTTCCAACCCCTACTATTCTGTGATTCTGAGAATGCCATGTGAAGTCCACACATCACCACCACAGATGGCCTTCTATGGCTGCAGTAAATCAGAGTACTCATGTGCTGCCCTTGGTCTGCGAGAGCAAGTAGGAGGGGAAAACAAACAAACAAACCAGCCCTCTGCTCACTCTGATCACAGAATCATTAAGGTTGGAAGAGACCTCAATGATCATCTAGTCCAACTGTCCCCCCACCACCTATTACCCTCTAAACCATGTCCCTAAGTACCACATCTAACCTTTCTTTAAACGCCCGCAGGGACGGTGACTCCACCACTTCCCTGGGCAGCCCGTTCCAATGCCCGACCACCCTTTCCGAGAAGAAATTTCTCCTCATCTCCAACCTAAACCTCCCCTGACCTAGGGGTAGGAAAGAACGCATCCCTCATGAACAGACCAGCAGCAGGCAGTGCTGCAAGACCCCCCCCGCACTTTTTCAAAGGTAACAGCACTGGTTGCATAACAAGGGTATGCACAACAAGGGTAATGCCTGTTCTCCCCTTTAGAGCTGCAGCACCAGGGGACCTGCTGTTTCCCCCCCTCTACTGGCACCCTTTCAAAACAAATCAAAACAATCCTGCTTTGTACAGCAATGCTATAAATGCACAGGCTATTTTCAAAGTGCCGGGGTTTTTTTTGTTTGCCCTGCAATCTCTTCTACGCATCATATGTGCAACACTCACTATACCCAGAGTTGTTACTCCTGGTTAATAAATCAGGAAAATTCCCAAATTCAATGACAACCCTGAAAGACATAAAAGAAAAAAAAACTCCAGCAGAAATAAAATGAAGTTGGGACTACCAAGGTTTTGAGTTACACAGTCTGAAAATAAATTTTAAAAAAGTACCAGTGGAGTTCAGCTCTGCAGAAAACAAAAACTGAAACTGACCTCAGGGAAACAGAGAACATAAACAGGACTTTAGTTTATTTACACAGGTAACAACCAGTTCTTTCCTAGTGAAAGTGATCAGGACAGTGGGACTGAGCCTTTTGCAACTGCACTTGACCCAGGAATGCTGATGGTGAGCGGAACTGACCAAATTCCGCTCCCAAGGAGACTTGGAAGGATTCCCAGTCCTTCACACTAACCGCCTGGCAAAAACTTCTCATTTCCAACTGTGATCTGGAAGACAAGGTTACTTTCAGTAGGCAAATAGCTTCTGCCCTTCTCCACAGATGCCACACGTCACTTCCACTGATAGCATAAAGGAGCAAGTGAAGATCGGATGTAGCACACAATGGGATACCTGGCTTTGGCCAGCACGCCACGTTTCCCCTAGCACATGGAAGAACCAGTGGTCAGCACACACATGTTCAGATGAAAGTCAATCCATTTTCATATCACCCACCCATAAGGTTCCTGAAGGAAGGCTGAAAAACCTTATCTTAAATACTGCCTTTCAATACAGTAATAAACCAATAAAACACAAAAATTATGGCACACATCTAGCATGTTCTCCCTCAGATCTTTTTTTAGAGGGAAAACACAGTACTATCATGCTTTTAAATGTGTGCAGCTGTAAAAATCATATTGAAGGTGGAGCAGTGGAAGTAGGAGCTTTTAATCATATGGGTGTGCCTCTACGGTGGAGTTAAATGAAGCACTTTGCTGCCATGTCAACATAACCAGATAAATTTATCCCAAGCACGAGAGGCCCACTTCAGAACCATAAATGAATACCTACAGCAGTACAAGTGCTCCTTTCCTCTTGGTACATCACCGAGTCTTCCTTGTTCACACCCAGGGCTTCTGTGCTACGGTTTGACAACCAAGCTGGGCACTCTCGCACACTGCAGAACATGCTTCTGTTGGAAGCCCATAAATCCGTGGGAAGGTGCTGGAGGACTTTCAACTCTTGATAATTATTTAACCTGCATCTTCACACTTCACGGACTGCAGGTTTCAGCCTACAGTCCCTAGTAAGCCTGAAAGGTTGTACTGAAAGCAGCATTATACCTGTACCAGACAGGAATTGTGCAAAAGGAAAGAAGATCAGATAAAACTCTCTGCAAAAGCTGTGGATAAATCTTCTGTGAAGACATAAATGAAAAGCCATCTTCAGCACTGAAAGCACCAGCTGCTTACTCACCCAGAGTGCACTCTGCAAGAGACATCCACTGATGCCATCAGCAAGTCCCAGAGCAACTCATTTGCTTTATTACAGTAAGGGAGAAACACAGAGCCAATTTTTTTTTTTTTTTTTTTTTAACAAGGGTATCTAGTTCCTAAATCAAAATGTACATTTCTTGTGGGATTTGAAAGAGTGCTGATTCCCACTGACTTCAAATGAGTCAGTCTGTGGGAAATCTTTAAGCCCCATGCTGCACCTAAACGCATCCCAAAGGTTATGAATAAAGGCAGACACGATTCAGAAAAGAATTTAACTCTGGCATGCTTTTGTCAGTAGTTCATCAGCAGCTCTTAATAACTGAAAGTGTTATAGCTGCTCCAGTCAAGGACTAAATTTGATCTCAGAGGAAATAAGTAATATACACTAAAAAGAAGCAGCCTGTGCTTGCATGTCAAGCTCAGCCTGAGGTTCATTTTCTCTTGGAATACAAACAATTACAAACTTCTTGCAGAAATTTACCCATCAGTGATTACCAGAAGATTCCCCAATTGTCAAAACAGATTCCGCTGTTATGTGTCACAAACATTCTGCTGTACTAGATGACTTCACTGGCTGCTTCATGTGTCTCTTCCATTCAAAATGCTGTACTTCTGAGTGTGCCTGTAGCACTGACTATAAACCCCCAGAGAAGCCATACAAAGCGGTAGGACACTAATATGGACAGTGGATGTTTGAGGACAATCTAAAGCAGGGAGCCTATGATGAAGGATGAGAAACCCATCAATAGCTTCCATTTTATTAACCACAAATGTGCAAAATCTCTATCACTGTTAAGCCACTGAGCTTTTTTAGTTTCTTTGGGTATAACTTACAAATATAACTTGCAGGTTTCCTATCCAGGCAAATATAGCAGTTAATAGCTACTGTTCCAAAGGGCTGGGGGGATAAAAAAAAGGAACAGGTTTCAAACAACTAGCACTACAAGAATACGCTTAAAATTCAGCTCTTCTCCACTGAGAGACAAAAGAAAATGCACTGCCATAAACCCGAAACTTTCACCGGCTTAATTGTGTTTAAGACTAACGATAACTGTGCTAAATGATATGTTAAGGCCTTTATTTTTCACTTGATCCTTTAGGCTTTAACATAATTTGTTTCATTCTGTTGTCACTTGCTTTTTGTGTTGTGCTGCTTTACTTTAGAAGGCAACTAAAAAGAGAAGTCAAATTCTTACCATGGCTGCGGTAAATTCAGGAGTCATTTCTGTATGACACATCCTGTTCAGTGCTACAGAAATGCAAACTGCAGAAAAATCAGTCACAGGCCTTCTTCTGCATTACTCTCTAAAAGCATTTATCTAGCTCCACTCAGCCTTTTCTCTACTGGGGAACATACTTGCACAATGTCTGCTCATATGGATGCCTCACAATGAGTTTTATACCCCAATAATTTCATAACCTGCATTTCTCAGGCCACTTCAAATACTATGCAGCACATAGTAATAGCTCTAACACTCTGATGCACTTAACAGAGAAGGCAGCGTTTCAAAAGCCCGTAACTTCTAACAGTCCAACGAGCCTGGATGTGGACTGTCTATCCAGGTGTCTCACTGATATTGCTGGGAGATTTAGTAAATATGCTGCAAGAGCATACCTCTTTAGTGAGGCATTGGAACAGGCTCCCCAGAGAGGTGGTTGAATCGTCATCCCTGGAGATCTTCAAAAAACACATAGATGTGGCGCTCCAGGACATGGTCTAGTAGGCATGGTGGTGTTAGGTTGATGGTTGGACTTGATGGCCTCAGAGGTCCTTTCCAACCTTAGTGATTCTATGATTCTACTACTATTTACATTACAGAAATGTCTGGAGGCCTCACACTGGAATCAGGACTTCTGTGCCCAGGGCACCCATGCTAGGGATGCTCTACAAGCCTCTCAGTTGCGGGAGAAGCTCGAGGAAGTTCTTGCTGCACAGCAGAACTACAAACTACTGCGACAGGCCAGTGACTAAGCCTGAAAGCGAACCCAGGTCTCACAGCCCACACACATCCACACCGTATCTGCCCTCCATATATCTGCTGTGCTCCTCCTACTTCATACAGAAGTGGATGGGATATTAGTCTTCCAGTCATCTGTTTACAGGTAGCCTGATGGAAGTTATGCATACAGTACCAATACTGGAACCTGGTGACAAGATTTACAGCTGGTCCAGCAATGGAGGTATTTCTGAATATGTTTTTTCAAATTCAATAATTTCTTCATAAATTCAATTCTCCACTGGCACTAACGATGAACAGGCAAAATAAACTTTATATCAGGATTATTTTTTTCCAGACTTATTGTAATTTTTGTTGTAGATGTAGATCACATTCAGGTGCTTCAGAATAAAATAATGGTTTATGTTGAAGATGCGTTGTGCTTTTTTTTTTGGGGGGGGAGTGGGAGTGGGGTGGGGGTTCTAATGCTGCCTTCTAATGGGGTCCAGAATCAACATCCAGAGTCAAAAGGAGCTTTATAACCCACCCCATTTAAATGTTACAATATACACTATACATTCAGACACAAAGATTCTGTACTCATAATACCTCACATCCCTGACACGTCTTGAGACATCTTGAGAGCATGGCTATAATCACCAGCTCCGTTCTGCATACCATCTGCATTATTGAATTACTCCGCATTTCTTGCTCCAACTCATCACTTGCAACATAGTGCTGCTGAAATGCAAAGCTCTTTCACCATTAGTTCCACTGACATTGAAACTAGACTTTTTTCTTAGTAGTTGCCCTTGACTGTGAAATTGGACAAGAACAATGCGTCAGAATAATTTCTTCTGCTACATAACAAAATCATTTGGAACAGGCGTTCTCCAGTCATGATGCTACAGAAACAGTAGTGGTGACTCAGCAGCACCCAGGGGAATAGGGGTGCATGAGGTGAGGTGTGTCAAAAAGGTTAACGTAAGCAATGGATGCAAGTGCTGCATAATCACAGAAAGCATGTGCAGTACTGCAAGCGTCTGACAAAACTGTTAGTGAAATAAAAAAAAAAATCATCAAGAAGTACAGAGGAAAAGGTGGAGGAAAAACCCTACTCATTCCAAGAGACAACGTGGAGTAGAACAAAGCTTGTAGTTACTCTCTCTCTGGTTGTAGTTTTTTTGCTCCTACAAAAAGGTAACATGGCAGGAAGCATGCTTCTTTTTTTAAACCAGGGATAACATTTATGCCAACTGCTAGAATCTAGAACATGTTTTGAAAAGGACACCACCTCTTTCGGATTTAAGAGGAGAGTCTGCATTAGCATGGCACAATCATAGAAGTTCCAGGAAACTTATATAAAAGCACAAATAACTTCAAAAAACAATTCAGCATAACAGAATTTAGAGAACATTTAGAGAAAAAAAAACAGGAAGAAACTGCAAGAATACAGTTGAACTCTGGTACTGCTTTACTGCATTTCTGTGTGCCTGTACTTGTTTATAAATGCACAATCCACAAACGTGCTGTAAAGCGTGCAGAAACAATTTCTGTGTAGAACATCTTCCAAGCAAAGTTCACTGTGACACAAGTGACTGTACCGGCTCTCTGTCATTTCGTATGCCAAGATTCTCTAACACGCTGCACAGTATGTTTCTAAGCCCAGTAGGCTGACACTGACAATTTCTAGCCAAGCCTACATCAATTCTAAAAGCAACTACGCTCAATTCCAGAAACAAAGATTAAACCTATTCTGTTACCTGTCATTCGATGAACTCTGTGTTAGTTAATCATTCCTGATCTGAGGAATTATCTCAATAGCCCCATACAAGAAGGGCTGTTGATCTGTGAAACTTGAGCATAAGAAGCTGAAGGAAATTAAATTCCCCAATATAAGACAACATTAAAGTTACACGGAGAGATTTGTATGACAAGCACATCAGTCAAGCTGTTTAGCTTGAGGACCATCCTGAAACAAGTGACTGTAAGATTAAAAAACCCAGATCCTCCTCAGTCTCCAACTGTATGATCTTTCTTGTCTTCCACCAGTCCCTCCAAGGCTGATACACACGTCAGAACACTTCATACTGTCTTTCTGACACATTACCATTCTTCAAAAAAATTAATTTTACATCTTCACATTCTGTAGCTTAATCCTGCAAGGCAAACAGGAGGAACACATATGAAATACTAAACACACTGAAAATACTAAACAAATGATCCCTCTGTCCATGTGCTGTAAGCCAACACAAGTTTCTCCAAAAGATGGTGCAAGGTATTCCAGAATGAGACAAATTTCCCATAAGGTTTCTCTTTAAATCGTTAAGGTCTGTCTCCCTCAAAATATGATTAGTAATAATCTCCAAGATGAAAGAGCACAACTTTCACCTTTGCAGTACTGTACTCTACAGGTCATTCCAAAAAACCTTTCTTTATTAATTATCCTGGTTTTGACACTTGTACACCACTTGTCTGGACTAGTCAACTGGACACTTACCTCTAACTTACCCTGCCCCTTAAAATCAATAGAATTTAAAAGTAAGTGACAGATTAGAAGTCAAATGAGACATTTCTTTAATCAACAAAACCCTGCCTAATCCTAAAAGCCTGTATGAAGAAATTACCTGGATTTAGAGCACCTCCCTCCCACAAAGAGGTAACCCAGATTATCTATTCATGCTATTTTTTCCTTTTACGGAATTTTTACCTTCTTTCTTTTTCTAGAACACTCTGCTCAGCTAATTCTTGATGCATTTGGGTAATACAAAATGACCATGTAAAGATCCGCACAAAAACCAAACCATCCTAATTTAAATTGCCTAAAAAAGATAGGAAGAAAAAAAAAGAATGCTTACCTAAGCCAAATGAACTCTTAAGTACTCCATACTTATTTATGGCTCAGTTTTCAAAAGCAACTGAGCAATTAAAGAAAAAACCCACAATACGCAGTTCCATCATCATAATGTAGAAAAAATACCATTTCATTAGAAATATCAATGGCTATAGCAACTTTTAAAACACCATGACTATCTACTGCACTGTAGAAAGGTTTCCATGCTGTATTGTGGTATGTCTCTAATTGCCTGACTCTTTAAACATTCCTGAACTGTTCAGAAATTAAGCTGAATTTAAGAGAAACCTGAAGTTCACCTGCAGCAGCTTAATACAACTGGAAGAAAAACAAACCAATGCACCACAACCTCTAAGTATCTTCTTCACAAGGGGGGAAAAAAGCCCTTGAGACAGCTGATCAAACCCAGATACATCAACTTTCGCAAGAAACTGGACTCTATTTTCCTCTCCTCACCTTACTGTCTCTAAGTGGAGGAAAACGTGATAAAACGTCAAAATCTCTATTCCTGTCAGACACTTCTCCAACAGTTTCTAGGGATGATTTGACACTTGCTTCTCAAGAAGCTTTTTTTTTTTCCTGAAATCAAGTAGACTTTAAACCATGCAAGCAGAAATGCTAGAATAAACTAATTCTTAATATTTGGTGCTTTAATGGTTCAATTATAGATAGCTGAGACCTACTCATTAATCATATGCACTGCTAATTACGTCTCAGCATTTAAGGACCATCCATTGACTGAAGCTGACAGAAGAAGATTATTAGTAGGCTAATCTACATTTAGAGCGGATGATGAGCATTTACATCCAAGATTAGATTTTATTTAATACTCCTTGAACTTCTCTTTGAAGCAGTGAAAGGCATGAAGTGAACCTACAGAGATCACCAAGAGTTCAGACCATGTTATACAAAGCAGAAACAAGATACTAAAAAAGGAAAGGCTTGATGATGGACAGGTATGTTATACTGCAGCTCTTCCCCTGCACCCCCCCAGATCACAGTTGACATATATGCATTACAAGACTAGAGAGGTTTATTGGTTTATTTTGTTCAAGCACAATTATAAGCTTTTCCAAACCTTCATGAAATCACATCATTCCTTACTCTTGTAACTTAGCTGGCCTTTACACGAGTCCAGTAAGACTTGATACCTTGAATAAGGCCAATTAACTATTTCTTAATTTGAAAGTATTTTTGCTGCTGAATTCTTATGTGATATTCAATTATGCTGTACTATTTTCATAGTCTACATTTTTTTTTTTAAATTATGTTGTGTGGAGTCATTCTTTATCAATACTAGTACTACCACCTTTGATCACTGAAAGCACACAGCAAGAGAAAGGACAAGAAGGGGACTAGGGAAGGAGTTTAGGTCGCCTACCAGTGTTACGCCCCACCACCTCGTTAAAGCAGCTGAAAACAAATAACCTGTGCAACACTTACACCCTCCATGACTGTTCTGGTTTTGCTCCCTACACTGCTCCCCATTTGCGTTCTTCAGCTTACACAGCTTCTACTCCTTAATGCTGCTCTGTTCCTAACCCGAGAGACATTTTTTCACTAGCTTAAAGTTCCTGGAGAACAGCTGGCTTTTAAAAATTATGTATAGGGAGAACATCTAAAATGCAACAGGAATAAAGAAACCAAGTATGAAACCCCACAGATCCTTCTAGACCTAAGTTCAGCCTTACAGTCAGCAGCACACCACCGTTCAGGGATCGCAGCTGGCGTAGGACTTGCCAGCTCAGGCAGCACAGAGTATGTGGAGCAGACACAAGCTTCTACATCCTGCTGTCTTCGGTCCAGGAGCTGGATGCGATGAACTCTCCTAGTTCATTACGTGTTTATGGGCTTTGCTACTCAAACAAAATATTTTTCCTGTTCTGCAATATTTTGATTAAATTCCCACAGCCAAACAGTACTGAAAGAAAAAGTAATGTTTTCACATTTATAGTTTGCTCAAAAGCCATTGAAATAAGCAAATTACATTACATAAGTGTGCAGTTATGTAGCACTATATGCCAGACGCCTACTGCCAGAATTAAAAGGGGCCCACTTCAAGTCAAATCTCCCACAACAAGAAAAGCCTCTGTGAACTACTGAGACCCCGCTCAGAGTCTAAAAATTAACTAACATGACAGGCACAGAAACACCACAGATAATTCAACACCGTGAGCCTCGCTACACAACAGCTTCCACAACAGAACCAAAAGAGACTCCGGTTTCGCCCACCCTGGAATGAAGAAGTCTCAGTGTGCTTGAAGTCTCTCATCTGCATGCGGCGAGTATAGGATCTATAATGAAGCTCTGTGGCCTACCTATTTCCACCTGTGAGGACAGCTCCTCCAACTCCTGAGGACATTACCTATAACACCACAGCTCTGCAAGAGGCATAATGAAGACGCCGTGACTGCATGCTTCAGGATCACCCACCTCACCTAACTGAAAGCAGCGGTCCGTGAAGCAAAGCTTCTGGAGCTCCAAAGAGATGACCTGCGCACGCATGTCCGCGCTGAAAAGTCCTTTGTGGAAACTGGCTACACCACCACCCGCGGTTTGGGGGGGGTTGTGTTGGTTTTTTTTTTAATTGGTTTTGGTTATTTTGTGCGTTTGGTTTTGGTTTTTTCCCTTACTTCTCCCCCTTCCCTGGGGAAGGAGCAAGAACTTTTATTTTGCATTATTTCACCATACTGCTTTGCAAAAACCATACCACACAATAAGCTTAAAATTGTAGGTTGGGTCAGTTTCCTGCTCCCGATTTTTTTTTTAAGGCAAAGACATTAATTCAGTTCTATAATTTTAGTTGTATAAAGTCTTTACAAATCTACTAAGCAGGTTTTTTTATTCTACTTTCATGCCATTTTTCTGTCAATAAAATAAAAAGGTACTGGGAAGTTTTTTGTTATTATTTTTAAAAATGGGGGCAAGTAAATCATAACACACAACCTTGGGTCACCACACCTTCAAACGAAGGTGTTAACAATTATACCTTCAGGAAAGCTGGCAAACTGGGGTGAGAGGACGCGGCACAAGGGATTTCCACCAACTAACCCGGTCGGGGCACGAAGCTTTTCGTGCAAGCCCATCCATCGCAAGTGTTTTATGCGACCAGTACCTGAAGCACACACTCCCAAACGCAAACACACGGCGCGTCCCAGGTTCTGGGTCAGCACAAAGAAATTGTGGAGCTACACGGCCGGTGCCAAATCTGCTTTGCAAAGCCCCCGGGGCCTGGCGGCTCCTGCCTGTTTCAGCCAGGACTCAGCGTGCCAAGTGAAAACCCGCATCCCTGCACTCCGTCGGGAGACGGGGAGAAGAAAAGCCAGGTCATGTTTAACCCACAGGTAAAAGTCACAAGTGTTGACAACTGCTGATTCAGAAGCACGCCTGCTGACAGGGAGTTTCTTCTCCAGAACACGTTGCGTGGGGTGGGGGGGTCAGGACAAAACCATGTTCGGACGCACTTCTGCCTCCCCACGGAACCGCCACGGCCGCCCGAAGGGTGCCACCGAAGCCCGGGGGAGGCGGCAGCACGCCGGGGCTCAGCGCCCAGAGGGCGCCGGGGCCGGAGCTGACCCCGCAGCGGGGGTG
>VWZZ01002813.1:0-36436 GCA_013399095.1 Psophia crepitans
GCTGGTAGCCCTGTAACAAAGGCCGACAGAAAAACTCAATAATTTTCAGCAAGAAAATTTTACCTGGCTATACGACTGGCTGCCTTGGGAACCCTTTAAAAAAGAGAAGGTAATTACTGCCTTGACAAGGAAGCTTCTATAGAGAGCAGAATGTTTATGGAACTACAGCTGCACAAGGGTTTCCCCAGAAACGCTCTTCCTGAGCCAAAGGAGACAGAGCAGTACGCTAGCGTCTGTGCAGAAGATTGCCCTGTTCTCAGCAAAATCCGTGAATCAAATCAAGAAGCTGCCTTCCAACTTGACGCGTGTTGAGTACTGCCCTTCCTGTGGTCTTTATCCCTAGAAGTCATATCTAGCCTTGAGAAACATTTTCCTGGTTGCACATAGTGGTATAGAGAATATTGATGGACATTTGCCTTCCCCCCACACTCCCTTCCCACTTCTTAATGAGGAAGAAGTCTGAAGAGCTTTCATACTTGAGTATGTGAAATATACTTGTGAATATTCTCACATGTTACTCTGCAAAAATTTATGTTATCATTATGTTAGTATTTGTTAAAATCACATACTTGTTTTTCACACAAGTAGCTTTATCTGCATGACTTTAAGAAAGGCTGAAAGACATTGCTCATACGTCTGCAGTTATGATTCTCCAATGTTATTGATATGTACAAGCAGCTATTCTTCACAACTTTTGGCAATTTGAGATCTAACATACAAGGGGTCTGAATCTACCAGTATGGGACATACGGTGTGATACTGAGCCTAGAATCCCGTCCTCTCAGTCCTGTGACTTTTACGCACCTTTTAGTGGACACATTGATTGGAATACCACTTTAGCCAATGACACATGGAAATAAATTTATAAGCATTCCAAACAAAAATAGCCGAACATCAATACCAAATGACAATTATCTGAGCAAAAACCCAGAGAAATAGAAATATCTGCATCCTGTGAAATACATTTAAAGATGTAGGAAATAATTTATTTCCACGATGCGCTGGCTCAGTTTTAGTGAAGTCTACAGGAATATTTCTAGTCCGTAAGTTCACTTACTTGAACGTAAGTACTGCTGCTGCTTTGCTGTCTTTGTCCACTCTACACAGGAACAAAAAAAAGATTAGTTATTTTTAAGAGGAATTGCTTATGTACTGAGACATTTCAAGAAGCAACTCCATCCTTATATCTGCTAGACAGTTTAAAAACCACAAAGAATTCCTTATGCCCTTTCTTACTTTATATCATGTCCATGTGCTAAAACGTTCAATACTTCAGTGTATAAAGATCCTTCATAAATAACATGCTAAAAGTATTGAAGTCGATGTCATTGTTGTAACGAAAATTCATTGTATAATACATCGTTGTGCCACACTGATATTTCCAGTGAGTTTAAATAATTCTGCCCTTGAAATATATCACACAAATTGCCATTAAACTCATATCCATTTATGTTCATATTATGGCCAATCTTTCCATAAATAAGCACAAACTTTTGACAAAGACTTTGTCAAAACAAAAACTGGAAAAGCCACAGTTACAATTTAACCAGAGGAAAAGTCACTGGAAAAAAAAAAAAAATCTTTCAATTCCCATGAAGCATGTGGACTATGAGAGCAATCAAGTATTCTTCAGTTTTATTTATACATATACACTGAGAATATTTAACCTGTGTAATCAAAACACTGTATGTTTAAATTCAGAAATAAAACAAGAAGGAAATCTTATTCCTTTCTCTACCAGCATTCATTACTAGTTATGGAAGGATCTAATGCTATACACTGGAAAGCAATGATTTTCAAAACAGAAATTTCAGCTGGGGTAGCTAGCTACTGATCTTTCTTCGAAAGTGAGAATTTGTTGGAACAGTCTGAAGGACTATCATATGAAGAAAGGAAAGCCCAAGAGTCGTAGATGGGTTAAAATTGCAAAGGGCCCAGAAAAAACATGCCATAATATTTACAAACATGCTCTTAATGAAATTGGATTGTAATGAACTTTCCAATTGCCTGGTTATCAAGAAGCAATGTTGTAAACACAACAGCAAACAAAAGTTCACCTAAGCACTTAACTAGCAGAGTTTAAAAAAAAAATAATAAAAAAATCTAATACTGAACTAGTTGCTTCCGCTAAAAAAAAAATTAGACTGTTTAAACAAACATGGAGCTGTGCAGGTTATGATTTATGCAGATTTGATTTAATATCAAATAACATTCAATCTTAAGTTCTAGGATTTCATCTGCCTTCCTGAGTGGATTGAGATAGATGGTTAAATTTTGAAAATTTTGAGAGCACTATGGAATTAACATACAGAGATTTTCTAATTTTATTACAATAGAAAACAGCTGCAACAGTCTTTAATCAGCAATCAAGCAGGGTATCCACTTTGCTGTAACCACAGAGACACCCCATTCCACCACTGTAGCTTGTGGATATCTCAGATACTTGTACATTATCCATACTTATTTATTCCCAGAAAGATGAGTAATTTTTCAGTTTACTGAATAAGGACTTCAGTTAAAACTCAAGCATAGTGTAGAAGAATGGTCTACCTGTACTATGATCCTAGTAGCAGAACTTCCCAAACTCTGGAAAAACAAAACAAAACAAAAAACAAAAACCACAACAGAGAACATTTAATTTGACTTGTTTAAATGCAATGCAGTCAAACAGAAAATACCAAGTTGTACTATTTTGCTTGGGAGAATAAAGGGAAAGGTTGTATGTGTGATGTACTGAGTATCAAATTCTTAACACGCAGTATTGAACTAGTTTATGCTCAGCTCTGACAGTTTGGGGAGGCAGCCTAATCCTACTAAGTAATTTTCTACACTTGCATGTGCTTTTGTTACAGCTTATGCGGAGAGCAGCAGAGTATAGGCTTTTTGCACTACCAGTCAGCTCGGCTTTTCCAAAGCTGATGCGCAAAGCTAAGACATCATCACCCCTCCAACTCACCTCACTGTCACCTGCACTGGACATACATCACCACATATACGAAATCAATTCCTGATCCAGTCATTTGCTGAATTTTGGGGCAGAGGGACAAACGTAAAAGGGTAGCAGACATAGCAGACATCATCCTGACACAACTGGTTTGATCCCATAAGAATAAGAATGCTATTGTAGAAATCATAAGAAAGAAGTATGCTTACCTGTGGGTAGGTATGACGCTGTAAACAAAACAAAACAATCTTTAATTATTTTACACAAGAGCTTGGCCAAACAGAGTACTGAAACTGCAAAAGGGCCCTATCTTTTGGATGCAATACACAACCAAGCGTGAAAGAAAGATATGGAAAGAATAACGGAACAAATGCATATGAATCTTCATTCAGGTTAGAACAAAATGTTTGACTAGAAACTAAACATCAGAAAAACATATAATTCAAATGTTAGGTCATACAAACTCACTTTAATCACCTTAAGGCTAAACTTACTTTTGACTGACTGACTGCATGAGTTTCAAGTAAACAGAGTAGAAATTTAATAGTTTAAAAACAAGAGTGAAAGTGAATTTATGAAGAAAATATCAATAGAACTATTCAGGAACACAAGGGCTGCATACAGAGAGACTTGAAATCTGCAGCTAATCTCCAATATTACTATCTCTGCTAGTACCCATAGCAATCATAGAACTACAAGATTTATAGCTCTTACTACTGGCCTTCCCTGAAGATAATTATGCAGCTAGGATAAACCCTGCCTGCCAAAGAGCTGTCTCCATACAGCAGAAATCTTTCTGACAAATTAAGCATGTAGATATTTGAAAGCTTTTTCAGTCAGAATTCTGAGCATTGTAGAGAGAAATTGCTTACCACAGGTGGAAAAGGATTGCTGTTGGCAATGACCACTACCTATAGAGAAATTGGAGAAAGTGGTTTACTCATCATAGTTTACTTACGTAGTTAAAGTACACTAGAAAAATGACAAATACTGAATTCTCTAAGTTTACAAACTCTGATGATAATCCTATGGATGATCACTTTTTATAAATACTATTTTTTTAATAAGAATGTAATGCACATTACCAAGAAAAAACAACATGTCCATATACATGGTTTACACAAGAGTATAAGGAGATAAAAGACTCGCTCCCAGTCATGCAATGACTCAGTCATAGAGGCAAAAGTAGGATTTCATGTATTGTACCACATCCACTGGCCTATACTGAGCGTCCTTTTTGATCTTCAACTTTCCACCCCAAACTGGAAGATCAATTTATTTTCTCTTCACTCAGTATTATGCTAAAAAAGGTTTAATATTGAGTTAATTAAAAAAAATTAATTCAAATGCAATTGCAATATCTTCTGTTTACATTTCAATGTTTTCTAGTTCGAAGCTTTTTGAGTCGGTGAATCAGAAGTCAAGAATTCTGGTGTAAAATGGGGAGAAGTATTGTGTTTTTAAAACTAAGTTATTAAAAAAACCCATTAGTATGTTTTGAATTCTTAAAAGAATGGGAAACTAAAGTGAAAATAAATATCTGTCGTGGCACGAATGGGTAGACTGTGTGTTTACTGAACACACCAGCATATTAGCCTTGAACTTCCTGTGCACTGCACTGAGAGGAAGAGTCCATGGAAATACTATGAGTCAAATTCAACAGTAATATGAATTCTATTGATTTCATTTGCTTTGAGTCACACATTCTCCAGCCCCATCTGAATAATAATTACATAATCTATATCCTTAGAAGTTTCAACACATGAGTTTTCTCACTTACAGTTTTCTGATTCTCTCCCCCACCCCAGTGGGGGGCAGGGGGAGCAGTGACTGAGCGGATGTGTAGAGCCTAGCTGCCAGCTAGGGTGAAACCACGATGGGGTTAAAACCTTGAAAAGTCTTTACTGACAAGAGGAACTGTAGAACCACTGGAAAAACACCAGGAGTCATGCAAAGTGAAAACTGCAAGAATTTTTTTCCTTTGAATTGGAGTGCTTACCTTCTTACTGGAATCTGAACTGCTTGAAGGGACAGACTGTAAAGAATACAGAATCCATTTTTTGCTTAGGTAAATATATGGCATATTAACTACAGCACTGTTTTCCATAAGAATGTTATAGCTAGCATAATTGCCCTGAAGTACCAAACAAAATAAGATCCTGAAGAAAACTATGAATATATTGGCAATTAATAAATGAACAACTGAAATAAATGAACTGGTTTAATTTTTTTCTGCAACTCCCAATTATTTTGCTAGTTTTACACAGTACTGTATAAAAATTACAAATGTTTAATCTAATGTCAGATTGGAAGTTCATTTATAATAAAAATCATCTATAGATAGAAAATAAAAATATCTACCACCTTCATCAAAAAAGAAACCAACCTAAACTCTACAACCCATCCCTCCAAAGCTAAAAACCCTATCATCAAAATATAAAGTGAAATAAATGCAATGCACCGTAAGAATAAAAATGCTTTAAATTAAGCATAATATGCAGTGAAGTCTTCCATTTCATCAACCCATATGCACAATTGCATAGGCAAAAGCCACAAAAAATACTTTTAGTTCCTAGTAACTATTAAAGAAAACACTGACACTTGGAAAATCATAATAAAAGTAACTGCTATTTATTTACATAATAAATATAATTGCATTTCTGTGCAAAACTGATGTAAAAAAATAAGTATAACTATATACATAAGGAATGTATGTGCATATATATATATATATACACATATATATATATAAAGCAGTATAACTGCTTAGTTTCTGAATAGCTTAGAAAACGGAAAACATTTTGGAAAGCACACAGTTACCTGGCCATAGGTAAGACTGGATGAGGATGCAGTCTGAAATAAAAACATAAATCAGGTATTTATTTATATAATAATTTGTTCATTATATCTAAAAGTCATCGCTTTTTTCCTTAGAGGACATACACTTCAATTCAAACTGATTTCATCTATACTTCAATAAATCTAGGGCAATAGTAAAGTACACTAAACTTGCTTAAAGTTTACTGAAGTAAAAATTTTCCAACATTCTACTGTAGTCATAAGATTAATGTTACTTTATCACAAATACAGTTTATGCTTACATATTAAACAAAGATAAAATATATTTAATATTTAGGGATTAATGTAACTAATGATGTTTAGTGGGTAATAGGTGGTATGGGGATGGTTGGACTAGATGATCCTTGAGGTCTCTTCCAACCTTAATGATTCTATGAAGTTAAGCCTATGATTAAGCAATTCCTTGGCTAGGGTTTCAGTTCCTAAGGGGCATTAGAGAATGTGTTGTCTAATAGATTTTTTTACTTGCTTTTGTGATTTTAAAAATCGAAAATATCTTAGATTTTAAAAGAAATCTGCTTTCAGGTGAAAATTAAATAAGTGAGATTGAGTATAGAATTCTCCCTACTAATTAAAGGATTATTGGATTAATACACAAAGATTGTAAAAAATCAGAAATAATATTGCACAATATGCAAAAGATAATTACTCCAACAGATAAAAAGCCTTACACAGTAAGAATTCTGACCTTTTAGTTGTCTCACAAATTAAGCATTTATAATGGTCGAGTTGTAGTTCCTAGAACATAAACAGTTTCACTTCAAAGAAGTGATGCTGTAACACCTTTTAATTTTGGTTTTTAATCGCAGAATAATACCTCAGACTACCACCATTTCCTTAATATATTTAGGAAGAATAATAGAGCTCTACAGAAGAGAATCACATGCAGTTTGCAATAAGGAGGTGAGTTAAGAAGCATAGTAGTAGACAACCAGTAAATACTTATATAACCAGCTTACATCTTTACAGGCATGTTGACTATATGCACCAGCAGCACCTCCCTAAGAAAAAAAAAATGAAACCAGTTATTTCTCTTCTATAATTGCTTAAGAATAAAAGACACTTCGGACACCCTCAATTCTGACCGATCCTTACGTAGAGTATGTAAGGAATAGATGATAAACACAGTATGAATGTGTGAGCATCCACGTGTGAACACGTGTGAGCTGGGCACATTAGCCGTTTGTGTATTAGTGATTATGTAGTAGTACTCAGGAAACACTTAAAACAGACACTGTTGAGACATTATTTTAATAGAAATAAATTATAGAAAATTAATATAATGCTTGAAATTCAAACATATGTATGCAGTACATACATACACACAGAAGTTAGGAAACAGAAACTGGAAAGAGACAAAAATTAACACCTTCCTGAATTACAGTCAAAAATATCAAAGTCCAGCATAAATAGTAATAGTTCCTTTTTAAAAAATAAATGTATCTTATTATTATCAATACAATCAATAGTCTCCCCCAAAACCGTAATTTTGTTTTCTCTGAAAAAAAACCCAATACACATTATGATGAATTTTACATTTTACAAGTACTAATGACAAGAATATTTTACATTTTTGGAAACATTGTCCTTGTCGGTGCTGGGTCTTCCCCATTTTTCTAGTTTGAAGTGGAAACTGTTAGTGCTTCGCAATTGAAATATGTAACTAGTTAATTTTTTTTTACTTGCTATACCATGAAAAGCAAGCAAAAACCTTGTCATTGACCTACAGCAGGGTAGGTTGGAATGAGATGATCTTTAAGATCCCTTCCAACCCTAACCAGACTATGATTCTATGACACAGAGTAAAATTGACTGTTTCACTTCACTGAGTTTTTTCTCATTTTTTATACTGAGAAAATGTTTGAGCATAGTAAATTTGAAAAATAAAAATCTTGTCTTGTAAATGCTAAAAGGAAAGCAAAATAATTATTTATTTGACATAAATCTGCAAGTATTTTAGCCCATTGATAAAGATGCCCGACATGTTTCACCTATTTTTGGATAACTGGCCTGACCTGTCTAGGATACATAACTTCAGAAGTATCCTTGCTGCATGAAAGAACGAAAAACTGAAATAGCCTTAGTTACTGTAGATATCTGTGTGGTTACTTCCTAGAGGAGGAACAGCTTAGAACATGCTGACCAATTCACACCAGTCTTGTCTCAGGTAGAAGGGGAGAACAGACAATCTGTATAGTGAGTGTAATGTAAGTGCAACAGATAGCCCCTTCCAGTCCCTTTTTTCACAATTCTGTAATTTGCATGTTTCTATTTAACATCTCTGTTGTCAACTACTTTATGTCATTGAAAAAATTGTAATATTAATCTCACAGCTTTTCTCTACATTATTTTCTATTATGGTACTTAGGGACGTGGTTTAGTGGGTAATAGGTGGTGGGGGGATGGTTGGACTAGATGATCCTTGAGGTCACTTCCAACCTTAATGATTCTATTCTATTCTATTCTATTCTATTCTATTTGCAACAGAAACTCCCATATGAACACTCACATAAATAGTGCATATCAAAGGCTAGGAGTTTCTATAAATACAGTTATGACTGGGACAAAAAAGTAAAGGTAAGAAAAGTGCTTACAGGGCCACATCCACTCTTGCTTATTGTGTAGACTACTCCATTCTGAAATAAAAACAGAAGTCAATTATTTCCATGTAAAAAAAGAAGGGAGAAAAAACAGCAGAAAAAAAAAAAAGCCCTGCTGTTTATAGTGTGAAGAGTTGTGCAACTGACAATGTGTATGTGCAAGTATGGGATAAGCAAGTACAGAGGTTACCAGTTTGCTGGCAACTGGCTCTAACAATTCTAATTTAGTATGAGACATTAGTCATAATCTGTATTTAATCTAAGTCTTTCATTGGTCATGTAACTTTTCAAAACCCATGAGTTGTTCTACTAAATGGTCTATATTTTAGAAAAAAACCCAAACAACTTCAGGTAGTTACATGACAGGATGAGAAGCTTAACTCTTAGAAAAGAATATGTATTTTATAGAAAAGGAAGACAATGAAGAAAAATAAGTATTTAGTGTATGTATCAAAATAATTGATACTTCTCAGAGTCTAGTAATTCCATTCACAAATAGTAAAAACTGAATAAATGGAATATCACCAGATAATTCACTAATAAATATAATCACGAGTAAGTAGTAAGAAATTTATCTTTGACAAGCTCAGTTCAATAGACTGGAGACATACCGGAGAGCATCTGACAGTTCAAGTGCAAATAGGCACATTATGGTTGTGGAGACAGTTAACTAAAAACCAAGTATATATTTCTGTAACTAAAGAAGTGGAAGCGATCAGTGAGAATGCAGGCATACATACATAGTTTTAGAAGGCTAACTAGACAGTGAAATTCCCAAATTTTCAACTGCAAGTATAATCCAGCGTTAAAAGCGATACAGACATTATACTGGAGCTTTAATATAAGTGCGACTATCTGGTGATGTTTGGAGAAATTTGGCAAATCTTTGCGGAGAAGACAGTGAAACACAAGTCTAATTAGTTCCTTTGATTATTAAAACATAAAAATGCCTAACAAATCAATCAATAATAAGTAGTTTCATTTTCATTATGCCAGATGTATCTAAAACTGTAAAACAAATGGTTTCTGACTGTGTGCATGCACATGTGCACATACAGGTAGGACTCCTCTAGGAAGATGGAAGGAATCTTTTTTTCCCCCCTCCAAAGGATCAAGTTAATGCTTAATAAAAATGCTTAATGTGTGAAATCAGAGACAGTGAAGCACCTTGTAGGTAAGAATACTGACAACAAACTGTTGAGTTCAACAGAGTGCAGGTGGTTAAATCTAGTCCAGGTACTGAACATACAGTTTACTGGACGAATAACCCTGGCATTCTGTGTTAACTAACAGAGATGATATTTCAGTAGAGTATTAAAACTCCTCAGTACTCTGTAGTTACAGAATTTTAGTCGTTCAAAGTTGCTAAAGGAAAATGTACAAATGCTGCAAGTTAGGACTCTTACCTGACTGCCTGAATAGCTGCTCTGAGAGGAACTGGAAGGTCCAACCTGTAAAGAAACCAGAATCATAGAATTGTTGAGTTTGGAAAAGACCTTTAAGGTCATAAAGTCCAATTGTTAACTTAGCACTGCCAAGTCCACCACTAAACCATGCCACATCTATATGTAACATGCCATCAACAAAACCTCTTGGGTAGCCACCTTGGAGGAGTCTGGGATGCTACCTGTCTTCAGACGTGTCCTGAGGAAGCCAAAAGACACCTGGAGATTCCAGAAAGGTGTCCTGGGCATCTACCGACATGGACCTGCCTCCGTATATATATACATATCTCAAGCAGCTTGGTTAGTTACCTTGGAGATGTCAAGGGCTGCAACCTGGAATTCTTCCTCCCCTCCAAAGGAGGCAAAAAGAAGTTGGGAGCTGCCTGGGAGAGGTCCTGAGGAGCTACTGGGCATAGACCTGCCTCCTACATCAACTAGAATTCCTGGGTATCTTCCTTGGAGGACTCTCTATACATTAGTTTGCAGAAAAGTGATTTTTATTTAAATTATTTTCAGGAAAGAAAGATCTCCTTGGTAGGAAAAGGAAGAACACACTAGTGTTTTTTTGTGACTTCATTCCATTAACTGGTGGTATTAAAATTATGTCAGAGATCTTTAAAACCAAATAACCAAACTATACCAAAGCAGCTGGTATAAATTATCATAATTCTGCTGCTTGCACCCTTTTTTATCTGGCCTCATACACTTGATGTCCATTACTGAGGAGGAGACCTACAATGTCAAGATCATTAAAAAGTATATAAGAACTTTTTACTGATATGACTATGTAATCACTAGATACTATGAGATGTGAAGCATATTTGTTGAAGGAAAGAAGAAAAAGAAGCTTCACTGAGCTGAAAGTGATAGTTTTCACACACACAAAAAAGTCAAATAGTTAAATTTTATATCTAGATCCTGGTTTGCAAAAGGCAAGGTTTCAGAGCTGTTGAAATAGGTGATCTTGAAAAGCAAACAAGCGCTACGACTAAAAAGTGAAGACAAAAAAAAGAAAACGTCTATTAGAAAGTTACTCCAGATTAGCTAGAGAGAACATGCAGGAACAAATGCTAACAGGGCTGACAACCATTTAGAAAGGTTGGGATTTTAATCAACCAAGCTAAACTGCCAAAAAGAAAAATAAAATTGAGCAACAAGAGGGATAAAGATGTGACTAGAAGCAGCTTTTCACTGGGTCTTGAGCTCTTGGGCAATTAGCAGGACATCAATGTCTTTGGAGAAAGGATATTTACCATGATACATCGGCCTTGTGTCGTGTAAGTCCCTCCACGCTGCAAGAAAGTAAAGGTCCTGGTTACTGTTTATCAACTGGTGTATAAATACTAAGTTATTTTAAACAAGAAATCAACTGAATTCACATTCACGGTCCAAGAGAAGTCAATTTTATTGCTTACAATACCTTACACATAGTAACAATCTGATCTGAGAACTGGTACTAACTAATAAAAAATAAAAATACCTTCAAAACTGCATACAAAAATGTAAGCATAAATGAATTATTGCTAGGAATGTAATTTGAATGGTACGATATAATCTTCACACTACAACCATAAAGCAACTGGACCAATAGGACAGGAATTCTAAAACTGAGGTAACTGAAAACTGGGAAACTGAAGAAAAATTGCTCTTACCTTGTTACATTCTACTTCTATCATAAGCTGTGGAAAAAAAAAAAAGAGAAACATTTACAAATCATTTACTGAGTGGAAAAAACCAGCTGATAATAGGAAACAGGAAATAAATTTGATTAAGCAAGGGACAAAAGACAGTTGCTCACTCTTGGTTAAATCACAAGACGACATAAATCAGCGTTGCTACAGTCAAGAACAAATACAGTAGATTTGAACAGACTTGCTTTACTTTAGCTGCCTATTGTGTTTTTAAGATGTTTCATATAAGCATAATTGGCCAAAAAACTAAACAAACTAATTTCTAATATATTAGACAGTTATAGTTCCCAGGGACGGGGGCAGCAGTTAAGAACAGCACAGTACACCAGAAGTACAGCAGAGCTCTCCTTATGGCCCATTTTCTTTGTCTTTACGCTATGGATAGTTTGATAACTGTATTATTAGTTTTCTTACTTCTGTGTGTGTGTGTGTAAATATTTTTTTTATAACGATTTTGGCCATCTTAGTTAACGAATACATGACAATGAATGTATGTCTTGTGTAAATCAAAGATATTGTAATTTACTGTATTAATTTCTGGTATGCAAATACACTCAAAAACATACCTTCCTTTTACTTTTTCCTGTCACATTAGCTGACTCAGAATGTGAAGGTGTGAGAGTTTTGCTTTGAATTCCAACCCAAAATTTATCTAGATCTTGAACAACAGTTGCACTGGAAAGAAAAGAAAATAATCATTTTTTTTTTCCTATCAAAATACTTCAGTATAAAATACCAATAATCCACCCCACCCAAGAAAATCCACTCTATTTTGATTTTAAGGGTATACAGTACAAGTTTAAAAAGAACATCATCATTTGAGACCACTTTTCCAGTTACTGTATTATCATCCAACATGATTTTGAAGATAAATAAAATAGATACTGATAGGAGGCAGAAGAGGAATAGTCACTATTTGAAGAAGCGCTGACTCCAGTGGGGAGTATCAACTCAAATATCCATAAAAACTGTCACACCTCTTTCCCACTCCAACAACCTACATTTATGACAGTGAACCGATTTTCATGGCATTAACAAGCGGAAGTGATCGTGACTTTAATTTTTGTTCTTTCGCCCTTCTTTGTATTCCTCAAGATTTAATGAAGCAAGGCCAAGATGCCCCTATCATAAATCTACACTTCAAACAATATCAAGCTATCAAATATTTAGATATTTTCCAATTACATCAAGCATGCAGTTTGTTAGACCAGGTAACATTTCTACAAGCTTCAGATCTGCAAGAAAAGTAGCATTAAATGTAGGATAAATTTGTCTTCTGTTTTCAGCACTTAGTTCATGGGTCATAAACTTACTTTAAATTTATCTTAAAATATTTACAAACTACTATTTTTCCACTGTTTTAAAGGAAAAAATTTAAAATTGAATAGAGTCTGAACTTCACTTATTCAGGGAACTAGTTACATTCATATTGTTGTTCCTGTAATTAAAGAGGTCAAAGTGTAAAAACCGGTTACTCAAAGATCCATTAATAACACTGTGCTTAATGGAATTATTTACATATATTAATATCTGTAGGACAGTGCTTACCTTTTGTAATTATATCTTGAAATGGAAATTATGTTATTTAATGGACACAGTGGAATGTTATGACAAACTATGGAAACACCCATGATTGTGGCAAGACAAGAACATCAGAAACAGCAAGACAGATCCATCTCAAAGTAATCCATAGAAATAAAACTTCAAGGCAAAAAAAAAAATATTTACATAAATTGAAGATCTCTGACATCATGTGGAGCAATCCATGTTGTTGTAACTTTCTGCTTCACATCTGAATTTGCATGACTTACTGCGGAATTCTACAATTAAAAAGAAATACATACAATCACGTAAGATATAAGTGACTTTTACCTATATTATTAGGGGAATTGTCTCTCCTACAACAGGTAACACTAATGTCCTCCTAAAAAGTACCAGGTAGCTTCTATGTCAGATTCATATCATAGATAGAAGATACATGTATTTCTTGAGAAAGTCTAATTTTTTTCATTCTCATGAAATAACTTGGCCACATAAAAATTGGTCAGTACTTCTATCAATTCTGATTAAAGTCTTTAAAAGGAAACCAAGCTGAAGTTATTGCAAAGACTGAATACATACCGTCATGTTATGACATTCCAAGCCTTTAGTGTTTGGATCTGTGATTTTAAAAGTACCAACAGGAATATCTCCTTCTATTTCTCGAGCTTGTAGGTTAAATCCCTTAAAACCAACACCTTTAAGTCCTTCTAGAGTCACTGTGAAGACAGACACGTTGAGAAATTTAAGTTTCACACACAAATATGTCTCCTTAAATGTTTAACAACTAATTTCCCTCACTCCAAAACACAAAACCACATGTACAGATAATCACTTAAAACCTTTTACAGCTTTTTAAAAAGTGTTGGGATTTATTAAAAGAAAGACAATAAAGAAAACGGAAAAAATTGGAGAGGCATTTCTGTTCAAAATAACATGAAATACATGATTTAATGACAATTTAAAAAGTAATTCTGCCCTACTAAATGACTACAACTTTATTATTAACCTCATTTGGTCCCCATACCTACTCAGAATATTGGCCAATGGCCCTGCTGACCAAAAGATGATTTATTTTCTATCTGATTAGGCCTACAAAGTCAAAATAGTTACAAGGGAAAGAGAACTGCATTTCTTTCTACCTCTGTTTCAAAAGAAAAGATTAACGTTTGCCTAAGGCTGAATTGCAGAAACATTTTTTTAACGTGTTACAAATGGAAAAAAGAGAAACTAGACAGTTTCACCTCTCATGTTCTGTATTAAATCCAAAAAATTAATAATTATGAACTACTCGATTTTACTTAAATTTTGTTACTGAAGGAGCTCAGAAAAATATGGAAGAAAGCAGTTTCATGTTTTGTGTATATTCAAATTGAAACTAAATTTCAAGAGGTATAATCAAAATTGTTATGACCTATTATAAACTTGCTCTGCTAACGCCAATATTAGGCAATTTTGCAAGTAAAATTAGAATAATGGTTTATGCCCAAAGGTATGTGTAGTCATTAAAAATAAGGACAGATAAACTAGGAATGACACAGAAGTCAAGGCAATGACCAATCATCCCCTGACAATTTTATATTTCCAAATACGTGCATAATTAGTCTTCCAATTTGTCTTCAACTTTCAGTCTTAATACACTGGTTTTTGCAGGACTCACAGGAGGGATGACATCCAACACTTGAATGCAGTGTTAAATCAAGCATAGATGCAGCTATAAGAGCGTTGGTACATGGCATGCCACAGGTGAAACTGCAATATACTCAAAGGAAGGGCAATCCAGTGCCCTTCCTGAAATCAGGCACCGGATGCTTACAATTTAAAGCAATAGAAAAGTAGCACTAAAGCAATAAAAGCATGGTTAGGAAAAGGAAACGGTGTGTGGGGGGGGAACCAACACAAGGGCAAGGTTAGTAACATCTAGGATTCAGTAATTTTGTCATGGTAAATCCCATACAACCTCACAGAACAGTCTGCATGTACTTAAATCCATCCACCATCTTGTTAGCAGTACTGTTTTAAAAATAGCTGTTAAACAGCTCTCCCATCCTTGAAGGGGTTGTTCACATAGGTGTTTCCAAGAATGGCAGCTATAATAGGACTCTAATACTTCTTCATTCTTCTGCCTACATATATATGACTCTCTGCAGAAGCCCATCCAAGCATCTAGGTTCAGGTAAAACAGAATCCCAGTTGGACAGTAGCTTAGCGAATAATGTTATTTTTCAGCTACTGAGATACTACAGAAATGTGACAGGGTACAAGTCACTTCCACTTCCATGCTGCTTCTAGCAAGCGGCTAGAAAAAGAAGCATTCACAAACCACTTAAAGTGTGACAGCACCATGAGATGGCACCATAGTGTGGAGAAACAAGGCTGTCAAGGTGTTTCATCCAGAGAGCACTTTGAGATTAAGATAAAAAGGTGGTTTAACTCACAATAGCTCCACCTCTTGCAATTTGATAAAATTTGGGATACAGCTCTTAGATGGCTGACTCAAAATGTCTCACTCTTGAGTCGTCTTACACTGCATCCTGAATTTTTAATCTTCCTGTAAGATGACAGTACGTGAACATCTAATGAATATGATCCCTTTGTATTGCAGAGGCCTGATACAACAGCAAATACTCAGATACAAAGTTAAAGAGGAAGTAATTATTAGCTCAATATGGCCAGCTGTCTCATTTCATTTTGTCACAAAAAATATAGCAGGAAGATATATTTATTAGGTAGGGAAAAGAAAAAAAGAGAGAATGTATTTTCAGTCACACAAATGTATACATACGTATACATAAAGACGTTTCCAAAAAAGACTGTATCTTAGGTATAGATGAACAAGATTGAACTTAAAAAATTAGTTTAACTAGACTGAGAGGAAAATGGGGGACTTTTGGTGAAGACTGCTAATTCTGGGAGACACAGATAAAGACTTTATGTCATTTAGATTATTTACCTTGAATTTCATTTCCTGGCTCAAAGTTATCAAAAGATACAGCAATAAGATATGGTGGTGCAGATGTCTGTGGTTCAGCTTCATAGTTTGGTAACAGAGAATCACAATCAATTGAGGTATTTGTCTGTGGAAAACCAAAGATTCTGGGAAAAAATATCCCACAGAAAAAAAAAACAAAGCAGGAGTGTCTCCTCATCTGTGGAACAAAAAAAGACAATATAGTTTATAGTAACTTATATTTTAACAGTTGCCATGTTTGAGAAATACCCGCTTTTCTCCAGTGTAGGAAACAGAACAGGCCTAGAAAGCTGGGCTTTCATTGCACTAAGGTATTTTGAAGAAAAATCAAAATACCTAGATAATGTGACAGAACAGTGCAATAAAGGACTAAAACATTTCCATTTTAAAATATTGACTTATTAATGGAAGTTTAAATTCTCTAATTACATGACAGCAATCCATTAACAGTCACGTCTGCTGTATTACGGCTTTGGGCTAGAAAAGGCTTTAAGTTAACTTTCTTGGTTTTGAGCCAGCAGATTTAGCTTAGCTCCTTCACTATTCAAGGACCAAGACACAATCCTTGGGCTCTCAAAGTGCTTTTTATAGGTATAACAATGACTAGCCTGTTCTCTTTTGACTGCTTTGCCTACTCCCACTTCCAAGCGACAGCCAAGAAAACTATTATTGAATGCCCTGGAGAACTCTCAGAACTTTTTTCAAAGTATTTGCTTCCTGAAGTACCTAAAGTTCTGCAAAGTCCTTTGGAACTTCTAAACAATTTAAAAATACTAAATTATTAATGCATGGCACCACATAATTTGTAAGGGCAATATGAGTATCTTGCTCTTCCAGTTACAAAAATGCTGATGCAACTGTTAAATCACAAGAAGTATTTAATAACGCTATTTTTCATGCCCGTCTGCTACACAATTGCTTTGTGTAATACAATAGGCTGCAACAGAAAGAATGGAAATATTTACTTCAGATTGTTTAAAGCATTTCAAACACTACCTAAGGAGTATATTAAATTTCTACCATCTACTTGTGTATCTTAATTTGTGCAGAAATACCTAAGACCATTCGGTTGTGTAAGTAACTGAAGCATCTAGAAGTGTATGTGTGGGGAACTTTAGAACAATTTGAAATACCTATGGCACTTAACTCTGAACTTAACTTCTTAAACAGCCACTGAGTCAACAGATAATAAAACAGGTGACTGTGAAGTGTTGAAAGATTCCCTATAGGAAGATGATGAAGGTTTGCGTGGTGTCACAACCAGTAAGTGCAGCAATCGGGAAAGCTATATATGCAAGTTATCATGTCTTCAAAGCAGATAACGACTATCCCTCCAAAAGTCTCATGAAAATGTCGCTTTGGGATCCTGGTAAACATTATGTTTTGGTATCAGTACGCTGGGTGCGGTTATCCAATCTCTTGTGATGATTTTGACATGGCCCACCTCTAATTAAATTTTAAATACAGCATGTAGGTGCTATGATATTAACAGATGTGGTAAACAGTGATTTAATGTGAACCAGTCTGCATGTTGTTGAAATCTTTGTCTGACTCACGGAGAGATGGGGAAAAAAATAAATCTGCTTCTAATTAGATGTTCTCTTTCAAAGCAGAGTCTTTAGCACTAGTTCAGCTGGGACTGAAAATCATCCAGAGCTGCACTCTGCCACAAAGGAAAACCAGTCTGAAACATCCTTTCCTCTTTTCTGGCTAGAAGAGACCCAGAAACACAAGCACAAGTTGAAACATGGCTGAGATGCCTTCTCTTTGCATCAGTACTTTGATGTAACAGTTCAAGACCTATCCTAAGAGTCTCATCATATTATCCTTTGGAAGTAGGTTTTAGATGTGGAAGAGAGATACTAGCATCCTACAAAATTCCAAGCCCAGACGAGGCAGAAGCAGAAAATAACTTCCATAGAATCCGAGTTCCAATATATAGTCAATGCAATCATGTTACCTTGCATCACAAATTTACCTTTTCGCCATGAAAAATGCAAAGAAACTAAAAGTAAATATTTATAAAATAGAAGCGTAGGGAATTCTGGCAAATAAATATTATTTGCAAGCTTCTCATTGGATATAAGTATGAAAAACTAACTGTATTCTTATCTGTAGAAAAAGTCATAATTATGTTTTTATTACAGATACAATCCTTTCTTGTACACGTCTATACGGCCCTCATCTTTGCAGTACCTGAGCTGCTACTTTAAGAATCCTCTTCCACATTTAGTCTAATACGACTTCAGGCCAGCAATTAAATCTCTGGTGCTAGTTAGTTAGCTATGGCATTCAAAGTCTAGTGGACTCTGAAGGAGACACTTAGGTGGTTTGCTTCTCCAGAGCCTTGGGCAAACTTGTGAATAGAGACAAAAGTTGGTTTAAAATACTTTAAATATATATTGCCTTTAATTAATATGATAAATACTTTTCTGTAATTTGAAAAACATACTCCTGACAAAGTCCATCCTGTCAGAAGTTTAAGACTCAACCCCATATACACCTGTCTAACTCCAGTCTTGACATTTTTCTCCTTTCTTTTCTCCTCCTAAACCCTCTTGATGAGCCACAGACCTACTCTCTAGCCTTTGAGAATAAATAACACAAGTTAGCGTGCACCATGTCCACCACATCCCCAACAACACACCTTATCGACCAAGTGCTGATGTGTGGGCATCCTCCGGTCCCTCTATGGTCAGTGTGGAAGCCCTACAGCCGGGCAGTGCAGGTGCCTCAGCAAGATGAGAGAGAGGAGGCAGAAGGCTCAGCCAATCCGCAGCAAGGCGGGGAGCTGCGTGGCCAATCGGGGCCAACTGTGCTCCTGCAGCAGCAATTAGGACACCGCAGGTGGGACTCTCCTGCCCAGATGGGGCGATGACAACACACACTCCTCACGCGTGAATCATGCCCCCTCTGACCTTTAACTAGGCATCTGGGAGAGGTAAGGCTTCTAAGGTTGATAGCCTAAACTAGGACAGTGACTAAAATCTACAGAATTATGCTACACAAAATACACTAACGTTTCATGAGCAGTTCTGGTAAAATATTCTGCGCTCGTCTGTTTGATTTGACCTCAGAGTATTCTGCTGCTAGTTTTTCACTTTCTTACTCCCTTCTTACAGTTGAAAAAGACATGGAAAATTCCAGTCGTTGTAATACTGCCAAGCAGTTTCTCAGAGCAAAGAGTTAATGAAGGTGTTTCATCTCGTGTAACTTGTGGGAAGGATCTGAAGTTACTGTATCTGACCTGCAATAAGAACTAAATGTATTTTTTTTTTCTCTACAGAAGCATTTTCACAAGGTCTCTGCTGAAGACTGGGAGAAATCCAAAAGCTGGATGTCGAACAGAACAGAATAGTTGTCCAGTTGTCAAACGAACTGGAACAGGCTGCCCAGAGAGGTTGTGGAGTCTCCTTCTCTGGAGACATTCAAAACCCGACTGGACGTGTTCCTGAGTGATGTGCTCTAGGTGGCCCTGCCTTGGCGGGGGGGCGGGTTGGACTAGATGATCTTTCGAGGTCCCTTCCAACCCTTGTGATTATGTGATTCTGTGAATACATTATTTTCAACTGGAAGTGATCTATAATAATCTATTTAGTCCAACTGCCTGACCAATTCAGGGCTGACCGAAAGTTAAAACATGTTATTAAGGGCATTGTCCAAATGCCTCTTAAACATCAACAGGCTTGGGACATTGACCACCTCTCTAGGAAGCCTGTTCCTGTGTTTGACCACCCTCTCAGTAAATAAATACTTCCTAATGTTCCATCTAAACCTTCCCTGGTGCACCTCTGAACCATTCCCACACGTCTTATTTCTGGATACCAGGGAAGATAGATTAGCGCCTCCCTCTCCAATTTCCCCTCTCAGGAAGCTGTAGAGAGCAATGAGGTTGCCCCTCAGTCTCCTTTTCTCCAAACTAGACAAACCCAGACTCCTTAGCTGCTTCTTACAGGACATGCCTTCCAGCCCTTTCACCAGCTTCATTGCCCTCCCACAGTCAAGGTCCTTAACAACATGACAGACATTTCTATTTAACCAGGGAATAACAGGAAACCCATGAATCAAAGACTGTTCACAAGAAACCCCTTAAACTTTTTGATGTTTGTACATCTAAAATGTACATAAAATGCTATCAGCATTTTGAATTTTAAGAACATTACCTATCTTTAAGATTTAATGCATTTAAGTAACTGTATTCTCTTTCAGTTAATTACCTTTAATTGATGAGCAGCATTTTATTTATATTATTCCATTATGAAAGACATTACCTTCCTATCCGCTACTATCCATTGGGGAAGAGATCATAATCTTCTCTTACTGTACCACCAACCTTACCATTGTTACCAATGTTATAAATAGTAACGAAAATGCACAGAACACCACAAATGCAATAGCATCATGGCAACACTGTCAAATAATGACACAGTAACGTCAACTGATTGCACTAGAAACACATAAACAAAGAGATGAGATCTTAAAAATGCATATATGCAAGGCCTCCTTCAATACCAGCTGAAGATAATGAGAGGTAACCAGAGGGATCAGAACTATTACTCCAGGCTACCCTGAGCAGCAATGAGTACTCCATGAATATTTGGTTTGACAGGCCGATATATAAAATATCAGGCAATGAATTGCTGAAATCCTGATAATAGTATGGTTATAAAGAAGCGTAGATAAGACAAGCAATATGCTTATGTTGGCTGTAACACTAATAAAATACTACACTGAATAAGCTGGTAAAGACTCACACCATTAGTTTACAATGTGAGAGTTGTAAACCTGCTGTCCCAGCTCTTACACAACATATTGCTTGCAGTTTATTTCAAAGGAACAGTATTTCCACTGAAACAAAAATAGGGCACTGATAATTGACCTGTACTCCAGAATTGCCAGCTAAAAAAAGTCTTTTTCAGGTCTCCACACTTGAAAGGACAATTTTGAGATCATAAATTAAATACTGACTGAACTAGTGGTGAATTCCAGACTCTGGTGAAACCATGATTACGAAGTTTCCTACATACTGAAACTACTGTGCATGTGCAAATCAACCCTATGCAGTATGCACATGGCTTGGAATGCCTTCGATGCATACACTTGTGGGAATCTGCCACTTTTTTTCTTTTTTTTTTTTTTTGATTGTATGGTAGCTGATATGGAGTTAGCTGGTGTTTCTTTAAAATAATCACACTAGACTTGTGCCACCAAGGACAAGTCAATTCATTTTAGGAACAAGACAGGGAACACAGAAGAGAGGCAAAAGTCCAGAACACTGAAAAGAGGGGGATCACTACTGGGCAGTGGGTGAAAATTTTAAAGGGTACATGTGAACAAAGGGGAAGCCAGCTACGCACCTAAACAAGAGAGTATCTTCTTGAATGAAGGACTGCAAAACCTGGCAGACTTTTCTAGAAATATTTTGTTTCTACTAATAGCTGTTTAAACCAAATCAGAATGAGCAGCCTGTTTCCTTTTTCCTCACTGACATTAGGACTTCCAGCTGCCTTCATGACCCTCAATAGCTTTCAGCTTGCTCTCTGCAACTTCTAAGCCAAATATTATTTTTGATCTGGTTATTTACATTGCAACTGGAAATGCTAGAAAACATAACAAAGCTTCAGCTAAGGTCAACACATATACATAATTAACAAGGTAAAAGATGTGAGGGTTATTTTCATCAGGGTCTGGTATCCTTATCAAACTGCTCTGATATTTCCAGAATATAGTATTGATATGCTACCAAGTCTTGGACTTTGCAGGAGAATTGACAAACTATTTGCTTAGATACATCAGGTGTGCTGGGAGACAATGAATGATAAAACAGTAATCACTGCAAAATTACTTCAGCGAAAATGTGCATAAGAAGTGGTCTTACAGATATGAAGAGGTGAGATTACAACCATACACATCTTTTGTTGAGTACGCCAAACTGACTGTGAAACAATGAAAGTGAGTGGGAAGGGATGGAAAGAAACTTTATTTCTTCTAAACACTATTTTCCATAATTCTGACAAAAAAACCAATTATTACTTGCCTCCTCTTAGGTGCCAGCTGCCTTCCCAAACTCTCCCAGTTCTTTTCTTGTTGCCTCCTTGCTCAAAGAGAGAAGGCCAAGAAAAATTCCAATAAATGTTAAAAATACATTTGCTTTCCTGACACCTCCTTCAACAATTACAATAAATTTTTGTAATATCCTATATTTCATCTCCAAATGAAAGTGTTCTGCTCAGTGTTCAATATCAGTGCTATCAAGAGGATTTTATCATTGCTGCAATCCTCCAGTATACTTTCTATAACTTGAAAGTACTCAACTGAAGCTATTTTGAGACACATTCTAGTCTAAATTTAGTTGTGAGAATTCTTAATAGGCTATGTGAAATATATCATAATGATTATATGAAGAGAGATATTTATTTACTTTTCCTTCAAAGGAAATTCTTCTGCCTTATACTAGTGTGTCAAAATTTATATGCTACTTCCAAGGCCTTTAAATATTGCCACATTTTTTATTTGTAAGGGAACATTATACTTCCTATGTTCAATAATTACATTCCCTTCTTAAAAATGCACCAACATATAATACAGTAGAATTACTTACTATTCAAAACAGGTCTAGCTATAGTGTTGCTCTTCAGAAAAAAAAGAGTATGACATTAAAATAGTACATTGCAAGAGCGAACTAAAATTGACATAGTATATTTTGCAGTCTTAATGAAATATATTAAATGTACTTTCAAGAAATGTGTAACTATCTGATAATTCAGCAATCCAGTAATTTCCGTATTTTTCTAAGAAAAAAAAGAAGATATTAAAATTATCCTTTCTTTCATATTAAAATTTTTCAATTCCTCATTGTCTTTAATTTCGTGTCTTTGCTCATGTTAGCGCTTTTCTTGTCTGATTTAAACCCTGCCAACCTTAATGTAAGTCTGGTACTCTATAAATAACAATAATGGTCCACACCCCGAAAGTATTAGTTAGATTATGTCACTGGGAGCCTTACATGAGAATTAGTGAGCAAAAAAAAAAAAGGTTTGACTTGACCACAAAAGAATAGAAATGGAGTGATCAAATGGATTACTTCTACTGAACTTTTCTGCCACAGTAGAGATGAGGGTGAAAAAGACTGTGCATAGCTTATTGATGCCATACACTTACAGGAGAAACACCTGACATGAACAGCACATACAACAGCAATGACATATGAACATTGTGTCATCTTATCTTGTTCATTGTGCAAGCTAACGAATAGTCCTGTCCCTATGTGCTTTTAAGGTGAGTGCTTGGGTGTGGCTGCAAACGTTTGCAATACTTCATATGAGCCACAGTGACTACCATTTGTTAGTGATTTACCAAACTCTATATTCAGATTTAGGTGAATGTAAACATCTGTTCATGGAGTGGCAGACATTACAGATTAAGGATCACACTACTGAGATACACAGTCGAAAAGAATACTGGAGCTTTAATATTAAACAATCAAAATTCATTGTTTCTACAGTCACAGAGAAACTAAATGGTCTCTCTTACACATGTCACCTACTGGTATTACCGAAAAATTTTCTTTGTATGTAATTTGCACCTAAGGATCCAGAACACTTCAAGCACAGTTGAAATATGTTTACAGGCTATTTGTAAGTCCCTGTGGCCTAGAAGATTCACTTGAATAGTGGAATTAATGCAATGCATATATATGCATTTGTGGTCCACTCACGAGAACCACTAGGCTTCAGTAATGTAAGTGTAGCTTTAGAGCTTCTACCAATCTGACAGTACTGGGTCAAAAATACTATAGCTCCATGATACAAAACACTGACTGGTACAAACTCAGTTTACTGATGCATTCTTACTCATTCAAAAATTTTGACTGCTTAGGCCAATTGAGTTTTGGCTAATTTGACAGAAATGTTGCTGCATGTCCATAACTGATACCCATGAAATCTGTACTACAATGTGATCAGACAATGCGCAGATCTGGTATTAATAAGCATAGAGCTGCAGCTTGTAAGAGTTTCTTTCAAACTCCTAGGCCAAGAGGGAGATGCTCACACTAGTGGACATTCTTTTGGACTTCAAAATCAACTTAAACACTTGGATCCACTTATTTGAAACTGTAACTACAAGAAGGTATTACTTATTTTTATGTCAATCTATACAGGATGTTTCTAGGTAAGAGAATGTGATTGTAGCTTTGTTGAGGTCTCAGGTTTATCATTTACAGAAGCCAAAACCCAGCTGCCATAGAAAGAGGTATACTTTTTTGATAGGCAGAGAAGTTGTCTAATTATGCCTAACAACATGTGTACAACTACTTGAACATGAGAGCATAAAGGAAGCAGAGGAAAGAGGGAAGGTATGATGGACTGATCTCAGAGGTCCTTTCCAACATTAGTGATTCTATGATTCTATGACTCATGTGGTTTCTGATAATATCTGATTCCCAGCAAGAGCCAATTAACAATATATTTTCCAGGATATGATCAACAAGGTATTTGATATTGTGCAGGTTTCCAGCAATAAATAATAGCACTTCCACTGCATCTTTTCTATTTGTCTCTGAACACACCTTGCAAAGAGTAATGAAGTAATCCCCATAGCTCCTTGTGAGGCAGGGAAGTATTATTATTTATACCTAATTCCGCAGATGAGGAAACCAAGTCACAGAGGGATTAAGTGACTCGGCCAAGGTCATATAGAAAGTCTGCTGCCACTCATGGTATGCGTCAGTCCCTGTCAGCACTCAGTGACACTCCCTGAAAAGTTCACTCAACCCCTTTCTCTGTGTAGGCCAGCATCTTCAAGATTTCCTAAGTATCATCTTCCATCCTAATCTTGACTGAAAGAAGAAACTTTATCAGCCCAGGTCAAAGTCAGGCTGAGCATGATCCCCAGTTAATGGCTTTCCTGCTGTTTCATTTAGGAGTCCTGATTATCTCCAGGATTCTCCTTTATTTTCACCTCTACCAAGAATTCCTCCTGAGAGACTCCTCTAATTTAAAACTATGTAGCTAGGCAGGATAATATTGCACAAATAGACCATACAATAAATGCATGCAGTAATTAGATTCAAAGATAAGTACGTATTTCTCTCAGAACACACACAGGACACAAACCACCCAATCTTTACTCCTGCACCTAAAACCCCCCACCTTCTCGCTTTACCCAATATAAATCAGCTCATTTTCATATAATTCATGTCATACTATGTGTGTATATACACACATATGGAAAAATCACAAATGGCATAATACCTCCTGTATAGACGCTGTTATACTACAGACAGAAATCTCTGAGTATAGAACCCTTATAGTAAAAAATAGCAAGCATGATCTTAAAAAATTGAAAAATTAAACCCCACATGCTAAGGTATTTCTCTTTTACAGTAACTTTCCAACCAAAATCTCTGGTTTATTTTTATGTGTAAGCATTTATGTGATGTATTTCACTATTTTATTGTGTGTTTGTGTATCATAACAGTTAGTGTTCTTAGTTTGGGCAATGAAAAACTTAAGTGCATAACATATCCTTTCTTCTTTTGTCTTAAGAAATTTGTCCATATCTTCCTCACTTTAATTTTTCTGTCCCTGAATTTGAACAGACACCCTGAATCTCATTTCAAAGCTCTACTTTGTGCACATAACAATGGAATATTTTTTAAACTGTTTAATAGTTTGTTAAATTATACACTTCGAAATTTCAAACAACCCTGATAGCACGAATACTTTTTGTAATTTAATTTACTTTTAACTTACATTAATCTGTATTTCATATGCATCTTAGGAAACAGTCTTTCCACTGACTGCTAGTCTTTTTGTAAGATCAACATGGCAGACAATAATTAGAGCAATCACTCTGTGAAGTAAAAAAACAGTCAGTGTGAATTTGGGAAGATTGTGGTTAACCCATAGGGAGATGTTAACTGTATTGAACAGGGAAAGAGAAAAACGTTTTTCTTTTATCTGCGTTAAACTCTAAATTGAGAAACTGGACATAACCCATGAGTCAGCAATTACATACGGGCCTCTTCATACACAGCAGAGGAATTAACATAGACACATACATATGCCTTTTACACACAGGGGGAAAGAGAAAACAACACCATTATCCCCCGTGACCCACACAGTGAACGCTGCATTTTGCTCCGTTTAAACAGAAATGCTGAGATTCAGCCACAGCCAAATCAAAAAGCCCAAGAATCAATCAGTAGGTTCAGGACTCAAGACCACATTAACCACTGTTTCTCCTATGCTGGTCGTACTAGATTTCAGGTGCTCCAAACTCCTGAAATCCACCTTCCCCTCCCTCACCTTCTTCGAATTCAAGTCTAGGGTTCTTGCATTCTTTACAACCTGTCTCTACTTAAAAGCAATGCTATACTGATAATAGCTCAGTTCCTCCACTATATGAGTAGGAAAGAAGCAGAGCTGCTCTTGGTTTTTTCTTTTACTGATTCAGCAATCCACCTTGTCAGTTCATGCATTAGTAATGCTGCTCCAAAACCAGGAGTGCCTTTTCTTTGAGGACAGAAAGAATCATTTTATAAACAAAAGAAAAGGCATGAGAGCTGGGGGAGCTGCCTTCTATTCCTTGCTCTGTCACAAATTTCCTGTGTGACTCTAGCAAGTCATTAATCTCTATATGCCTCATCTAGAAAATGGGATAATGACATTTAACTATTTCATTGGGAGGCTTAATGGTTGTGAAATGTGCTGAGCTCCTTGGATGGAAGGAAGCTGCTGTCAGAGTAAACAGTAATATGATGATTATGTTTGGTGGGAAGGTTTTAGGAGAGTCACTTTGTAACATCAATATCACAATTCTGCATTACACAGACAAGCCTGGCTAATCAAGTGAGTCACTTACTGAGAAATTTGTGTTTTACTTCACTTGTGGTATCTATGCATATTGTCTGGACCCCGAAGTCAGGATGAATTGTTAACACCCTGTAGAGTCTGTAGAAAGACATACCTTCTTCAGAGAATGACACATCCTTTCTCTAGTCTTAGAATCTAACTGCAAGTATCAGCCTACAAAAGGTTCAGGAACACACCTAAGGACTTCAGAATCTGCTACAGACTAGTACATCCCACCCTGTGACGGATCAGTCTCATAGACAGTAGCACAGATACTAGTTCCTTATTCTTTTTTCCTCTGATACTCTAGAAAACAATGGGTCTTGAACTAATGTATTTGGCATTCAAATACTCTTACATGGGAACAGCTACAGATTCTGAATGCATGTGTGACAAAATATCTACTTCATTCAGTCAGTGGGAACTACAAATGCTTTCAACCTCTAAAAAAGCCACATAATTTTTTTTGGAACTTCTCTATGGATATAGGTACCTAATGCAAGACACATAAGTTTATATTCCTTTAATTGAGAAGACAGCATGACATCAAATACTTTTCTATGTTGCTTTTGGCCAGCACAACACTAAAAATGTCATGACTATCCCCTACAACCTCAAAACCTCATGCTGACAAAATGACTGGTAACTTATTTTGGGGCAACAACTTGAAACTCATACCTCTGCTTCTACCAGAGCAATCCTCATTTCATTTGTGATAAGGGATTAATCCTGGTCACCTAAATCCTCTGTGATGTTGTAATGCTGGCAAAATGTCAATGAATGTGTGCTGTTTTCCTCTTCAAATTAAAAGGTCAGCTCAACTAAATATATCTGTTTATATACATTGTTTGTAAATACCTAATAGCTCGAGACTGATACCTTAAAAAATTCTTGATATCCATAGCCAGTATCTTGACTACCACCTTTTTACTTGAAAAAGGAACTTAATCAAGCATTCACTTTCACCAAATGCACGTTATAACAAGGAATCAGAACAGTGTTATGTAATAGAGAAAACAGTATACAAGAGACAGAGAAAGCTAATCTTGTATTACTGCCTACAGAACACATTCTCAAAGGGAAGGCATGGCTTTCATGCGATTACTAGGAATGTTACTACAATCATAGCAGAAACAAAGTCTTCTAATGGTAGTGGCACTAGAAACTGTAGCATTGGTCCTATCTAATCCATTCAGTTCACAATACTTTAGAAATTTAACTGAATTTTCTCTAGAAAATATTATCTGTCCACAGGAGATCCATATTTCAGAAAAAAAAAAAAAAGAGATCTTGGGATAAACATGAAGTCACATATTGTTTTGTCAAACACAGGGCAACTAGCTAATTAATTTTTAAGATTTCATTACATCATTTTGCAACTTTCCTACAGCAACACAATTGAATAATGATCCTCTGACACCTAAGTCATATTTTCTGGTTCTGTATCTCAAAGATCAGGCAATTCCCCAACACCAGTGCCTACGGAATTGCTGTATCATTGGAAAGTGAGCAATTCTGAGTGGAGCCAAAAGGCATCATTTACATAGATTTGTAGGTAGCTGCACTTTTGAGTTCCACCACCAAATAACTTGATTCATGTCAACCCAAGTAAAACAAAAAAACAGTTATGATATATAAATGGCCAGAACTCATATAGTGGGTCAACAGGTTAAAATATTCATTCTACAACCAGCACCTTGGGAAACACAGGAGATAATTAGTCGAAGTCCTGAAAAGAAGAAAAATTTACCATTTACTACAGGAATTTTCAAAAACTCAATCACAAATGAGTGTTGAAATAGGTATTTGTAACATAGGACCACTGTGGTTGTTCCTGCTAGGCAGTATCTGAATAATGCAAATTTTGTTAGCAATAGTACACTAAGTAGGTGACAAATTATGAATTGTTATGTTAAGTTTACAAATTAGATGCAGGAATACCTGACTGGACCGCTCTTGTTCTCTTACTGTTTTCTGCCTGTTTCTGTGCTCTCATGACAAGAACAATTTTAATATATGTCTTTTAAAGTGCTCGATACAGGCTCTTGCAAGTCAAACCATAACAGATATACTACAGGAGAAAGCATTAAACCTCTGAAAACTCTTGGATTAACTTTACTCCAAATTTTAAAACAAGAAGGATTCACGTGCTTTGGAGACTGCTGAAGAACACATGTACAGTGACAAGGCCTACCCAACACCTAAAATATGTCTTCCAGTAAAGCTGGGGCTTTTCTCATACGTGTTTATACTCTACAATCTGTGGTTTTAAAACTAAATATTTGGAACTTACGTGCCCTGATTTGCTTTCAGCAAAAGGAATTCAGTAACTACACTATATAAACTGACATCACTTGACAGGTCTGTACAAATCTACACTTGCTTGTAACAACAGAGATATTTACGACTGAGAATGAGCCCTACTTTTAACTCAGAAGGTAGTGTCTGCCAGCAGGACTTAACACTCAGTGGAGAAAAATGTGAGCTTGGCATGACTAAGGTAGGCATTAGAAGGTGCACAGCTGGGAGTGGATAAACTGGAATGGGCAAGGTCGAGAGTATTAAAATTTGGCCTATTTTTTCCGCTGAAATGCTCAATGAAGGATTGTACAGGGACAAGGTACCATACAGTTAGTATGCAAAAAAAAAAAGTAGAAGTAAACCACTCTTCAAAAAATTTTAGGAAGAAGAATGTGTATCACAAGTTCACACAAATTAGGAATTAAGAAAATTTAGGATAACGTGAAGAGGCATTTAAAACACTAAAGGAAGAAATTACAGATTACTTACTTTCCCCTGAATCTTGCTGTTGATGTGCATTTGGCTATATGGGTGGAAAAAAAAAGGATATAATATTGTATGTCATGCTTCACTCATTCTCAAACTCCCCAGTTGACTCTCTTTCCATCTCATTTGAACTGTGTGAAATTATAAAGGACATACTATAACTTGCAGTTTCAGAAACTACTGTGACAAGACCGTGGAGCTCTTAAATTGCACAAACTCTTGTGCCTTGCTAAGAGGGTAGAAGCATGTAATGTGAAATGAGAAAGGTAAAAGGGAAGAAAGGGAGCCAGAGAAGGAAGTCCTTCATTGAACTGAGTCTCCTAAGCAAGAATTGTAAACAGTATAGAATTTCCAGTTTAACATTGTCAAAGCTTCAGTGTCTGAGTGACACTAAAATAGCTCTAAAGGACTGAAAACAATACTAACTACTGCCTTCAAAAGCAGCTCTTTCCCATTCAGCTTCTGGTAAGAGCAAGGAGAGGTCTTTGAAAGTCATAAGCTTGCTATTTTCTCCCCATATAAACACCCTCCACAGACAGTTACAAGAGCAAAGCATAGACAACCAATAGAATGATCAATGGCCTAGCTACCCCTTGAATGAAATTTGCTCCTTTTCCATGTATTGATATTAAATGTTTAATGGGTAACTATGGGAAGTTTATAATTTCAGAGCATTAAAATTAACTTTCATTATAATTCATATTTATAATGTATGGTTTTAATAAGTTTAGAGTAGAAAAAAAACCCCTAACTTTATAATTCATATATAGAATAAACCTCAAATTGTAGTATTTATGTGGTTAGCTGCAAGGTACCTGAAGTTTTATAAATGTATAATTTATACTTTCAAAGTGTTTAAGTGTCTTTTAATTGTAGAGGGCCACTTTGTTGGAAGGGTGCAACCCAAAGTTCAAGGGCTGACACTGACCTGTGTGGTAATGACTTGGAGCCCTAGCGAACTGGGATGTCCCTTAAGTTATTATGATGGTGGCTGAGACGCATCACAAAATTTTCTGGCTGCTTGGGTAATGGTAACCTCGATTCTAATCTCCTTGCTACAGAAACACATGTATAGTTAGATTATAGATGCTCCTCAGTATGCTGTGGCAGCTTCATGCAAATGAAGTGGAAAGCAGAAAAAAAAATAACAGAAAATCTGGGAAAATTAATTTGGAGGCATCCAACTGATAGGCTTTTGCAAAAAAAGAAACAATTTTTATTTAAGCAACACAGTATTGTAAATTCTCACGATTCAATAATGAATTTCTTTAGGGACAGAAGAAAAGTGATTACATAAGAATATCAGCTTTCTTTTTTTACTCTAGTTTATGGGGAAAAAAAAAGAAAGAAAACATCATCTGTATTCTAAATACTGAGAACAGTGATAATTATTTTTCAAACTTCATAGCTTTGTATAGTTGAATTTGCAATCCTGGATCTAATCTCAGCCCTTTTGCTTTTCTAGCTAAAGAGAAGACTCCTGCAGTAGAACTTCTTCACACCAAAAATGAAACTGGACCAAAATCTAATCATTCCCTTCGCTAATTAGGACATTAGCCATGATACAGCTATTGATCTGCAGCACTACTCGTGGAAATGACAAACTGGACTCCTTGTAAGTGGTGGAGAGAGACCTTTCATATCATTAAATAACTATTTCTTAGAACTACTAATATATTTAAGAAATGGTAATAACAGTAAATTAGAGCAATATTTTCCACTTACTGCTAAAACAGGAAGCGTATGTTCAAGTGTCTCCAAGATATAAACTTGTGGGTAAGTTCTTATTTTAATCAGACCCTTTTAGACCCACTTATGTATCAGAGATCTTGTGAAATAAAGCTTTTTGAACTTTTGAGTAATACAAGATCTAGATACTCTGCGCAGACTGCAGCACTGCTAAGTTAGACATTTTTCACTACAGTGAAAAGTTTGTAACAAGGTGCAACCATGAGTTTACCGTTGCAATATGGGAGCCCATTTAATACTCACAATCCTAAAGAAATACTGGTCCAGTATGACCCTGAATTTCTATCCAAGCAAACAGGAATGGTGGATAACAACTGAGATAGTCTCCAAAATCCAAAAAAGATGAAAAAGATAGGAGACTGATGAAAATGATATCTATGTATATCTCAGTCTCCAGTATTTAACAACCACACACAGCAACCCAGAAACTAAAATGGAAAGTGTAGCATTAGTGGCACTCTGATTCCAACCAGCCACAGCTATTTATTTTGAGAGAGAATACAGAAAGAGGAGGGAGGGATCTGTGAGGGAGCCAAGGGAGTGCTCTGTGTTTCACCATATCCTGTTTTGAAGAGTTTCATTAGGCTTACCCTATAATTAATTTTTGGAACAGATCTTGCAGCACCCTAGGGATATCTACTCTTTCCTGGCTTTGTACTCCGGAAACTCACACTGAATTGACGATACTTCTAGACCATAAACTTTTTCCAAGCTTATCAATGGTCAATAAAGCAAATTATTTGCGGCATTCCAAAGTTCTAGATGATAGCATTAGTCTTGAATTGGACTTGGTAACACACCGTAGTAACCTGAGTTACTTCCTGCTTAATGACCTGTGACCTACTGGTATTATTTCGGAGCTTACAATGAGAAAAAATGAAACCTTTCAAGAAATTGTTTCCTTGACGTGCAGAAAGCCAGTGGATCCTACAAAACTGAAGTGCTAATGAAGAAAGAAAATTAAAAGCATAGCATATACTATATGAGGGCCTAAAGTAATTTTCATTAACAAGACTAAAACTCAAAAACTATCTGCAGAGCACGTTCAGTACATTGAAAAAACTAGAAGCAAATTTATAAGTACAGAATTTACAGCTATTTCTTAGAATACTTTACCTAAGAAAGCTATTGCAAAAAAAAAAACAATGAAAGGTTGAATTGAATGTGAGAGAGAATGTATCATTATCTGAGCTGAAGTTTGAAGTAGCTGTTTTTTTCTGAATAAAACCAGGTTCCTTAAAATGAAGCTTAGGAACTAATAACAGCAATGGCACTGATGGCACCAGCAATGGTAATTATCCTCTCCACTTGCAAGCATATCAAAATGATACCTAGTGTTATGAAAATATGAGGGTGTCTGCTTCAATCTATCTGCTAATCTAGATGAAGGACCCTTCTTTGCTCAGAAATAATGGGACAGGACAGGTGTGGATACACTTATATATGCAAAGATGACTATTTATTTATATGGCCTAGGAAACAAGAAGTTAGGTGTGACAGGCTTGAGCAAGGCCTATTATCACTTCTGCAGGTAGCTTGCTACACTGAAATCAGTCCTGTGATAACTGTTTCCAAGGGCTTGATTGGTTGGCATTGCATCATTACTCCATTTTCAATTTATACCCAAGGCATTTCTGTAGTTCCAAAAGTAGATTCACACTGAAGCATTTGACAGTTGTACTTTAAGAAAATAATGAGGGAGACACAAATGACACAGGAAGAGGCAGGTTGCACTGATCAGTGGCATTGCACGTGGTGAGGGTATTCTGTATTGATAAATTATGAGAAGTCTGATGCATACCAATATCTGAACACGGTTAGATTGGTAACTGAAAGTAATAATTGTTTAATGTCCATTTATTCATCTTTTTTGAAGCAGCAGAAAGAAAAAACTTGCTGGGTGGCTCAATTAATGAATTTATATCTTGGAACTAGAGCTGTTTCTTGCATGTGAACTACTTTCATGTTTTAGGCAGGAGAACACCTTAGCATAGCTAACATTTACTATTGCTGACAGTCAATAATTTCCTTATATCCTCAGCCTGTGAGCTACTTCTAGATCACCCAAAGGAACATTATTATGCAAGAAATCATATACTAACACTAATCTGACATATTTTTAAAACCACTGTATGAAATGGTCAGTCAGGAAACACAATTTCTATCTGTATCTTCACCAAGCTTTCATAAGCCAAAGGTATAGACTTTTTATTTACAGTCATTACTATTGGATTACTTCTACAATTTTTGATGCTCAGAACTACGTATAAGATTAGAGGATCTGACTTAACATTTTTAAAAGATGACCATCTACATGATCTGCACTGTATGACAGTGCAGATCCTATCATACAAACACAGCAACTGGAACCACAAAGGAAAGAATAACTGAAGAAAATGTTATTGTTATGGCTTTCTTTCTCAGCAGCATTCCATTCTCACTATAACGACGACTTTTTTAGAAAAAGTATAGAGACAAAATAACAATTACAACAGAGTAGTCCAAGAAAGACAGCATCCAGAAAAGGTCTGCTCATACAGTAGAGATGTTGGGAACAATGCTATCATTGTTATGTGGTTAATTCTGATAAATTAGTTATGCTAGCTTCATTGCTTTAAAATAAACAATCACCAGTAAAATCTTCAGCCTTATAAATCAAGAAGATTCACAAAAGTGGACCTACTCCCAACTGTAATCCAGAACAGACAACTGATGAGGACAGCTGGGTCTTGGACTCAGGCAGGCCTCTTGATTCTAAGCAAAGTCTGGCTGCACCTATATTAATGCTACTCTTCAGACCAGAAGTACACGTTTACATCACTCCTGAAGCACTTGTGTTCTTTATTTTAACAAAATGCTATTCCTCTTTTTTCAAGCTCCTTCACAGCTCTCAGTCTAGTGCATCTAGCCTTGGAAATAACTATGTTATGCCCCATTCTGCCTGATCCACAAGGTCCTTATTTGTGCTGAGCCAGCATCTCACTACTTGTTCACTCTTTCTTTTATTAAGAGATAGCTGTCACCCTGTATCAAGACGGAATCTTCTAAGTATAAGTTAAATAATTTTTTGGTGATAATCTATTTTTACATTTTGTGTAAATGAATTTTCAAATATTTTAGAGTCTGGAAGTTGCTTCATTCATTGATCTAAAATAGCTTGAATTTGATGATTTAGAGGAAAAGATCTCATGTTTCTTTGCAGAAGGTTATTGATGAGCTACAGTGAGAGGGTAACACAGAGATGCTGCACATGTCTATTATGCTAAATTCCTACTAGGCTGACTAATTTAAAGAGGTTTTAATTTCACTGGATAATGAATTAATATTTTCAAGCACTTAAACTCTTTAAATTCCTAAAAAGACACCTATTAACTTAATACAAAGTGATGTTTGTGATCAGAGATAGTAAGCTTACTGGAGCAAGGGTTATGACTGCTTATGCTATTATACTCAACACAAGAACATCTTCTTGGGGCTTCTAGGTATCACCTTAATATAAATATATTGATATCCTGATAGCGACTTACACGGCAAAAGAGAAGCTCACAAATAAACTGGTTTACTACGGCCTTTCTCAGTAGAATCAACTGATCTTTGTTGTTTAACACAGATGCTTAACACCTGGTCTCCTCCAGATGTGCCAGGACTGGGATGTGTGTCTTGGCACTCAGGACTTGTCAGTCAATCAGAGTCTGGAGAGTTTCAAAGATATTCCTTGACTATTTTTCAAGTTCCTCCTTTCACCCTGCATAGCAGTGAGAAGTCACTGCAGGATGTGTTCTCATGATACTGTGTCATGAGGGTTGCACTGAGTTTTCACTTTCAAAAGCAGAAGCAAGTTAAGTCCCTTCAGCAGCTAAAACTGTGAGGAATATTCAGGTAACAATTTCTGTTCAGTATTCTTACTGTTTTTTCATGGTAAATTTGAAATCTCTTTACTATAAGGAAAAATGAAATTATTTTCTATAAATAGTCAGTTCCCCAGAGCTGAAACAATTTCTTCCATTGTATTTCAAGATACTAAATATGCCTGCAATCATACCTGAAATAGGTAAAAGTGGAGTATAATTAGTATAGCTATGTTTTCAGGCACATCTATACTCACCAGTCTGCAACTGTTCGATTGTGCGAGTCTGTTAATGCCTACCAACATCATCCCCAGAATGCCCACCAATTCATCCTCAAAATAAAAGCATCTGACTTCTGTTTGCCATTCTCATTGCATGGCAATAAATAGAAGTGCAGTTATAGATAAAATCTGTAATGGATAAAGCCTCTGAACAGCTAATAGATCACACATGCTTTGGTAGTGCAGCTAGCTATAGAGCCTGATTTGCAAAGACTGCTCATTACAGATAGTGTAATATCAGACAAAAGACCTAAAGGCTGAAGACAAAAGATTTCTACTGAGGCATCTTAACCTTTCCTTTTTGACCTTTATTTTTCTTCCTCACTCTTAATCGCTTTCCTACAACATCACTGAGTTCTCCACCAGGCAGAACATGGTCCTCCCATTTGAGCTGTGGCTTGTACCAACTTCCTGGCTTGCAAAGCCAGTTTATAAACCTTCATGTCCTTCGGCAAAATTTTCAGTCCTGAGGCTTAATTAACAAACCAGGCCTTGGAACATCCAAAATTCTCCATCCTATAGACCAAGCCAGAGATGATACAATTTTTACCAGAATGCAGAATCTTTATTTTCTCAAGTACTCGACTGTCAGGTACTTTGGGCTCCCACGCAGTATTCAAGATATGGCAAAATGAGTGATGTATCAACAATGAGTGATTTCCTAGATGAAGCAGTAACATTAGAACACACAGTTCTAATGTTATTCTCTAAGGAGAATCAGTTTTGGAGGACAGTGGGGATGGAATATATAAAGAAGTCCAATTCCTACCATTATCATAGACTCATAGAATCATCAAGGTTGGAAAAGACCTCAAGGATCATCTAGTCCAACCGAGCCCCCCCCCCCCCCCCGCCATCCCATTCAC
>VWZZ01002813.1:36732-89594 GCA_013399095.1 Psophia crepitans
TTTTATTTTGAGGATGAATTGGTGGGCATTCTGGGGATGATGTTGGTAGGCATTAACAGACTCGCACAATCGAACAGTTGCAGACTGGTGAGTATAGATGTGCCTGAAAACATAGCTATACTAATTATACTCCACTTTTACCTATTTCAGGTATGATTGCAGGCATATTTAGTATCTTGAAATACAATGGAAGAAATTGTTTCAGCTCTGGGGAACTGACTATTTATAGAAAATAATTTCATTTTTCCTTATAGTAAAGAGATTTCAAATTTACCATGAAAAAAGACAGCATAGCAAAAAAGAGCTCCAAACAGAGGAGGGACTGGCACATAAACAGAGCCTGTTTACAGGTAAGCATGACTTACAGGGTACCTTTCGTGAAATGGAAGAAAGGAGTCCCTGGTGTGTGCAGAAACCATTCAGTTTTACAACACTGGTGAAGCATGTGAGCTCTATGTATTGGATAAATATGGTTGCCCTCAAGACAACACATTTTTTTCTGAAATAAACCACTTCACACTAGTAGTATTCCCTAGTCATGAAAATACTTTGAACTCAGAGTTCACTTAATTACAAATACCTAGCTAGTTAACTAAGGCAAAGATCATGTGTTTTTGAAGTGGTTGCTCTTGCCCTTCCATGCATTTGTCCCCTTGTCTCTTGCTATTACTCATGATATTAAGCCTAAATGTAAGATTATCACCTTTTGGAGGCAGAGACCAAGTATTATGTCTTTGAAGCACAATGAATCCTAATTAGGTATAATCAATAATAATTAGAGTTGTGTAATGGAAAATAGGAAGGTGAGGAAAAGGAAATGGCCGAGATCATAATTACTACTTTGTATTAGGTCTGATAGCGAAAACTAGTGTGAGAAGCTGGCCACCCAAAGAGACAGATGCCATTATTTGGGTTTTCCTTAGGGTTGAAATAGCTAAGTTCAAGTGTACCGACTATCACACTAAACATGATTTATAATTTTCACAAGCTCTGGAAATGAAGCTATACTTTCTTTCTACTTGAGGTACGTGTAACTCTGAGGGTTTTGCTGTGGCAACCTCTTTGGCATTCAGCAATTACCACCTATGTGGCAAATTGGAAGCGTTACATTCCTTTGCTTGTAATCCACACCTCCATTCAGCCGGAGGACAGGGAGGAGGAGGCAACTCTAATGGAGAGAACAGTCAGAGTCACAGTGTATTGAAGGACTAGGTGTTACCCTCACAATGTAAGATTTAAAAGCTCTCCTGCATGAAGTGTGAAAGCCCTGTATACACGAGATACAAGATAATTAGGGCAAAAATGGAAATTGAGCTCCGTGACACTTCTGATCTAATGCTTTATGTTCCTACTGACCACTGAACTCTGCCTTCCCAGAAACATTGCTCAATGCTATCTTGCTAACACAAGATAGGCTTTTTTTCAGGCTCACAGTTAAATGCTATCCACCCAAATGATAATTTCATGGTACAGCTATTTCTTGCTTTCCAGTCCAAGGAGCAGTTACATTACATCTGTGTAATGGTATCAGCATACATAAAGTAAGTACATAAATACCAGCATGTATCAGCATAATGCTACTATTTCAGGACTCAAGTTTTACAAGTAAAATAATGTTTTCTCTTCCAAATAATTGTTGATAAAAGCACTGTTTCAGAATGGATATGTATTTGAGAGGATGAGAAAGCAGTGTTGCAGACATAAGCTGCTTCAGTTATTTTAAGAATCACTGTGTTATTCTGAACAAGATAGGAGAGTGGCAAGAATTTCACATATACTCATGTTCTTAGTCTGGTTAAAACAAACAACAACAGAAAAATCACCCCAAAACACATAAATCTCAGTCTTTGCATAAGGTTATTGAACTGCAACGAAATCTCCAAGACCAACCACAAGCACTTAGTTTTCTACCTAATTGGACACCTATGTTTTAATCACCATAAAAAAAATCCTGTCAAATTCATTTTTTTCTGTTGTCTTTATTACTCTTGGCCCATATCCAGTTCTTACACTAACAAAGTAGTACTCATACTAAATTTAAAAAGCATGTTCTGTATTAGCTTTCCATATTGCACAAATCCCTGTTCTTGCTACAACCTGCGGACTTATATTACTGCTAAACACAGCACTTTGAAGACCCAAAAATACCAGATTCAGTTGTGAGTAGGTGTAAGATGACACAATGTTCTGCAGCTTTTATTAATGAAGACAAATGGTAGTATGATGGTGATGAATGCCCTTAGTAGTAAGTAGTATAAATGAAGCTTTTTAGTGCAGTGCTGGATTGTGCTCTGAGTGCAGGTCACAGGCCACTTCTGGTACTCAGTGGGATTTTTTTGTTAGAATGGATTCACAAAGAACATGCTGACCATCAACGCTGTTGTTGGTAGAGGGTCCCTCACAGCTGTGCTAGACCTGTAGTGACTGGGCATACAGAAATTCAGGGTAATATGACAGTGTGGGGCACACCTGGCAAATATAACTTTTAAGTCCTCTTATTCTTTCAGCATTTTTTAGTATTTTTGCTCTGCAACTAAGAATCTACAGCCCAGCCTTCTTCGGGCCATCAAATCACGACGATCAGGTAGAGTTCCTGCTCATGAGGACTGGCAAATTAATTTTCTTGAATTCTTCCAATCTGATGTCCCAGCTATTAAATGGATTCCTTATTTTTTGCAATAAATTTGAATGCAATTATAGCATATAGCCATCCTTATGGAGAAGTATTAATTTACTATAATCCATTAATTTAAAGACTGTCAAGCTTAGTATGACGTTATCCAGAGTATGAAAGACAGACTTTGTTAACATCTTATCACCCTTTCACAAAAGAATAGTATCTTTGTAACAACTGTAATTACAGAGAAACAGTAATTTAATCCTCCTTAATACATCTTTTAATTAGGTTTAGCAAGTGAAAATATTTTGGAGTCAACTCAAGGTCAAATGTTTAAGGACCACCTGGCACCCTGTAGGGATTCACAAAGCACTGACTGAGAATTTCTGCAGTAATTAAAGAAAATACATTATACTATCTACTATAACTGCATACTCATACTATTGTTCATACTACCAATGCATAAATATGCCTTTGTGTATCTGCTTTAAAAGGGTTAAACCACATCTACATCCATAGCGTAAGATATTAACTTGAAACTAGGTCACTGTGTATAGTTTTCAACATTAATTCAAATCAAGTAATACAACTGGGAATAAAGAGAGAACAGAAGGGAAAAACAGCATAAGAAAAGGGAAAAAAGGAAAATACAAACACATCTCAAGTCAGAAAAAGTAGCTGAGGAAGAACATATATCTCAGCTATGTAATCTACAGGATTTAGGTGTGGAACCAAGGACTTCCAGCTTTACATCTAAGTGCACAGAAAGACAAGTTTCATCTTTAATTTCAGGAATCTGTTATTTTTACATTTCTAACACACGGTGTAAACTGCTGTATAATTCCCAGCACATGTACAGTAGGATTACCTATCCAGCACATATGGAGGGTAAATCCAAGGTCTTACCACTCCTGACAGTCCTGATGATAGGGCAGGTATAAGTAGCTCCTGATAAGTGCAGTGCTTGGACAAATGTTAGTGTTACTGGTACACTGTGGGAGCGATCTGAGCAGGCAGCATTAAAACTGCATGGATGGGAAATTGAATTGTTGCAATGGGAATTGACTTCCTGTTTCTAAATGTCTCTGTTCTGCTGAACTTGACACCATGTAAGAATATTACCCACTACCAGTCGCCTCTCATCCACCAGAAGAGGTTTTTTCCATTAGCAGTACCACCAGCAATGTCAGCAGCAATATTTAGAGATCACATCCAACAGCAGCAGCAAAATTGATGGTTGCTAGAAGACACCTGTTCAGCCAAGTAGGAGTTTGGCTAGCAGCATTCTTGTTATCAGCAGAAAACTATTACTGATTAACTGGGAAGGGCAGTGAAAGTGACACAGCAGGAAACCAAAATCAAAACTTTGCAAAAAAGCAGCATGTTAATCAGCTAGCGCTAGCTGTTACCCACTTCTGCATGTCCTGAAGCTAACAAAAGTTCTTAGGGCACAGCAGTCACAATTTTCCAAGAAAGGAAGTTTAGGCCACAAAGACACCCATATACTATGCAAATGTCTCTTCAGCTAAATCACAGCAATCCTTAAATTCTTAGCACTGGAAACAGACTAGTGTGAGTGGTGTGTACTAATTAGTCACAACTGCTTCGCATTTCAAAGCATCTTCATGTCTGAGTTTCATGCCAAAATTTTCATGTAATACAATACTTCCTACAGCATTAATACTCAAAAATGCTAAAGATGACGTAGCATCCTTGACTTCTACCGCTTTCCCCCATGTTAGAAAACATATACACGTCAAACATATACACATGTTGAAAGGGTATGTTAGGAGTACATTGAGTATATAATTACAGCAAATTAAATAGAGAACGCTGAGAATTAACTTTGAGACAAAAGTTACTATTATAGTAATTACTATTATGAGTTACTTTTGTATATGACATCAGAAGACTTTAAAATGTGAAGTTTAAGCACATAAAACCTTAGAGTCTGATGTAGTACTTATGTTTCCAGTGACTTTGATGATTTCTGGGTGAAATGCACAGTAGTATTTTAGCTATACTGAAGAAGGCCGAAGGTTGGAGAAATTGAAAATCATCTTTAAAATACCATAGTGAACTGGCTGAAAAACTCAAAATAGGGCTGATAAAATAATGCAGAATTTTGACTGCAGTCAGATAGAAAATGTTTTTTGAGCCTCTATAGGAGTTCATTCTCCCCTGAGATTTCAATATTATGAAAGAAAAAAAAAAAAGAGTCACCTGAAAACCAGATGACAGTTGAAATTTAGAAAAGAGTCCATGGTTACAATTAGCTTCTCAAGTACAAGCAAGCCATGGACCTGTTGGAGCTAGTCCTGAGGAGGGTCATGAAGATGATCAGAGGGCTGGAGCACCTCTCCTACGAAGACAGGCTGAGAGAGTTGGGGTTGTTCAGCCTGGAGAAGAGAAGGCTCTGGGGAGACCTTACAGTAGCCTTCCGGTACTTAAAGGGGCCTATAAGAAAGCTGGAGAGTGGCTGCTTGCAAGGGCATGGAGTGACAGGACGAGGGGGAACAGCCTTAAGCTGAAGGAGGGAAGGTTTAGATTAGATATTAGGAAGAAATTCTTTACTGTGAGGGTGGTGAGGCCCTGGCACAGGCTGCCCAGAGAAGTTGTGGAGGTCCCATCCCTGGAAGTGTTCAAGGCCAGGTTGGATGGGGCTTTGGGCAACCTGGTCTAGTGAAAGATGCACCTGTCCACGGCATGGGGGTTGGAACTAGGTGATCTTTAACGTCCCTTTCAACCCAAACCATTCCAGGATTCTGCAACCTGCTCCTCCCTTCTGTGGTCCAGAACTCCTAGTCAGACTACTATTCCATTTTGGTATAGTATCACTAGAGCCCTATGACTGTGATGCCTGCTAGGACATACTACACAGCTAGGGGGACAGAAAAATAAAACATAATGTACTTAGGAGTACAAATGTCACCAGACAGCTGGCAGTATTTCCAAATCTAACTACATTTCGACCACTACCATCTCCTCCTCCTCCTCCACCTTCCAGGATCTGGAAATATAGTCCATGGACAGCTGTGTCCAACAAAGGGACTCTTCAATTCTTACATTTATTAACATCATGGTAACAGACTGCAGATTACCTTTGTTGTACAGCCTCAGCCCATACGTTAAGGGACACTCCATGAAAACCTGAGAATACTCTTCTTGTTCTTCATTTTACCAACTTTTTCTTGAGTCTCACACATGAATTATTTTATTCCAGGCTGAATAGTGTGCTTCCTGTTGAGCAAAACAGCGTTTTTAATTTGCTTGCCATATAATGTAAAACTAGAAAAAAATCGCCCTAAACTAACTTCTACCCATATTTTAAAAAAAACCCAACAAAATTTTAAATTGTGGAAAGAAGTTTCCTTGCAAAGGTTTCTCATGAACTGTAACCCAACTTCCCACATTTTGCACTCAGCTGCCTCATCTCAAAATTAATCTATTAAAAACATAAAAGTGATTGTTTCAATGAAACACTAATACAGATAGTTTAACCAACCTCAGTTTAATAATTTCAGTGAGATTATACAGGATTACAGAATCCAAAATGAATATAGTTGAAGAGTTAAATATTAAAAACTAATTTACTTGTCAAAATCTTTCTGGTGAAAGGCATTGTAGCATGAAAACAAACAGATCTCTTGTCAAACTAACAAAAACTTGTTAAATTGTTTTTCTTTGATACAACATGAATGTGATGAGCTAAGATATTACTGTACAGTTAAAACCCACAAATAACACTTAGAACAACATGCCTGTTCTTTTTAAAAACTTCTGACATAATAAACCTTTGTCATAATACTGGTGAACAGTAGGCTATTAAACTACATCTGATAATTTTTTCATAAGAGGTCCATGAAAAATCAAGACAAACGCTACAACCTAGAAAATATTATCATTTATTCCAAAAATGGCAAAACAAAATTTGAAGAAAAAAAAGACTGTTAGCAGTGTTCCGGAATCCTTGCTCTTCTGTGCACCACACATTGTCTTTTAAAGAATCTCACCAACTCTGAACTTCCTCCTTTTGCCCTCCACTGAAATACAAGGTTGAATAGACCATCTTGTAGGCCCAGACTAATGTTAAACTGCAATTTCCCCCTCACCATCACTTTTGTTGTACTACAGCACACAGTCAGACCAGACACCAGAACTCCCTCTCTTTCCTGCCTCCTCCCTTTGAAACACTTTACACCTGAGGAAACATGCTCCTTGTCCCTCTTTGGTGTCCTCACAGAAGTCCTTCTCCGTTCCTCTCATATCCTGCCCTTAACCGTCACCACACCTCTGACTTGCCTGAAGCATTCGCTAACCTACAAGCAGTAGGTTGCTCTTCAGACAATGCCTCAAGTTAAAATTGAAGCACTGAAGAAAGGACTAAAACACAGAAGACTTCCAGGAGATTTTCTTCTAAACAGCAACGCTGCAGCTCTCCCTCTCAACAAACATTTAAGCACTTTATAATTTGAACTCTGTCAGCAGACATAGAAACACCCACCTCCTGCAATTAAATGGGTCCCTTTATGTTAAATGAAATCAGGGAGAAGGATGGGATGCAAGATGATGTTTAACAGCAACATTCAGTTTAGAACAATTCATCACTGATAAAATGTATGTGCTGAAATTTGGAAGAAAGGTTTAATTACCTGATTGAAGGTTTCTAATCTCAGCTACTAAACTAATAAACATTTACTTTTTGAATATTATAACACTCAAACCTCTCTAGTCAATCTTCCAACACAGAAAAAACAAAACTTTCTAACAACACAAGCACAAAATCTCCAAACGCTTCATGTTTTTAAGGAATTTTTGTGCAAAGGTGAGCTTTGAAACCATGACAAAATTAATCAGATGACCCCCTGCCTACTCCTACTAACACATATACTTTATTATCAACTAGCTTTGAATATTCTTGCAGAGAATGTTTTCTTCTATTTGATAAATTCAAAGGACAACATTCTATCAGCTTTTTGGGAATACAACAGAATTTAGATTCCTGCAAAGGTACTGACTTTATATTTCAAGGAAGGCAAAAAACCCCTATGTATGACTATTGTAAAGAACCTATCTTGACAATATATCCAATCACAGCATAGGTTCCCCTACCTTGAAACAAGAAATAGTTTATAGCATTAATACTTCTGTTCTCTACTTTTAACTGCTGTTTGTAAAGGTGTAGAAACTGTATAAAGCCAAAATTATGCAGAAGTAAACCTGCAATTACTCAAGGCATGAAAATTAAATTACTCTATATTTACTCTGATCTAGCTGATAACAGAGTCTGGTGCTTAGATTTAAAGTGGTGCTTGGAGGCCTTGGGAAAAGCTCTGGAGTAACCTAACTGTACCAAACGCATCAATATGGCCCCAGAGGCCTGGGGAGAGACCTGGAGCAGTACTAGCCAGTCAGCCATTACAATAATAATAATAAACCTCTTTAACAGCTGTCACAGTAGGTCTGATTATAGGCTTTACAAATTACAAAATTATCTGGAAAATGTAGTGTTCCTGCTCAGGTTCAGCACTGGAATAACTGCTAGAAAATACAGCCCGTTAAAAACACATAAAGCTGATGGCTAGAACTTAAAGCTGCAGGACAGATACACCTGGATTTGGTCAGCTATAGATTGCGTATTTTTTTTCCTTTGTTGCTGTATTAAAGCTGTTCTGAGCCACTTAAAATTATCTACGTTTTCATATCACTCTTTTTATTCTTTTACTTACCATGCCTCAGTGCCTGAGACCATCTAGATTCCCTGCTACTGCGTGGTGCTCTTATCTAGATTTCTCCATTACTGGCTTTCATTCCTAGAGTACAGCCTTACAATTACCTTCAACTAACAACATCACAACATAAATCTCAGGGCTACAGATCTTTCATACTCCAAGAGAACAAAGGTATTTAAAGAAAACTCTGGCAAATGAATCTAAATGCTACACAGTCTTCCCCAGGCCCAAATTATTAATTCTCAATTACAGTTTCATAATTTTTAGCCTCACTGCTAGCAATTGATTGTCCTAGAAAAATGCTGTGTGCAAACTGAATGCCATTAAAAAAAGAATAATCCATGTAACAAAATACTTAAGTTAAAATAACCACAGTTACAGTGAAAGACTGCCCAGGAAGAATTATTTTCAGTTTTCACATTAAGTTTATTTGTAGATAAACAAAACATATAAAGGAGACAGATATAAATGTGAGCAATTACAGAATCATTAGATGAATTACCACACAAATAATAAATAAATGCCTAACATACTTCTGGTTTCATATCCTAGCATTTCCTGTTCTTTAGGAGATAAATAGATTCTTGAACTTTGCAATAAAAGAGATAAACAGATTCCTGAACTTTTTAATACTGAAACCTGCTCATTAGCTTCAATTATCACCTTAAAACGTCAAACTGTCAAAGATATATTCCTTTCCTCTTCCTCTATGTGGGAATATACTACCAAAACATTTTCTAAACGTCTAAAAAAAAAAAAAATAATTACGGTTTTGACCTGCAGAAACAGAGACTTCAGCCCTCAAGACACAGACAAGCGAGTGTGGCTGTGCAGAAATACAGACTGTCTCAGAAGGATGAGCCAGAGAACTGAATTGCCCAGCCTAGTCTGAGCGTGAGCCTGCACAACGGAAGGTGGCAAACTGGCGCCACCCTCTGCTATGAAGCTGGAAATGTGCATTTTTCAGCTATGATAAAAAGTTGCACTATTCTTACCCGATCTATCATCCTCAGCTTTCTACTGAGATGCTTCCCTCCAGCCAGCCCACAGTGCCGCTCTGTAGGTTACCACGCATTCAAGTAAGATCCTTTCTAACACATCACTCATGATGTTTAAATCAATCATTTACATCCACAAAATTTATATGCCAACTTATTTCAAAATCCTACTCCAAACTCTCCTTAGGCATAATTCTACAAAACATTTCGACAAATTAACCTACTAATCCCCTCCAATCACTGCTCTAAGACAATATTAGCTCATTATTTTGCTTTTCTCCAGGGTGTTACGCAAGCAGCTGTGAGCCTTACGTCTTGCATTTGGAACCAATTTTTCATTGCATGTTATTAGAAACGATACCACACTCCAGGTCTAGGCTGTATGTAGGACCCTTATAGACAATGGCCGTAAGAACAATTACAAAGAAATTTTAAAAACAGCTCCTGAATTTACCCCACAAAAGAACAGATGGTTCATTCTGCAGAAACCTTTTATTTAAGATGTTGCTTGCCAGAAATAAATCTTTCAGCTTTCCTGAATTTTTAGGTGTAACTGTGACACTAAAAACCACTTTAAAAAAACCCAAACTTTCACTATTATCATTTCACCCCACTTTACAGCATCATGCTTTAAAACAACTGTTTGTGAGTCCTAAGTAATTGCAAATATCTTTCTTCCTTTAGAACTGATTAGAAGACATCACCTTTCATTTCTCATCACTACACAAAATTAGGCTCCAGTTATTTGCCAAAATCCGAGTCAGAAATATAGAATTCCCAAGTTCGTTAGAAAATTTAATATGAGGAACTTACCTCTATCAGTACTTGGGGTCTGGGTCATCCAACTTAAGACCCTTGCCAGGCTGCACCACAATTCTCTTCTTTCATGGCCAGCTTTCATTCTCATTGCAGAAAGGCACTACAGGGAGAACAGTGTCTCTGTCTGAAGGTGTACTGAGATATTGCTGTGGCACACACATGGACACAGAGAAGGGAAGTGCTCCTGGGTCTCACAAATTACATAAGCTTACGTGACTTGAGGCAAACAATTTTACTATTTGTCAAATATATACACTATTTGTCAAAAATATATACAAACTTCATTTGTATAGTACTCCGAGGTTACTACAGAGGGTGAACAAGCTACCTGTGGATGAAAGACTGTAGGTAGACAGACATTATCACAGAGAGATATTTCTAGAAGAAATGGATCCAAGGATGCATTACACAATGAGACAAACACATCACAATCAACAGGACTGTACAAGTGGCTACAGGAACTGGAGAGATGGCACCAGCACAGATGGCTAATAGTGCCACCTGACTAACTATCAGGAAAAGTTTTCTTTCTATATTGCTCTCAGGTTCATTTTTCCTACCACCACAACTGCTGGCAAGTTTCCACGCTAATTCTGCTTTGGAATTTGACTCTTCGAGAAACAGTGATTACTAAAACAAGTAACAGCGATGCTATACCTCGTTCAGGATTGTACATGCTGCTTATGCTCTGGAACAATGTTCTCTTTTGTTATGGTTTAACCCCAGCTGGCCATAAAGCACCACCCAGTCCCTTGCTCACTCCCCACCTCTGGTGGGATGGGAAGGCAAATTGGAAAAAAGTGAAACTCATGGGTTGAAAGGCAATTTAAGAGGACAGAAAAGGAAGATTAATGATAATAATAATAAAAGAATATACAAAACCAGTGCTTCACAGCACAATTGTTCACCACCCACTAACTAATGTTCAGCTGCTTCCAGAGCTAGGGTGCCCCCCTAGGCAACTCCCTCAGTTTATATACTGAGTGTGACACCACATGGCATGAAACACCTCTTTCGCCAGTTTGGGTCAGCTGTCCTGGCTGCGCTCCCTCCCAGTTTCTTGTGCGCCTTTTCACTGGCAAGGTATGGGAAGCTGAAAAGTCCTTGACTTCGTACAAACATTACTTAGCAACAACCAAACCATCAGTGTGTTATCAATGTTATTCTCATCCTAAATCCAAAACACAGCACTGTATCACCTACTAAGAAAGTTAACTCAATCCCAGCAAAAACCTGAGGAGCTTTCCCATTTTAAATGGCCATTGCTGCACTTCCATGCAAAACTCACAACTAGGAAGCCTCTGCTTTAGTTTAAGCACCTTCTCTGAAATACCAAAGGCACAGGTAAGTCTCACAAGACTATAACTAACTCTCAGGGCTGAGCTCTCCCTCATGTCGCTACATGAAAATGACAGGGGTATAAGCTCCAAGGTTTGCACAACATACCAAATACTCATAAGCAAATCCCTTTTGCCTTCTTACCGTTTACAGACACGCTTAAACCCAAAAAGTTTTCTGCCACACCGATGAGGGCACGTTTCACCTGCTTGCCCGTCAGGTGTGGAGCTCACCTGTGGAGACACGCTCGTTACCCGGCCGGTGCCGAGCACCTCCCCCCGCAGCTCTGCGGGAGGCTTCTCCCCAGGACGCGGCTCGTCCCGCTTCAGCAGGGCTGTGTTTGGCGCGTCGCTGCTCCTGAACTACGGAGGCGCTGCGCTACCCTGCGGCCGGCGGGGAAGATACACGGGCTGTACCTACGAGAGGCATTCGCTCAGGAAGGCAGCCCCAAGAACCTTTCTAAAGTTCAATAATGCGCAGCTACGCACTAGCCGCAGTAAACGCCAGGCGCAGTTAAAGGTTAGTACGAGCACGCGGTTATGACTGCGTCTCTACCAACCGGATCATCACCCACTTGCGCTGCTCCGGCTGCCGCCGCCGCCGCTGAGGCGCACGCTGGCCCTGTGGCGCAGCTTCCCGCCCTCTGCCCCGCCGAGGCAGAAAGCAGAAGGCAGCGGGCCGACCCGGCTCCCGCAGCTGCCGGGCCATCGCGCGAGGAGCGCGGGCGTATAGGCTCCCCGCGCACACACGGCGCCAGCCCCTGCCTGTCCCACCTCCTACGAAACGGTCTTGGCCCCTCGCAGGGAAGCGGGTGCGCTCCGCTCCTGCCAGCGGGGCGTACCCCTCACCGGCCGCCCACCTTTCCCGCCGCCGGCGGGCGCTCAGCAGGACGCTGAGGCGATGGGGCTCGGGGCGCCGCCCAGTTCAAGGGCCGCGACCCTCAGAGGACCCTCTCAGGCCGCCAGCAGCGCGCTTGGCTCTCGGCCCGGCCAGCAGCACCTGGACAGGGGAAGCCCTCCCCCAGGTGACGAGATTAGCTCTCTAGGGTGATCTACAATAACACGGGCACACCTCAAATTTCTGCTATCTGCTTTCAGGAGAAACCTGCCTCATCACCACTACCACTCCACCCGTTTATGCCATGAGGTTCCACCGCTGGCGGCTCTGAGGGCACCAGCTCCCCCCTCCCTCCTTGGCAACTCAGTGACTGGTCATTTCTACATCTCCTTATCCATTTTTTAATTGGATATTTAGTTATATAAGTATTATACAACAGAATAATCAAAATTACTTTCTTAAAAGAAAGACTTGAATAGAGGGTTAGAAAAAACACTTTATAAAGCATGCAATGAAATGGGGTAGTTGTGAAACATTCAGTCACCCGTGCTGTGAGACTTTGACTTTACAAAGCAGAGCTGGAAATTGAAATAACCTTCTGTGAAAAATCATCACTACGGAGAAAGTAAGTTGGGCAGCTGTTAATCAGTATAGTGTTGGACAACTCTCTTCAGTAATTTGCAATACCATGACTTGAAATTATTATATAATTTATAGAAGGGACATGCACACCTCTTCTAGCACAATCCCACTCAAACCCAGCTGAGACAGTTGACAAGCATGAACCCTACACATAGCTTATGTTTTGGTTTTTTTTTTTAAAAGTTGAGTAGTGTTGTTAGCAATTTGTTATTAATATTTGACCTGAGGAGGTCATGATCTCTCAAACCTGCCAAAAACTGAACAAGCAGCATCATCTCTAATGTTTGACTTTTTTTTTTCCCCAAAGAACCACGTGAAAAGGTTAACTGAATTAAAGAATTTTATTTTGTGCATTTCAGAAATAAATGAATAATGACATTTTTCTAAAATCAGTTGTTGCTGTGCTAGACAGACACGTAAAACTCATCTTTCCATTTTACATTACAACATGCAGTGCGAGAATGATACATTATTTTACTTGATTTATTCAAAGATTAACTTGAGAATTCAAGAGCTATTAACTGTACAAACACTGGTAACAGTCAATATTATTTCAATTGGGTGGAAGAAAAAAAAAGTCTCAATACCATATAGATGAAGAAACATCAACTGAAACATAATGGATTCACAGTTCTTACTAAGTTCTTCAGTTTATTTCTAAAACATATTTCACTGACTGTAACTTTGCATTATTAGAAGGTTTTGAGCATATAATACAAGTGATACTAATGAATGAAAATACAGTTCAGGATCCGTCAGTGTAACAGGGCTATTTTTAGGGGATAATGCTTTGGGTATAGAGAGTTTATCTAGATGAATACCAGCTCATGTAAGTTAGATTTAACATTGCTTTCTTCCCTCTTCATTTATAATCTGTTTGGCTCAACAGAGTGTAGAGAAGCTTTGTGATAAACCCCACCCCCCAAAAAAAAAAAAACCAAAACCAACAAACCACCACCAACTCCCTTCCAACATTTATAACCTCAAATCTTACTTTTGTTGCTACTTAACAGCAAAGTCAACCAATATGATACATATTTTTTCCTACTTAAAACATTTATCTGTCACTAAAACTATGCTGAACTATTCGGTGCAGAAGCAACATTATAAATGGGCATGTTTAGAAGTTCCATAACATATGTATTTTTGTGTACATAGTGGTGATTAATCTTTAAAATTTTACTATTAAATTAGAAAAAAAAAAAACTAGCAGTGACAAACATGCAGTCTCTTACCAGCAGTGCAGTTTGCAAGACAGTGGAAAGTCATCTGTAATAACGTAAAAAGGCTTTGATGAATAATTTCTCTTCCCTCCCCAACACTCAAATAGTGTTATTGTCAATGTATATTATTTCATACTTTGTGGAAATCTTTTTCAATGGTCATGTTTCTTAAGCTGTACTTCCAATTTTAAAATGTTTTCATCAAGAACGAGCAGTTTATTCTGCCATATTGTTCCTGCTAAGCAACAGGAGCTGTAAAACATACCTTGAAATAATAAATGAGAAATTACCTAGGAAAACAGTAAAAAGGCTAGCAATACAGTAGGACGTAAACCTCAGTATCATCATCAAGAATTTTGGGAAGTTCAGTACATTATGAAAAATACTTCATATGCCTCTTGCACATTAAAAAAAAATAATCCATGGCTGACATTTCAGTAATGTTTTTGATCAAATAACATCTTTCCTGCATTGTGTCGAGAACAAAGATTTCCCAACCCATGTACTGCAGCAGGTCAAAAGCTGAGGTACAATATAGACCTTCCCTAATCATAACTGCTAAGTACTGAACGCTTCAGCAAGGGAATTCAAATACTTATTAGCCTTTCAAATAAAGTGTGAATATAGCCACTTCTTGCAATTCATCTATCTTCAGCTTATTAACTTGCCCTTAAATGTACATATCTGTAACACACGTCCCTGAACAAGACAGCACACTTGCACTGTACTTTAGACAGGGTACAGAAACTTTAAAATACCGATATAATAAAACCCTGATCTACATGTTATTAGTGCATTGTAATTACATCCTGTGTATTTTTTTTTCAGCATATATTGTCTAACACTAAGAAATGCAGTATCAGTTTTGCTTTCCTCTCTGATGTGGGAAGTGTTGTCAGTCTCACTCTCTGTTTATTGCACTAAGATGGAAAAACCACATGAATAGCAAGTTGAGAATTACCAGCTGCACTTCTGTCAACCACCCTTCAGTCTGGGAACACTGAACGCACTAAGTGCATGCAGGCAGCCAAATATGAAAGAACATATGTTTTGCATCATTTTCACTGGATGATGTTCCCAAAGAACACTGCATAGAGGTAGCATGCTTATTCTTATTGGTGTCATTTCAAAAGGCCTAGAACTCTTATCTCTTCTCTGGTGGTAGGCTAGTATCTCTTCCCACTGATGTTAAGTGTTTCCACCTCCTTCAATAGAGCTAGGGTTTTCCCAAGAATAAAAAGGCTCAGGTGACCATACCTCTTCAATAAATTCATTTAAGCAGTCAAGCACATTGACTTCTATATCTTTGGCCTCCCCTAAAATATAGGCTGTGCATTGTATGCACATGTGCGTGTTTCTTATGAATTCCTCATGGTGGAAAAACAAATTTAAACGAAGACATAGGCTTGCTGCATGGCCCACAGTATTTAAATAAAGTTTTAAATGGATTAGCATGGGGTACTACCTCATTATTGCTCAAGTTAACTCTCAAAGTAGTTTAGAGTTTTTGAAAATTTTATATATGACTTCAAAGGTTTGTTTATTACAGTATTCGTAAACTTTATTTCTGTGGTTGCTTAATGGAGTGTTCAACTGAACACGTACAAAAAAAAATCCCCGTAAAACAGTTCAACAGAGAGACAACATATTCTGCCTTCTTTAATGTATATGGTGCTACAGAACAAAGCACACCAAGCTCAGAAAGCTGTAGGTTAGTCTACTCTCCTCTAAGCATGCATTTGCAAAGCATCCATTTACTCTTTAAGAGACAGGAAAAGAAAACCAACAAAAACCCCATAAAAGCTGTGCTGCTTATTTTTAGCTCAGGAAAGAGCCACCTCCATTTGTTACATTAAGATTTTGTTTTGAAAAGTTTTAAAAAAACGAAGCTACTTGAAATTAAGTTTGTGCATATTCTTAAAATTGCTCCTTACAAAAAGCTTCTGCATCAAGTGTGCACTGCAGTTTTGTTTTCCTGTCATGGCCTGATTTTCAAAAACAACCCAAGCCCCACACAGTTATAGGGCATAGGGGCTGCTGGCATTCAGCATCTTTGAAAGTCAGGACACAGCTTAAGTGATTGTGCAGAACAGGACATTTCCCTTGCAGTATGTAAGTCAAGTGTTCACTTATGCCCAATAATAAGACCAGAGAAGTTTCATCAAATCATTCAAAATAAAGTTTTACAAGTCATAAAGTATTTCAAGGATAACACCAATCGACCAGGCCTGAGTTTCACAGCTAAAAGGGCAATACTGCCCATTTTCATTGGTCAGTTCTGGAAGTCCTTTCCAGGATGATCTGATAAAAAAAAAACAAATGAGTATTGTTGTTAGATTATAGACTGAAATTAAAAGAACAGTTCATTTTAAAGCCTTTTAGAAAGTTATCTCAGTAGGAAACTCAAAACCATGACTAAAGGTCTGTTGTCCTATAGGCATGGGAAGTTCTTTAAAAACAGATAGCTTTCCCCCCGCAGCTGAGAATTGTAGGGTTTTTTGGGAGGTGCCTCTCCTTCAAAGTAGACTCTGCTACCAATAACAGCTGAATTTACACTACTGGCATGTTGCTCCCATTTTTCATTTGGTAGTTTTGCAGATAGAAAAACACAAAGATCTTTGAGATAATGGAATGATATTCAAACTACACTTGAAACTGGATTATGGTGCTAAAAAGTGGTACCAGCTGGAAGATAGTGTGATTATCTAAGCCTTTTTCTTCCTCCATAGGAATAACATGCCCCCCGCAAACTAACATACTTACAGAAATACTTGTAAGTTCAGCCTGTTACCATATGAATAATTTTGTACACAAATGAAATACCAAAGCAGAGTAAAAGTACACCACTTAAGTAGTAAGACAGAAAGACAAAGAATGTTATCGAACTGCAACTTATTTGTTAACACTACTGAACAAGACACTGGAACAAGCCAGTGTAAAGCAGAAAGGTGCTGAATAAATCCCTTTTCTTGCTTGTGTGGTCAGACAAACCCTTCCGTCATGACCAGTTCTACTGAGTTACTCTTATGGATACAAATAAATGCATATTTGAAGTACTGCAGAACAGATTATATGGAAGCAATATCAAGGGCAGGATCTTTGTTTTGTTTGTTTTCGTTTGTCTCACATGCTTAAGAATTAAAAATAAAGCACACAGAAAAAGGGGAATATAATGTGGGTTTGGTTTTTAAGAATGAGAACTCAGAATGCACAGGAACATTTAAGGGCCATAAGCAAGTTCCTCTGCATTCTTAGAATATCAAGGTTATTAAGATTCTGAGACACTGTCATACTAATTTCCTCATTTATAACACAAGAAATCCCAACAATATTTTGCATCAGCTTAACCGACAATTTTAATCTGTCACTACTAGCCCTTTTTTTGCAGGTTGAAATATTTTGATTTTTCTATAAAACAACTCGCCAACATTTTTTTTCTGCAATTTTGTTTGCTACGAAATGAGATCTTAATTTTTATGTAAGGTTCGTTTCACCCAGTCTTCACATGGTTAAGTATTAGTAATTCTGCGATCTATAAAAAGCACTAGATCTCAGCTGTACTTGAAACCTGAGTTGAGATCTGCAATAACACATACAGCTGTGAACTTTATATGTAGAAAACAGATGCTGTTTATATTACAGATATGTACTTTTACATGCAATTGGATAGTAGATGCCACTAGCCTGACTGAATGTTTTGAACCTGTGTTAGTTGGTGTCTTACCTTTCAAGGTGAACATAGTGGCGAGAAAGAACATTCTTAATCATAACTACAGTTTTTGCATATATCTCTGGACCAATCAACTTTGAGAAGTACAATTTGGCACGAAGAAAATATCCAATTGGCCACAGCCATTCCTAAGCAAAGGATGAAAAGAGATTATTACTATAACAGCTGTCAGTTTGAAAAGGTGACAGCACTTTTTCTAAAATGGAATAAACTGGCTCTTACAGGTCCTTGGTGATAATTAAAACCTCTGGCTACATTATAGTTGTCATTGTCGAGCGCATTATCATATACTCCACAGTAAACCATATCACTGCAAGAAAGGAAAAATACGTTATGCAAACAAAGCCTTTACACAAAATGATACATAAAAATGGAAAGCAGAAATGAACCAAATATGTCTCATGGCATTTACGTTTAATGATGGTTCAGTTAGGGAGGTCTCTACCAGGTTCTGTTATTTTACATGACAATGGACTTCCAAATACAGTGTAAACTAGTAGGAAAATGGTTGAAGTCTTGGAATGACTTGAATTCATAATTTTGCCCTTATGCTTTTACTCAAATTGTAGTGCTGTGCACTGTACCATATATAAGGATGTATCAAGATGCAAATTCAACATCTTTTATGCTACCAAATTGGACTTGCATACTGTGTGGCATCCAAACACACCTGGTGATTGTCTACATAAATAACATCAATTGCATGGACTTTTACACCAGGAAAATAATTGTTACTGAAGTATTTATTGCAGTTTATTTCACAGGTATAAATGAGGATTTTAACAAAAGTAGTACTACCCTCACATGTCAAAGTACTACCCCCTACTGTCATGTTTTGTAATTAACACTTATTCTTATCTCTACTATACTTACTCTGGGTCTAAGGTTTTCATGCCTAATGGACCAAGCAGTTTTTCCTCTGCTATCTGCAAAGCTTTCCAAGCTCTCTCAGGTGCGAACAACTCAGGAGCCTAATAAAATAAAGATTTAATGAGTAGATTCTGTGTGTGTACTCACATAAGACTCTGTATACAAATGCAGAAGACCACAAAAACCCTAAGTTTTGCATTACTGAATCAACTGCTGGAACCTACAAGTCAGAGTAAGCAAGATAACTGAAGCTATCAAGTGTTGGTTTTTGTTTAAATTTTTATTTCAGATACATTCACCAAGTAATATTACTGAAGCTCTTTACAAACCTGATAAAGACAACAAAACAACCCATGCTTTTTACCTAATTAAGATAGGAAAAATGGCCTCCAGACCTCACCTTAAAAGACATTCTGAATAAGTGAACACTGCAAATTGATCCTAGCTATACACTGGACAGCAATTTCATTTTGCTAAGGATGTGTTTTTAAGAGATACTCCAAGATGGACCAATATTAAAAGCATGGAAAAGAAAAGCTTTCAAAAATTTATTCTCTGCCATGTGTGTTTGTCATAGAATAGAATAGAATAGAATCATTAAGGTTGGAAGTGACCTCAAGGATCATCTAGTCCAACCATCCCCCCACCACCTATTACCCACTAGACCACGTCCCTAAGTACCATATCTAACCTTTCCTTAAACACCCTCAGGGATGGTGACTCCACCACCTCCCTGGGCAACCCGTTCCAATGCCCGACCACCCTTTCCGAGAAGAATTTTCTCCTCATCTCCAACCTGAACCTTCCCTGGCGCAACTTGCAGCCATTTCCCCTTGTCCTGTCACTAGTTATCTGTGAGAAGAGGCCAACCCCCAGCTCACCACAACTCCCTTTCAGGTAGTTGTAGAGGGCAATAAGGTCTGCCCTGAGCCTCCTCCTCTCCAGACTAAACAAGCCCAGTTCCTTCAGCCGCTCCTCATAAGACCTGTGCNTGGAGAGCGGCTCGGCAATCACATCCGCCAGCTCCCTCAGCACCCTCGGGGGGATTCCATCCGGCCCCATGGACTTGTGGCAGTCCAGGTGAAGCAGGAGATCTCTAACTGTTTCGACCTGAATCGTGGGGGGTTTGTCATGGTTTAACCCAGCAGGCAGCTAAACAACCACACAGCCATCTGCTCACTTCCCACCCCCCTAGTGGGATGGGGGAAGAGAACTGAGAAGAAAAAGGCAAAACTCATGGATTAAGATAAAGACAGTTTAACAGTACAGAAAAGGAAGATGATGATAATACTAAAACATACAAACCAAGCGATGCACAGCACAAGTGCTCACCACCTGGAGATGAAGCTCAGTTAGTTTCTGAGCTGCCTCCAGGCCAACCCCATTACATACTGAGCATGACGCCGTATGGTACAGAATATCCCTTTGGCTGTTTGGGTCAGCTGCCCTGGCTGTGCCCCCTTCCAGCTCCTTGGATACCCCCCACCTTCTTGTTGGCAGGGCAGGATGAGAAGCTGAAAAGTCCAGGACTGCTTGGCAACAACTAAGACATCAGTGTGTTATCAACACTATTCTCACCCTAAATCCAAAACACAGCACCACACCAGCTGCTACTGAGAAAACTGACTCTATCCCTGCTGAAACCAAGGCAACGTTCAGGATGCCCGGGGAAGCGGCTGAGTCACTGTCCCTGGAGGTATTTAAAACGCACGTAGATGTGGTGCTTAGGGACATGGTTTAGTGGTTGGACTTGATGATCTTAAATGTCTTTTCCAACCAAAACGATTCTACAATTCTACACAATGACACGCAGATGAGCCTCGCAATGCAAACTTAGTTCAATAATAAAGAAAGTTCTAAGTGCAAATGTTTCCAACCCAGCTCCCCTGACTTACCACAACCATTGCTATTGTAAAATTTGGCCTGAGTTGGTAATCACACCATGGACTTGAAGCTCCATAGCTGTCCTTATAGATTCCACGTTTGTGAACAAGATTTGGATGTTTCTCATTAGGATCTGCTGGGTTCTCAGACACAAAGAACAGCCTTTCAAAGTGTCCTTGAATTTTTCTGTTCCACTCATCATATGTGATAGTCTCCTCCTTTCCTGCAAGATAGTACATAGAGGTTTTATTTTCTGAAAACAGCCACAATGGTAACACCAGAAATATGCTTATGTGTGTTTTTACTTTTTTGTTTATTAAAGTTTTACCTCAGATACTTCTAACACAATGAAGGCCACAGTAGTGTTGGAAACGTCATTATCTAGAAATTGAATTATACTGCAGATCAACTCCTTCACATGCACAAGTGGTTTTTTTTCATTGTGGTTTTTTTTTCATTGTGGTTTTTTTTTTTGTTTGTTTTGTTTGGGGTTTTTTGTTGTTTTTGGTGAGGGGTTTTTTGTTTGTGGTTTTTGTTTTTACACATTTACACACAACATTTTCTATCTTGCTAGGAGCAAACAGTATGAGGTACTGTGATCTACAGCAAGTATGTAAGTGAGTAAGTTTAAAATTTATAATTACCATTTCAGCATGGTATCATGCCAACTCTTTCATAGTACTTGATATACATACTCATGCTATTTTGGAGCCTTCAAGGACAGTTTCAAAACATTAGGATATGCGTCACTTCTAAAACTTTCTCTTCCTGAATTCCTGACACAGAGCGGACCGAGGATCACCTCTCTCCAGGTGGTGATTCCCTGCACTTAGGCCAATTCTACAGTTCACAGGAACAGCTCACTGAAAGCTCCAATGAGACTAGAAAAATACCAAGTTTTAGTCAGCAGAATTGTGCTAGGGATATCTTTCTGCTTGAGATACACATACGCATCTTAAATAAGCCATGCTTTTATGAAGGAACCAAAAACAGTAAAGAATTGTACATTAGTTTTATATTAGGTGAGTACAGGAGAATCACCTGTTCTTCAGCTACAACTGAAATATAGCAAAAAGGACACTACCAAAATGGAAAGTGGTATTGCCAGGAGAACAAAAAGCCTGGAGCCTCGAAGCCTATTCTTGAGAAACAAGGCATAGATCATGAACAGGAATTAAAGCTGACTTTAAAATAGATTCAGCAGTAGATGAAGGAAATTTACACACAGTTATAAGAGATCAACAACAGAAGGGAGTTTATAAACAACAAATTGAATCTAAAAAAGGTGCTTATGATTCTGGAACAAGAGAGATAAGACAAGTCCTGTAAATATTATTTCTACATCTATGGATTATAATACTGCTGTGCACTGAATTCTAAATTGTCTTGTCCTAGACATAGATTTTAAGAAATCCTGAAGTGACAGGCAAGTTCACGATCTGAGAATTTCTACTGTCTAGGACAGATAGGAAAAAACCCACAAACCAACAAAAATCCAGAACTTTTATTCTTTTTTAGAAAATGCGAATGTAAGAACCATCAAATTAATTGTTTTCCAATATTATCCTTCACTGAAGAGTAAAAAGGCTTTACAGGGCATGTATATTCAACATGGGCTGGGTAAGCTCAAAGTGAAGTAACTTTGTAACCACTGCAGTATTGCTCTGAAACTAAGGAGCATCTAAAGATATTTATGTTAATATTAAAAAAAGTGGGTTTCTGTGTTGTGAATATTGGGGGGGCGGAGAAAAGAAAAATAAAAGTGTCTTGGGTCAATTTATTTAGCATTCTTGTAATGAATGACGCATATCATCATAATACATAATAATCCGATCATATATCCATTTTGAGAAATGGTATTTAGGCTGCAAAACTCTTTTGTAATCTACACCTTAATACATGGAATAAAGTATTTGAAATATTCACAAGGCAATACCAACTCTTTATAACTTTTTCTAGTAACATAAGACTTTATTCATACAAGAAAATTTCAAGTTTTTCCCCCTAAACCTTCCAGTAGTTTGATAGTCATCTCTGATGTTATAATCACCACCATTTCATTGTTTTAGTTATTTTTATACTCCAGTAATACAATTATGGAATGTGCCTGTTTTTACCATGTCTTTTTACAGTGACTCCACGGAATGGAAACACGTTTTTCCTAGATAAATCCAGCAACCAGCGAACAGCCGACTTGCATAGGCCAACAATTTCCACAGCAGAGCCATCTCTAAAATAATAATGATTAAAAAAAGCCCAAGAATTACTTTAAGAAGGCTACTGAAATTCAATAAGTAACTGAAAAATAAATCTGTATCTTTAGACACTTTATCTTTCCCTGTTCTCCTACTACTCCTGTTTCTCCTATATGAGCATCCCAAAGTTCTATAGTATCACAGTGTTTTGTGATCATCATCATCACTAATGTCATGATTTTCTGAACTGCAGTCATACCTCTCTCACCCATATTCTCTTGCAGAGTCCTTAGACATTCCAGTCTCTCCTTGCAAGGCAGTTACTCCATCCCTTTGAGTTTTAGCTGCCCTTCTTTGTACCATCATTTATTGTGTCTTGTCCGAGACCAGCACTAGACATGACTTCAAGACACAAGTGCATCTTGCAGGTGCAAAGTTTCACAAAGAGGCAGAATGATGCGCTCTGTCTTATTCCAAAAACCTTTACTGATGACACCCAGTATTATTTTTTATTTGCTTTTTTTCAGCTGCTGCTGTACACCAAGATATGATTTCAGAGAGCCACCAATGACTCAGATTTCCTTCCTAGGTGGTAGCTCAGTTCTCACAGCATTGTGTAGGCATGGTTTAGACTATTTTTCCTCTAGATGCGTTATCTTAACTTTATCTATGCTGAAGCTTATCTGCCACTTCTAGGCATGCTCAGTTTTATAGGGTACTTTTGAGTTTCCTGAAGGGCCAAGAATAAAAGAACACTGGCATAAGCAGACTCTATCAATTTACATTTGTTTAGATCAGTAGGATTCTACTTGATGAAGAACGAAGGGAGGAAAGGGTGGAAAACAGGTGAGGTTTTTAACCAGCTAACAGGATAAAAGTTTACCATCAAGCTCATTCCTCAACAGATACTTTTTTCCTGTACAATTGACTAATTTAAAGCGGTATTATCGTACCCAGCTAATTTGCACAAATGCAAGATAATTTTATACTAGTGATTAAGAACATGAAAAAAAGGATCAGCCCCAAACAACTTGATCCTCTGATATTAAAACCATACTCAATACAGACGTTCTCATTTGCGTATGCACTTTGGTAACTTCGGTGATATTTCTGTCCTAATTCATTACTCAAGTCAAAAGAGAAGCATTAAAATAAGCACTAAATGCAGTTCTTGGACTTGCTTCTTATTTCAGGTGATATTCAGATAAATCACCATATACATAAATTTCATGTTATATCAAGTTTTACTGCCTTCTTGATGTAAAATTTTTCTCTAGGATCACTGATTTAACCTCTTTAGGGCAGGTACCTCAACTTCTCTTTGTTCTCAATTCAAAAGCCTGACTTGTCAAACAAAATAACATTTTCCTTCAGTTCTCACCCACAGATGGCAACTGATGTGATACTGAAGCTATATTAAACTCAAGCAAGGATGTCTGCAGCAGATTACTAGCATATTGTAAAAAACTTACTTTAAAAATATGTTTAGTCTCATCTTTAAAAACTTCAACGGTGTAAATATTTTTGAATTCTAAATGAGAAGTTTTCAAACAACACAACTATCAATGGATATATCCTATAAGTCTAAATAACAAAGTACTGTCAGTACTACAAGTATACAGTTTTTCCTAAGTTCCATTTTATTACTTGAATTCAAAAGTCGACTCTTTGCGAGGAGCTAAAACCATAATTTGAGGGCTTCACCTGCTAAAAACATCTTTTTTTCTTCAAATAAGCGCAAAGAAAAAAAATCATTAACATTCTAATAAGCAGAAGCATTTATAACATTTGACACATCACCTGCCAGATGTATTACTGGAAAGGATAGTAGTTCTGCAGAAGAATTTCAGCTAGTAATTAAACAAGTTCCCCCCAAAAGCCTGGACTTAGTACCTTGGAGTAGCTGGAATTCCTCTGTTGCGAGCTCTGTCACTCTCTCCCATTTTATCCATCCAAGTGCCACAATTGAAACGGTTCCCGCCAAAGACAAAGCCAGTTTCATGGTCAACCCCTGCAGTTACATTAAAACCTGCAAAGCCAGAATATCACATGTGAAGACTGTACACTAAGCAAAACAAAATTCCAACTGCCTCACCTCACCCCAAGCCTCCTAAATAAACCAAACACCTCCAAACGAGATCTGAGGTGGGTTTCTGAAGGCAACTGTACTTTTAAAGTGAACTTTTATTCAAAGATAACTTGTACCACAACATATAAACAGTTGCTGATAATATGAAATTAGTTAGGCACTTTTAAACATTAGATGTATTTAAAGTAATACAGTTTTAGTTAAACATAATCAATTTTTCAAAAATATGCAATAGCTAGAGGAAAAGAAATACCAAATATAAGTCAAATGTAACAATCTTTTGAGTTGCGTAGCAAGTGTTTTATTTATGTTACCTTCATCTCTCATGTTTTGATCTATCTGTGGACCAGCATTCCTTTCTCGAAAATTTATGCCTTCCATGTGTCGTTGCATTGCTTCCTGTATTACTTCATAAAGTGGCTGATCCTAGATTGATTGCAAGTTTGGATGATATGTGAAAGGCAAGATGAAAAACAAGTAGAAAGGCTCTAATGCGGCAACTCTCAGCCTCTAATATATGATACTTCAAAAAGAAAAGCATCTAACATTTTCAGTAGCATCTTTGTCAATAGCAATATGTTGTATACAATTTGATATAAATGGTTTTTTTCAAGACAAAAAGCAAAGGAAAAAAAAAAGTAAAGCTGATGAAATTTTTTTTCCTCCATCCCCAGTCGCATCTGTCTGATCATGTGATGCAGATGTAGTGAGGCATGCCTAAAATACGGAACTCTTGCGCTGTACTCACGTTTCACCATAAACAACAGGTTCTTGTAGCTAGAAAAATTACACCCTTTCATTAAAAATTTATAGTTATGTTAAATATTTAAATCAGAAGTGATCTTTACCATAGTGCCTGCAGGCTGAGGAGAAGAGTCATCTCTTGGATACATCCTAGAAACGGGACACCTGAGAATGTCTAAACCATTTGGAACAATTTTACAGTAGTCCTGGATACACTGAAGCCACCACCACACAGCATCACGACAATTGTATCTGGCATGTGTCCCCTGGCCAAGCAGATTGGGAATGAGACCATGTCTTAAAGTCCCACCAAATGCTAAAATGATGTTTCTAGAATGAAAGAAAGAGAGTCTTGACTAAGTTACTTTCAAAGCCATTATTGGACCAAATATTAAGTACAAAGTATACAAGTTTATCTTAATAGCAGGATAAGTCAAGGGGACAAACAGGATCTTAAAAGACAGAGGCCAAAAATTTGCTGCTGAAAGCTACAAATTACTTCATTTAGCATGAACTTCTGTTACAATAGAGTCACCTACTCCCTAACAAGTTCCCCAACATGAAGACAACAATCACTTTGTACAAAACATACAAACATCTGCTAGTACAGAAAAGGTAGTTTGCTTTTTCCATAGGTAGTGATATAGAGCCTAAATCCAAATCCCGCTGAGGTCACAGGGAAGGTTTTACTGACAGTGTTTATGACTATCCTGGTATCCATTCTGATGGGTAGGGTGGAATGGGGACGGAGGGCAGGAGTAGATGGGAATTTCCTATTAAAATACAGAGAGGTGACAGCAACTGAGGTGATGAGAAGATTCATTTGAGAACCATTGCACATACCTTGCGGAAAACATGGATTCCAGCTAGCTTTAAAAGGGAATATAACATACTAGCAGACTGCAGATCTTGGTGCGTGAGAAAGGTAATAGTTGGCTGAATGTACAACAGCAGAAATTCACGCTAATTTAAATCAAGTAATTTTTCCTGTTTGTATCATATGGCAAGCACCACTCAAAAGATTAATGGAAAGTTCAAATCAATAGATCTGGCTTATATTTGGCTCGTTTGTCAGGTTAAACATTTAGGAACACATATCAGATTGTAACAATGCACAATTAGTTGATTTCTAGTATTAACAGACAAATGCTAGCAGTTTAAAAAAAATCATGATAAACATGCAACTATATCTTTCTGATTAAAACAGTATTCTCTTGTTACTTCAAATTTTTAAATAAGTAATTTTGAAACTATTGCTCAGCAACAATGATGCAAGTACATGTGAAACAGTTGCTTTAAGGACAAGCAGTGGTGTTACATGGGTTAAAACTACCTATCTATAGAGAACACTAGTTTCACATCAGAACTAAGGCGGCAAAAGAGAATCATTTAAGTAGTATTTTAATTTCACTTAGAGAGAACTCTCAAATCCGTATAGGGCCACTGAAGTTTTATACTGCACATCAACCATTTCTAATGGCTTGTGTGTCATCTCAGGTTTTGTGGTTGTGCCTTTTTCCTAACTACTTGCAAAACCAGTAAGAACTAAGATTAAGTCAGTCTTACCTCGCTTCTAGATAGCGCCCAGTAACTAACATGAGACCTCTCAGTGCAATAAAAGTATCCCGTCCCCAAGAGCGGAAAATTCCAGAAGAAAAATGAGGTAAACCTAAAAAGCAATGTCATTGTTCATTTCACTTCATTTATTGATACTGCAGAAATCTCCAAGCACATGTGTATGTATAAAATAACCAGAAGTAAAAATACACTCACATTTATATTTCTTTTCCTAGATTAAGATACTTAAACGATCTTCTAGACCAAGCTCTTGATAAAATGAAACAAAACTTCATCTTCAAATAATTATTTTCTAGAGTTTCAAGATCATGCAACTTACTTTCTCTTATCAGTAACAGTCACATTTAAATTTTTATTAAATCACTTTGTAGCCTAACCAAGTGCCATCCTTTAACTAAAAGGAGCAGAAAAACCCTAACAAACAAAAAGCCAGAACTATGACAAGACTTATAATGCTTTGTTGGCAAGAGTTTATGTATGAAAGCTGTGCCACCTTAGTAGCATAAAGGGGATAAGACTGCAGAGTTATGAATTTCTTCAGCCCAAAATTTTCTCGACCACTATAAAAGGCATCCTGCTTCTCGAACTACATCTTACTGCAGACATTATAACATATAACTTTAAGAATGATTCTGACTGATAAAGCATAATAATTACACCACTAAGGTACATCCTTGTCTTTTCTTTCATTTAACTTTTTCAATCTAACATAAAATTCCATATGGTAAAGTTTCAAAACAGCAGTCTCTCGTGCATGCTTGACAGAACAACATTTTAACTTCTATCACTTTTCCAAAGTATTTGCTAAATACTCAGATATAGCCTCCACACCTCTGCAATTTTATAGTACAGGGCAGCAGCATTTGAGAATGACAGTTTCAGTGCAGGTTAAAAGTCTCAGACAACTACCAGTTAATATGTGAAGGGAATATTTAATCTTTATTCTTAATTTTTTTTTCTCCAATAGAACACTGTGCCTCTCTGTTTCTAGGTGAACACTAAAGCAAGCAAATGGAACGTTACTAAACCCAAGAAGCTAAAAGCAATAAAATTTCATGACAGAAAGACAGATGGCAAAAAGAAGAAAATAAACACCCCAGTGAGACAGATGCCATAGAATCTGTGGAAAAGTTTCTATGGTTTCAGAAAAGGAATGGGTCAACTCAGAACAAAAATAAATTCACTCTAAGCCACTAAACACAGAAGACAATACTTCTGACAGAGGAAAGGACCCAATTCAAAGACTGCCAGATGCTGGCAGAACATTCGGAGGTATAAATACTACTTGCTGAATGCTTTTATGCTCTTTCCTTTCAGAGACTGTTTCAGATCAAGCGTTCCTCTGGTCTGCTAATGGTTCATTCTCTTTCTGAGGACTTGTAAACAATTAATTCACTCTTGTACATTTCAGTTCTTAAACTAAAACCTATTACACTAAGTATATTTATCTTTCTTAAACATGAGTTTATCTCAAGCAAGTCTTCTGGAACAATAGGGAACATACCGGTGGGTGTCCATGTATGAAAAAAGTGGGTGTAGCTAAAAATGTCTTCAGTGCTTATAAGCTCCCCCCCTCTCACCCCCCAAGAACAGTAATAAAATGGTTGTCCTCAGGTATTGCTAGACAAAAATCTCATATTTTTAATATGGGCCAATCTTTATCTTAAACACAAGTTAAAACACAAGGGAAAAATAAGGACAACTGCTGCCTACATTTTATACATGGTTGCTGACATATGGATCCCAAGCACAATGGAGACAATTTTAATGTCATTACTAAAAATAGTTTAATTATTTTGAAAGACTTTTTTTTTTTTTTTTTTTTTTAAAATGTGGTCCTCACTTACCAGCTGCCAAGGAAACACAACACTGTTCTTTCTCATTTGTAATCTCATTCAGCCTATAGGGAACATCATGTAAGGAAGGAGACAGATCTGGCAGACAAGAGTATTTTCCTATCCCGCACATCTGGACTGAACCCAAGGAAAGATGCTTCACAAATGTTGATCCATTCTGCACAAAGCTGTAATTCAATATAATTAAAGTAACTTTATAATTCAGCAATACCAGCCTATAAAATGTACCCTTTTTCATTTACAGAAGGCTATTCTAAGTATTATGCATAATAAATATAACAAACAAACGAGTTAATATTAGTATTTGCATTAACCAATTTTCTACATAAGCTTTAATTTGTAAATCACTTTTCCCCCCACAAAAAGGAGAGCCCAATGTTAGCCTTAATTTTTACTTTATTAATGTCAATGGAAGTGTTTCTGTCAAATACTTCTAGAGAAGAGGAGTAAAAAAAAACCCAATTGGTTTGGTTTACTTGATGCCTACATACAGACCCTAAGCCCTCAAAAATATGACAGAAGATATTTTACTATGAAGAAAAGTTTCTGTCAAACCTCATCAGTATTTTTAAAGATGGGCACATTTTTGTATCTATTTCTATATATGAAATTTGTAAATAAATAAATAAATAAATCACTTAAAACGTTGTCTAAAGTATTGCAGCCTGCATTCCTGATTAGTTCATCTCTAAGCATTTTTTTCATAAAATTTATTAACTTTCCACATGATTTCACAACCATATTAAATTCTAGGCCCATTTTAACATCTGCGTTTCTACAAATTAATACTGATTGTTCAGAATGCTCATAGCTAGAATAAAGCCTCCATTAAATCACCCTCCATTCCCTTTCCAAGAACCAAAGGAGAAGCTGACACCAAAGATTAAAGTTATTTCAAGAACTAAGGCAAGTGCTCAAATAATAGCAAGTGTTCAGCTGTGTTAGAGAAAAAGTGTTGAACAAAGCATCAGCAGCAAGTACAATCTGGTATTTTCTTTTTTTCCCCTGAACTTTAAGGAATCATTGCAGTGGAACCAGAAAAATAGTAAAAAAAAGTTTCTGAAGCCTAACAAAGAAATGCTGGCTTAAGGTTTCCTCCTCCTACTCCACAATGTCAATAGTAGTTACAAATTCAAACCCTGGACAGATGTCTGAACTCCTAACCTCCCAAACCACCACTGTTTGAAGATGGATTTGATAATTCACCATCACTTTTGCCCTTTTACATAGGATGAGTATGAAAATATTCAAATTACATTCTCCAGCAGGTAAAACTTAAAAGGTCCAAATATATACAGATACCTCTGTAGCTCTGATATGCCAAGCATACCTAGACATCTGGTGCCATCCCATATCCAGAAGCGTTGTGTATGCACCCACTAATATGGCATCAAAGTAGCATGGGATGAGGTAACGTGGAATTCTCTTTAGGTAGACAAACATGGCCTTCAACCATTTACCAACCTATTAAAATATGATATAAGCAGAACTTAATAATGCTAGGGTTCAAAAAACCAGTGCTTTCAGGATCCATCTAGTTAAAGTACTTGTCACAGTTTTGGTACATTTATTACACCTACGTTATGCTTGACCACCACAAAGGTGAGGTTATCTTCAGTTATTAATAACACCACTAGCATGCAATCATTTAAGTCTAAGAAGTTGCCCATGCTAGGTATTTGTGATAGAATTGCCGTACCATCCTGCTTCAAAATTTCAGCTAAAAGAGATGAACTCTAAGAAAAGTAGTAGAGAAAAATCTGTACTATAATGTTTACTATGACATAAATGGGCAAAATCATCAACTACAGAAAAAGATTATATTTTGCTAGTCTTGTAGGAAAACAAATTGTCACAAAGAAGTTATTAAAACTGAGTAGCAAAGGAAAGCTGCAACTCAAAAGGCATCGCTATGACCCAAGTGTGGGAAGGAAGTTTTTAAATGCCTAAAAAGACAAGACTCCAGAGATGCAGCTTGAGACCAGGGATAGAAAATTTATCAGATCTCCTAGAAGAAATTGCCTAGACAAGAAATATGATATAAACAGACTGAATTTAAAAATATACCTGTAATTGAAAAGGACACAAACAAGTACTTTAAAACCCCAAAAGTCACCAACTAAGTATTTTTACTCACTTCTGCACAGGCTCCTGCACGTGAAATCAGACGATTACTGACATAATCAATCATCCAGTCTCCAGACCTTAAATTATCACAAAACGGATGACCCAAATCATTCTTTGGTCTAATGTCTGCCATCACTGACATTAACCCTGAAGATACAAACCCAACTCTGTATTAAAAGACACACCACTATCACAAACAGCAATTACAATTCAGGAGGAAAAGGTACACAGCAACAGATACAGTTAAACCCAGTTAAAGCATTGTTTCCCCTGAGCTGTAGAACGAGTTAGGATACAACTCAATTGCAGTTTCCTCAGCACACATCCTAGACAGTTATGAAAATCAGTATGGAATAACTAGCATCATGGAATTCATACATTTGGTAAGTGACTGACATTCCTCAGTAATCTAGTAATGCCAAGGGTTTAATCAATGTGACTTTTCACTGGAGGTATATGAATTTATGTTTTTTTATTTTAAAAGCAAGGACACTGGTGTCAGAACACATATTGAAACTTCATTTTGCAGCCCAGAGTATCAAGACAGAGGGTGCTTGTTTCAGTGTGTGATTTCCTGGGTACAGCATTGATTAGTAGCGTGGTCAAGCAGAAAAAAAAACTTACTGTTTTTTATCCAAACAATGGCACTAGCCATAAAACAACATTAAGCTATGTTTGAGAATGAGTAGCTCTATTTTACTTTTTTTTTTTTTTNNTTTTTTTTTTTTTAAATTGACAAAGAAAGAAAAGAATGCTGAAACTATTACCTTGGAGGCCTGCATACTTCAGCGGTGACCAGTTCGGTATATTGTAACAGCCTCCACCATCTTCTTGTTCTTCTGCCTCACACCTATACAGTACTTGATTTAGGTCAGACAAAGTTAGCTTTGATGCAATACTGGAAAAAATGTGGAGGAAAAAAATATTTTCAAACTCAAAACCAACATTACTAGAGAAATAAAGATTTCAGAAACAATTCTAATTTCAGACTTACATTAAAATAATCAAAATCACAGAATCGTAGAAGTTGGAAGGGACCTCGAAAGATCATCTAGTCCAACCCAAAATATATACAACTCTCTCACCACTTAATCTTGGAAATTAAGAGCCTGATTTTTAGACGTTCTGAGATGTTCTGCTCAGATGTTTCGGTATTTATTTAAAAATACAGCGTTAAGTACAAAACCTGAACAATCATACCCCAACACTGAGAGCACTCTATGCTAATAAGCCCACTTTAGGCAGCAGTTACACAGAACGTGAACAAAAGAGCCTGGGAAGTTTAAGTATTAGCCCTGCTTAGTATTACACATCTAAAAAAAGGTCGGATTTTTTTATTGCACTCTGACAATCCACATCCATCTGTACTAACAAAAAAAAATAAAATATCCCTCATTAAGTTTTATCCACTCCCACTGTAACGCTCTCAGTTCTTCTTCAGAAACATAAAGAGTACTCACGAAGAAAATAAAGTTTTTAATATAGGTGCTGAATTATCATCAGGAAGACTTCCAGATTTAAAATGAGGGCTGAACTGGATCAAATGATTGCGGAGTACACCAACAGCCTCTTGTGCCTTTGGGTCAAGACTAACTCTGTAAATATGAACATATAACTTGAGAATAGTTATTTTAAGTGCTACGTTTCTACAAGTCTCAAACCAAAGAACACTACCATTCCATTTTAACTAACAGTCATTTGGCAATTACAATAACATACCTGAATACTATTACACTTCCTGGTGTTAATTTTTCAAATTCTATTTCTTGAACAAATTCATTTGGCCCTTTTATGGCAGTTCCAGCTTGCTTTATAATTTTGCTCTCTTTAATCTTAAAAAAGAAAACACATTTGCAACTGAAATTCAATGTCTTTTTTCCAATATCAAATATCACAAACTACAAAATATTACATCAGAACATGGGTGAAAGAGGTTAAGTACCTGGATATGCTCTCTGAGTTCCATTGTGAAATTAGGCAATCCATTTATGAAACGTTCATCTTTTTTGTAAGGACTAGCACTTCTCTCAATAGTCCTAGCCTCAAGTACTACTTCCTCTATTTTTCCTAGAAAAAGTTAAATCATGCAGCAGCTGTTAAGACCCTTCAAATGAAAAACGATTATTTTGAAAACATGAAGCAAAAACTAAAACCCTAAATATTCAAAATACAAGTTTCAGTTATATGACTAAAGAACAACCAAATGTGACAAAACATATGAGGAAGCGTTTTAAATATCCTATAAACATTCATTACACATCCATTGGCTGTATCTTATTTAAAACTGCAATTCTGCAATTTTAGAAGAAATTAACCATAAAAATCAGTCAACAATTAGTGAATTACAACCTGTCTTTTACCCATCACCAGCTCTCTTAGTTTTCTTACTGTCTTTTAGGAGATTGTATCAGATTGGTTTCCAAACAGATGGTTTATCTTCAAAGTGTAACAACTTATCATTAATGTTCAAATATTCTCATTTTCTCTATCCTTTCAATAATCTACAAACTCATGCATACAAGTGTTGCAGCCACTTGGAAACGTCTTAACATACCACATGACTGACTTTAAAACAGGCACACACACACGCAGACAGAACTGAGTATACTTTAAAAGCCACTTTGGAAATCTTCTCTTCAGAAGTATGTCCAAGTAATATGTAGAAGTCATTATACTTTGCTACTTTAAAGTATTGTAAATACTTTGCATATTTAATTAATATTATGTACATAAATATTATCTTTATATTAACTGATGCAGTACAAAGTTGTATTTTAAACCCACAAAAATAGTCAATATAGAAGAACACTGAATATCAGTGACATCAACAAATATGATAAGATTTTATCCTTTTTCTCTAGTGTAAGACTTAACAAATACTAATCCCCTTCCCAACCCAGTACAATTAACCATCTTGCTGTTCACTATTTCTTCCCAGTTCACAAAAATCACACCCCTCATGGAGAGTTTATAGCAGCACATATACTCAATATGAATGCTTTTGAAAGCCCTAAGCAAGGTAAGTTTGTTGCTGTTTCTTTAGTGACTCTTGGTGCCTACATGTTAGTAGATATGAAAGGAGTGTTAAACCCTGAAAATTCTCATACTGATTTCATGTGTTTGCAGTTAAAAAGTATGTAATTAGAGTAACTTGAATTTTTTTGTACACCTGCCATCTCCTGAAAAAGAAATCTGATTACCTGGGATACACATTTCAGGTACTTCTTTACTGTAGAAGGAAGTTTTTGGATCCCTGAAGGCAGTTCGACTTACAGCCACGACAGACTGGTGTGTGTTAGGGCAATGCCTTGTCACTGCCACTATATCTTCATCAACTTGATCTACATACACCTAGAAAAGAGATACCATTGCAACTGTGCTCACTCAGAAGACAAATATGGAGTAGTCACAGTGTTACCCTCGTTTCTTGCCTGATTAAAGCCTTTAGCCCCCAGCTCCTGATGCAGTCTGTTTATGGCCAGCCTTCCTGCTAGAATTCCTGTTTGGAAATTAACTTCACCAGGAGACAGATGTGCTGCTGGATTCCATTTTGCATAAAACCTCTCTTCAGATACTACAGAGATCTGTAAAGAAATTAAGACTTAAGCAAGTATCAACTACTTTGAAAAAAATCCAAAAAACAGCCAGGTGTCTCAACTATATAATCAATTCAAATTTCATATGAAACTGAACAATTTTCTAAGTAATGCCAGCTAGTAAAACTGCTCAGAATTTCAAATAAACAGCATTAAAATATATGTCCTAGGACAGGAACAAAAGTTTACATTTTTTTGAAAGTAACTTCTGAGTTAAACTGTAGACACATACCTGGTGTGGTACTAGTTCATCATAGCCTTTGGTGCTTCCTGTAGCACAGCATGCCATGGAAACAATCATGGCACTAGGAAGAGCATCATACGCAGATCGGTGCTACGTTAAAAAATAAATAGGTAATAAATAGTAAAACAAAGATGTAATTCATCCCTCCCAATTCAGCATACAGAAGATATAGTCAGTTTAACAGAGGAATTGACAATTGCGTGATCATAATTTTCTCAATCACAATGGAATTATTGAAAAAAATTACTACAAGTGTATTAAGAAAAGCAACTTAAGAGAAACCCTCAAAAATAAGCACTCCAATTACCACCATTCTCTCTTGTTCTGTCCTGTAAAACAGGAGCTTAAGAGAACAGGTTAACAAGCAGAGACAGAACCACTTATAGTAGCTCAGTAAGTAGATTTATATACTTTTTCCCTTGGAAGTCCAAATCTTGAATATCAGAGGGAGTTATAAAATTCTATTCTCTACATGAAACTTGAAGATCTGAAACATATTTTGCTAAATATCGCTCAGGAAAAGTATCCAGATTGCATCAGGCCTTCCAATGGTTCAGAACTATCAATTCAAAAAACATTAAATGTAAACTTTGGGTTTCAGTTTAGGTGCTCACCTGAATTGGACATTCATTATCATGTGTAATATCCATAAACAGTGCATGAGCAATAGCTGGCATCAAAGGCCTCAAACGTGGCTGAACAAAAGAGCCAACAGGTTCACCTCCAAATCGATAAACTAACCTTCCCTCTTCATGGCTATTATAAGCAGTCATTGCCTCTAAAGAACAAAATAGGTAAGTGTTTGTGTAGCAATAACTACCACAGAGTACAGCATGCACAAAGATGTTAATGCAGCATTTTTACAGTTGTTATTTTGGTGTGTTCAAACATTAAAAAAAACCAACAAAAACCAACCACATATAACTATATTCTCCAATGTGAAAACACAACCTTCAAGTACTCCATTTACTGTAATATACTAAGGTAGAGAAAGCTAAGGGGAAAAAAAGGAGAAAAAAAAGCAGAGATCTGAACCTGTTTCTCATAGGCTTTAAGACACTCATGCAACAAAAAAAAAAATCAGACTTGATGCAGCGCTTGCATAGCAGAACTGTGCTACTATTTCTCCTCTTGCTAGAATAAGAGTGAAGTATTTAACCTTCTGTAAATTGATGCAAGCTCTCTTATCTTACAGCTAGTACTGTATTTTTTTTGCTGAGTATCAACAAAGTCACAATACATAAACAGTACTTCTGATTACATGGAGTACGTAATTAGAAGTGCATAATCCAGAAGAAACCTTTTCCTTGGAAAGACCATGTCATCTATAATCCCTCGTTGGAAAGAGACCACACACACAGCAAGCCTACCTCTTATTAAGGAGGTAATGCCCAGCCTATTCACAAAGATATTGTCCAGCTCCTCATTTCCTGTGAACAGTTCAGCCACTACATACAAATCGGCTCGCAATTTTCTAGCTGTGTCCAGCATGTACTGCAAAAAGCACAGCCAAAAAAGCCACAGAAAGGGGAAAGGCAGATACAAAAAAGGACAAGTTTCAAAGCTAGGCGGGGATTGGACAATAGGAAAATGCCATGCAGCAAAGACAAACAGAAAGCCAAAATTATGGAACAAAAAAGTTGTTACACAGAAGAGGACACACCAACATACGCAGAAATCAAGAATTAGCATACAACACAGGAGAAGTTAAATAGAACAACAAGAAAAGGTAATGTCATAAGCAAAGAACACGAATATGTAAGAAAAATAAAAAAAGTATACCAGTGTTAGTTTCACATTAAAAACTCCAAACCATACACAACAATCCTACATAATTTTCAACTGCTTATTGTACCTCTAATCAGGCTGGTAATTCCCAGGCGGTTGACAAAAACATTGTCAATGTACTCACTGCCCGTGAAGAGTTCAGCTATCACATAAAGATTAGGTCTGACTGATCTGGCTGTTGCTAGCATCTCCTATAGATCATAATACATTTTTAATGCAAGACATCAATTGTTAGCTATGTATATGCAATCATTAACATGAATGTTAACCAAATATAAGTGACTCATTTATATATGCAGTTCATTAAAAACATTAATGACGGGTAAGATTCATAAAACCATGCTTACATTTTACAGAGATTATCTACGAACCGAGTAATTCTAGGAAATTCTCTGAAGACTTCAAGCTTTGTTTTTAAATAAAATCTTAACTCAAAATGCAAGAACAAAGTTGGATGAAAGAGATACTTGTTAGGTAAGAAATCTGCAGAGAACTTCAGTTTAAGCCTTCGAAGTTACCATTCCAGAAATAGTAACAATAAATGGAAAAACGGCAGAAGTTTTGAAATGGCTGCATTTAAGAGCCACTTACAACTTTTTTGTGGTCAAATCAGCTTGTTTTAGAGAGCTCTTCTTGTATTTAGGTAAGCTCTGTAACCAAGCTAAGACTAAGCACTAACAAGCAGCACTAGCCAAATATATTTAAAGCTAAATTACTAGATAAGTACAGTTTCTGGATGTAGTCAGCTCTATCATAAACAATAAGCACTAACCTTAGCAATAAGCCTGCCAGACTAAACTTTTTGCAGATGTTCTTTACCAACTTTTAAATTCTGGGAAATAAAACACTTCCTGTTTAATTCAGCAATAGTGTTTCTTTGCCAGATATATTTTGCTAAGACTTTCAATCAAGTCTTGGCAATGACCCCAGCTAAAACCAATGTAATGGATACTGGCACTCCATAGCTACGTGAGGGAACGGTTAGCCAGGTTCATCCACAGTACTTGAGCAAAAGTGGAAAATTAGAAGATATACTAGTCTACTGACTGTTCCAAGTAGCCGAAACCATGTCTAAACATCACCGGTCAAGAAACTTTGCTTATGCCATGAAGAAAATTCATTCACACCTGAACTCTGTCATGTAGATCCTTCAGACTTTATAGCAACAGTGCAGGACTTTTACTTCACAGACAGAAGCTGCTTTATAATAAACATGTTTAGTTTTGCGTACCTCAGCTACATGAATAGGCGTTGAGTGACAGTTGTCAAGACGAACACCATGGAAGTATTTGGCAGTGATTTCAGTGTATTTTTTCATATGTGCCCACAGGTATGGGCAGTCTTCAGGTTTATTACCATAACGCAGTTTCACGCTGTCTCCCCAACAAATAAGCTCTCTTCTCAAGTAAACATTCGAACCTGTAAGGGAAATAAATTCACTACAGTGTACGCATATAGTATAGAATGTGCACCAAAAATGAAAATGCGGTATTTCAAATTTTCTGCTGCTGAAGAAGAGAAAAAACACTGTGATAAAGATTAAAAATTCTAACAATAACCATATCGACTCAAAATCTATACACCCTACACTGATGTCTGATTTCAAACTACTCCAAGGGAATACTTAAGTTCTACAGTGATACTGAAATAGCGTAATAATAAAGTTTCTCTTATTTCTTCCAAGTAGTATAAAAACTGTACTTGGGAAAAAAAAAAAAAGGAAAAAGCAGTAAACAAATGAACAAACTCAGTAGTTCGGTTGTTTATACTGGCCAAATAAAACAAAATTAAAAAAAAAAACAAACCTCACTGCCTTACCATAAATAAACTGCCACAGCCACAATTTAAAATTTTATATCCTGTTAACAGCAGACTGATGATGCAAGGCAAATTTCCAGAGTACTACGGCAAGTAGGTCACATAGACAAAGTCCCTTTTGTGTATGAAAATATTTATCCTCCATCTAGTCTAGTTTCATATACTATTTTTTGCCTTCTTTTTGATGCAATCAATACAATAAAAATCTTCAAATCTGAATTAACCTGTAATATACTTACTGCACAAAATATACTGACGGAGATTTAACTGCAACAGAGACTTAAACAGTCTGTCATATTAAAAAAGTGACTCCTGTCCTATATAAATTAGGTATTATGACAATGGCAGTAATATAATTTAAAAAACAAAAACCACCAAGAGCCCATGCTGTTTGCAATATGTAATATCACAATCATGGAATTGTCAATAGTCAGACACCATATACAGGAAATACAATTATCTTTGAGCCATCAGTCTTCTGAAGGTCTATTTATATTCACCTTATCTAAACCAGTTCAAACCATGAACAGGGCCAGCACCACTCAGGATGGGTAAGACAAAGCTACTCCATTGCTTTCCGCTACTCCTAGACCAGCTATACTGATGCATCGCTAGTTATTTTAGCAGTTGAACCTTGAATTAGATTAGGAAGCTCAGCAAAGAGATTATTTTTCAGCCAGACTAATTTTTTAAGGCTCATATTATGGACACCTAAGTGATTGGGTCTGCACAATGAAAGACACAGAACAAGAATAAGTAGCTAGTAAGTAAAAGAGTACGGACTGTAAGTCACCACTACGTTTATCACCTTAGCACAGCCTACCTTTTATCTTTGCTAATGGCAACATAGCTACATGGACAGAAAAATCAGCTTTACTTGGGATGTACACACGATTTTTTTAAGGGCCATTTACAGAACTAGCTAAATTTGTTTTACAATTCCTGTATTTGTGCTCTTTTTCATGCTGTATTCTCACTGGGAATAACATGTGGCATAAAACAAAAGTATAACACAAGTAAAAAGCACTCAAAAAGCTGTAGATGAATTAAGAGAGAAATTCAGTAATCGAAGTTAGGTATGCTAACTACAGCCAGTGACTGAAGGAAAAAATACAACAATCTGCCCAGAAGAAAGGACAATTAGCTGAAAGGCAACTGAACAAAACCACCCTTGAAACATGTATTATCTTCATCTTCACCAAGGAGGAAAAAAAACCAAAAAGCAAACAAAAAGCAGTGAAAGGGCTGTAGATTATCTTGCAGAAGTGAGGTGTTTACTAACTGCAGATGACCCTGGAGTATCAATCAGATTACCTTCTAAAGTAGACTAAACAAAGTCTTACATAGATGTTTTTAATTATAATTAAACTGGTCTTGGTTTCATAAAGTTTACAAAATGACTGGCTACTCTGAAAACAATAGTTGTCAACTTTGCTTTTATTGGATACCAATGCTGTTCCCAGAGGAGTTAAAATACGCATTTGAGTGCATGGTGAATTCTACCCTATCTTCAGTAAGTAATCTGCATACTTTATTTGGATTAACTGGATTTATTTGGAACACTTAACTGCCTGAATGCCACTCACTGGATCTTTCAAGGACCCAGCTGTCATTCACTAGTGCAGTAAAACACTATCCACATTTTTATTGCATTAAGTTTTCTGCCACATTGTCATCGTCTTATAGAAATGCCAACAAACAGTGGTGTTGGTAAAAGTACAAAGTAAACAAAGACATTAACAAAAGTGGGGAGGCATAATGTCCCCATTTCAGTGACAGAAAGCTGGTAACTTTCCTCTCAAATCTTGCAAAACTGTACTTGAAGTACAGGTATCTGATATGTAAGCTCAACAGGAAAACTGCTGTAAACTGAGTATCTGTCTGCTACTCTGCAGCTTCACAGGAATAAATCTGCAGAAAGAATCGATTAAATAAAATCTTTTCTACTTTGGCTAGACAAGTTATATACAATGATCCAAAGTTCTTTTACAAACCTGGTTCTGCAAAGTTTCTAAGAGGATCATCTCCCATAACCCAGCCATTATGAGCCATGAAATAACAAGCTTTATCTGGCTGATGTATCATAGTTTCTTCTTCTTTCACAGTCAAGTCTTTGAATGGATAAGTAAAATACCTATGGAATAGACAGACAATTAAAAAACACCCCAAAGCCCAAATCACACACGTAAGGTAAGATAAGCTGAAATTCATTGTCTGTGAAATAAAAATATCTGCTATGAACTGGCTTGTAAACAATACAGACACAAGAAAAAAGCAGCTGCTAGACTATAAATGATGAGAAGTTTTCTATTTTGTAGTATGCCTTGAAGGAGAAAGGACAGGTGCTGTCACTATCTCGATGTCAGTTGGTAGCATCAGATTAAAGCCCTAGCTCTTCAGATACATGAGTGGCACCAAGTGCATCAAGCTTGAAAAGTGTAAGCTTTCCTAGTTTCACCTCTCTTCCACTTACAAGCGCAATTTGCACTATGTAAGGCTTCAGTGTGCTCCAAGTATTGTTTCACACTCTGTGGTCACATTTATTAAACAGTTATCCCTGTTGCTTAAAAAGAATAGAATAGAATAGAATCATTAAGGTTGGAAGTGACCTCAAGGATCATCTAGTCCAACCATCCCCCCACCACCTATTACCCACTAAACCACATCCCTAAGTACCACATCTAACCTTTCCTTAAACACCCTCAGGGATGGTGACTCCACCACCTCCCTGGGCAACCCGTTCCAGTGCCCGACCACCCTTTCAGAGAAGAATTTTCTCCTCATCTCCAACCTGAACCTTCCCTGGCGCAACTTGCAGCCATTTCCCCTTGTCCTGTCACTAGTTATCTGCGAGAAGAGGACGACCCCCAGCTCGCCACAACTTCCTTTCAGGTAGTTGTAGAGGGCAATAAGGTCTGCCCTGAGCCTCCTCTTCTCCAGACTAAACAAGCCCAGTTCCTTCAGCCGCTCCTCATAAGACCTGTGCTCCAGCCCCTTCACCAGTTTCGTTGCCCTTCTCTGGACACGCTCCAGGGCTTCGATGTCTTTCTTGTGGCAGTTCATTGAAAGGCATTTGTCCATGGGAATGAAAACATGCACTTGTTCATATAAATGTATATTTTTAATGAACTGAATAGATTTCAATAGTTTCCAAACAAACAAAAAACAAAGCCAAAAAATAATACCTGGTAACTAAAGGATATTTTCTACTGATAGGACCCAGCTTAGGACCATCACCAGCCAGTCGTTCATAAACCACAGTCCCCAAAAGACAATTGACAGCCTAGAAGTAATTAAATTATGCATTATTGAAATGCCTGCATTTATTTGCAATTAAAAAAAATTCAGCATTAAAGCACAGTAATTATAAGACCTGCTCTTGATGGTGATTAGTTTGTCTGTATTGTTCAGCATTCAGTTCCTCAATCCTCTTGCGAAACCAGTTACAACATTCTTCTATTGCAGCTGGTCCGTTACTTATAAGGAGGACATTAAAAGCAGAGAACAATTAGAATAATTTACTTTTAAAACATGCAGTATACATAACTAAAAGGAATGAAAAATTAAACTTTTCCCATATCTGAAAATAACTTCATTTATTTAATTTTGCAAATTTAACTGCACTTGTGATTTTAACTTGTAACCAATACTACAATACCTGTGTGGTATGAATGTTGCCAATGCGATATTCATATCTACAGTACACCCAAATCGTCTATAATCAGGGTCCTGAACTATTTGAAGATGTTGATTTGGATCAGATTTAGTGCTCATTTTGCCTAAGAACAAGATAGAAAAGAGCATTCATACAGTAAAAACAGGAATTACATTTGAAAGACATACAATTTTTATAATTCTAGCATAAGCAAGGTATGGGTAGATAAAAGCTTTGGAGGGGTGTGAAATCTTAGGCTTTACTAGTCCTCAAAAGCATTCTTGTATGCTTAAACTAGCATAGTAGATTTCTCATGTAGCAAAAATGAGATTATTTTCTTCTCCGCCTTACTGTTAAGTTTACATAATCCACATGCTTCAGCAACATACCCTTCCTTTACCTTGAGACAGGAGGGTTTTAAATTGCTGCACCGCTTTGTTAACATCCACTTGGAAAAATTCCCATAGTTTAATTTTTGGATATATATCTTCCCAAATTATTTTACGGATGCACTGTAAAAATAAAAATTATGTTAGTTAATAATGTTGATGATTAACATAATTAAGAAAAGCTAAGTGCTTGTATGAATTGTTCAGAAAAAAATATTGAGGAGTAAAGGGTTGTTTCATTAAATATATCTGCAAAGCACACGCCTTTTGTGTGCATTTCCACAATCTTAGAAATATTAAAGGTTTATTCAGCTATTTATAGCGATCATTACCTTATACTTCCTTCTCATTCACTTACATTCAGGTGATGATCATTTTCAATCAAGGGAGGGAGCCCTTCAGCAGTATACTTTCCATCAGCCACCATACAGGTCAGGTGCCACAGAGCTCTATCCAAAACCCAAGCTGGCTTCAGGTGAGGAGAGTTTACAAGGTTATAGCCACATTCTGGATGCATCCTGAGCCATTCACTGGTCGTAGCTTATTCAGAAAAGGAAGGGGGGGAGTTGGGAAAGTAAGTACACAAACTGAACATTTGGTTGCTTTGCACAAACATCTTAACACCAAGAAGTTAAGGTGCTATGGTATGTATATAGTTAGTTCACACTGCAACTAAAATTTTCCATGCCAATATAAAATCCTGTCTTATGCAGAGGTGTGCGCTACTGATAGCCATTTGTTTTGCCAGAAATACAGTTGCAGAGAAACTTTGTTATTTGCATAAAAATATGCAATAGTACCACCAATTCTAAAACTAAAAAAATAATATAAACCCCACATTTTTGTTGCAGGAAATGTATCAAATAGATACGAAATGCTCTTTTGTGTGTGAAAGCCAAACATACATCCCAAACCAAAATTTAAGATGGCCTAAGTTGTTTATTTTTTAATATTCTTAACCTTATCAGATCCTACAACACAGAGCCAGAAGCAAGAGTGCACATACACTGCCCAAGAAATAATTAATAAGGAATGTGATAAAATGGGCTTTTAAGGAAGGATTAGCTGTGACACTGCTGTGTACATAATAAGAAGCGAAGTGGTGGGAAGTGATGCCACCAAGTCTTACGCAGGAAGATGAATGCACTGTCTGGTGTGTGCAAATGGAACACTAGTTCAGCTCAAACACACTACTGTGCCTATTTTCTAAACTTTCGCATAGCATCAACTAGCACCAGAAGATAGGCTGAACATTAAGAATTAACTTGGAGAAAGTAAGGAGCCCTCACTAGGAAATGGGTGCAATGTTCTAACAAAAACAGTAGTGTGCATGCACCAGTATGAGCAAACACATGAACAGCAGAGAGAACTTTGATTTTGGAAGTATGGAAGAAAGAATCCTCAGGAATTCATTTCTTTCCATTTTTTGGAACTGTCCTAAACACTGTTTAACTGAAAATAATTTTCACATATTCTTTTGAATTGATCTCTGCAATTGAAATACTAAATGTAAAAAAAAAAACAAACCAAACAACAAAACCACAAAGGACATAAGAACAACAAAAAAATTTGAGTCTTACAAGTTTGGGGTTTTTTTTAAATTATCTTTCATAGAACTTGTCTTATTAATCCCTTATTTTAGAAAAGCAGAGAAAAATATAGCCCTTCACACAAGGGTAAAATATAGAACAAATTATTGTACTGGAAATATGAAGAAAAGAGCCATTAACATATACAAAATTATAGCAGAACAATTAACACCTAAAAATCCTCAAGTTCGCTTAGTTCAAAGAAGTTAAACCAAAAATGTCTAAGGGAAATAAAAGAGCTTAGTCTCTCAGTTTATAGTATGAACAGCTCTTCTGAACAACCCCTCACATTACATCTTAAGATCATTACGAACATAGCAAAACCCATGTTTATAAGGTCAAACCATTTGTGGCAGTTGAGATCTTCACAGTTTAACTGCCACCCAAACCCACCATAATTATTTTGAAGTTACATAAAGCAGTAAGAAGCTCAGACTGTTAAAGGCTGTTCTAAGCCAGATTCCGCCCCCTCCTCCCTTTTTTTAATACATATACTACTTCTGAAAAAACTGTTTTTCTTCCAAAAAGCAAAACTAGTTTACTCTAGCAAGAACCATTATTTACCATAAAGGACTCTAATGAGTAAATACACTTAATTCTAAAAACCCAATATATCATTTAAATCTAATCTATCATGCAAAAAAAATAAATAAAAAAAAATCAATAGGCCTTCCACTAATTCTGGTACAGAACAGAATGATGTTTTCTAATCAGAAGGTAAGCTCTAATGACTTGCATAACACCAAAAGAAATCTAATTCTGCAGAAAAATATTTGCCCAAAACATCACTTGTAATTACATTCATTACAACTAGGGAGAACATACACATAAGTATAAAAATATTGAGATGAGAAATTACAGAAAGTAATAAGAATGTAATGAATTTTAGAAATTAATAACTTCATATTTTTCAAAGAACTAATTCATTGTTATAAAACTAAATGCAAATTATATATTTAGTAGTGATGTTCACTGTCCAAGACTTCTTTTTTTTCCCTCCCCTTTATAAAGTTGAGAAAAGGTGGTGTTTGATGTGATTAGTCATATGGCAGGAAGTAGGACTTACTCAAGCGTTAAATTGCAATGAGACAAGAGTAGCATCTTCTGAAATATAAAGAGGATATAAAGTAATAAAACTGAAATAAATTATATGATTTATTACAGCCACTGAAAGCTCAGAAAGGCAAAAAAACAACTCTCCTTTTTTTATCTACTGAAGGGTGTCCCTGCCCATGGCAGGGAGGTTGGAACTAGATGGTGATTAAGGTCCCTTCCAACCCAAACCATTCTATGATTCTGTCTCCTGGTGAAAAGCAAATGCCAGCAAACACAAGATTTCTTATGTGAGGGTGTTTGAACACCCTGAAGGAAATGGCAGCCTAAAAAGGGCACATCTACCCAGCTACTGGACAGGGTTTACAAGTTTATCTACGACACTCCTGCTAACATGCCAAAGGTGTGTCTATATTTAACATTAGCACATGCATCTACTTTACTTTTAAAGTCAAGCCACAGATGCTGGCTTTCATTAGATCCAGAGACATTAACATCAAAAACTGATTCCCACCATTCTGTACTGTGCAAGCAGTCTGTTCTCCGTTCCAGTGTAAAAAAACAAACACCTTAGCTTAATCACTTAATATTCAAAGTGAGCTGTCTGACTTTACCACAGGAACAGAAGAGAAGCATTGCCATTTTTATACAGTGGTTGCAGCTAGAAAGCAGAAACTACCAAGGTACAACCACTGTAAGCTGAGGGGTCATGAGCTGTTAGAATTACCAGCATTAGAGGATTTAGTATGAGACAACTTAAGCTTTTAATGCAGACATGCTGCAGAATTACTAATGATGTACAAGTATCCATAATCTGCTCTAAATATGTAAGGCATTTTGTGTCTTTTATATTCAAATGGGTCTATGAAACATGTATTACATTCAATCACCCAAATGTGCAGAAATTAATTAATTCAGCAACTAGATATTACTGTTCAATTAAAATACCAAAAGGTAAAGTTAAATTTTCATCTAATCAAGATCCAGATGAAAAGAACCTCCAAAACCATTTGCCTATTTTCTTATTTCAAAAGCCCCCAAAAGAGCTCCACAGGCACTTATAACATTATTGTTTACTCAGTCATTTATCAACATATCTTTCTGCCTACGTGAAATTTGGCGTTTAAAACTTGGAGTCGGTTGTAAATCAAGAGGTTTTGATTACAAAGAGAGGGGAAAAAATCGAGTCTGAAAGCAGGAAAACAAAGCCATCAAGCATACCTTGCTTAATGATGTAAATCAGGACCACGATCATTTGAATATTTCTATCCTGTTAGACACTTCTAAACATCCTTTCACCATAGTATAAATGTTTAGTTATCCATCCCAATGAAAGTTACTTTGAACTCTGAATGTAACCTGAAAAAGGCCTTCTACAAATGTAGGCAAGTAATGTGACATTTCTCTTCTGAATTACAATTAGTTTAGACTTAGGCATTTGTATCCATAAAAAACATTCGCCTTGGTAGCATGCAAATATAACACAGTAAAAAGATGACAGGATCTCAAACATGTGAGAGAAACTGGTCTAGCTGGTAAAGGGCAAAAATATTTTTTTTCCACAATTGGCAGAATGTATAAACGTCTCATTCTCTCAGACACATAGCTGATAACTGTACTTAGTAACTTTTCAACAAACAGGGCAAACAACAGGGCCTACACTGGATAGGAATGTTTGGCAGCAGTCAACACCAAAGAACGAAAGCAAACAAAGCTTGAAATTCAAAGATATCTGTGGTTCAGATTTTTTTAAGTCTCAAAGGACTGTAACATCAACACATGTAACCATTTGTTGCACTCTCCGCTATGAGAATGCTAATCATTGTGAACTTTAGGATTATAGTACAAGATGAAAACTGCATTATAAACCTAATCCGTGTAAACATTACCCAAATCAGCAAAACTACGAAACACGCAGTACTGTCGTTTAAACTTCATGAGATCATTCTGAAGAGAACCCACTGTCCCTCAAGCAATTAAGAGAAGCATAGCCTTAAAGGCATTGGTGTATCTATGCTTGAAAAAAAATCCCACCCCAAACACAAAGCTCTTTCCCACTCCACACACACACACAATGAGCTGTAACATTTCCTCCATTGCTTAATCCCAGCCTCCTTCCCTATTCTGCTTGTTGTCTGCATGTTAGATCTAAATTAAAGTTACTTTCAAACAGCTACAAGAATAACACCCTGTTTAACAAGAAAGTATTAAGTTTATGTTCACCAAATAACTCATAATGCAGATTCCACTCATTTATGTGGGAACTGCACACTGCATGTCCTAAAAATAAGCATATTATAAAAATACAGACACATGCACAGTTCATTAATTCTCTCTAAGAAGGGCTCGATTCACTTTCAGTAACAATACTAAAATTTTTTACATATGTTCTGGAGACATATCAGTTATAATTGTAAAGAGTTGTCCTGGATTTGAGATTCAAAGCTTAAAATAGCTACTAAAAGATGACTTCAAGGGGGAAAAGTTAAGGGAAATAAATTATAGGACCAAGCTGGTTATTAACACACACAAAAATCATACCAGTATGATTGTAGACTACGTCTGTGATGCAAAGCATATTCCATTCATTTTTCAATTTTTCCACAAGAGCTCCTATATCACTCCAAGTGCACTTTTTATTATGGCTTGAAAATTCAGGATTTACTTCTAACTGATCAGCCAGTGAATAACATGATCTAGACAATCCAAGCTTCTGCAGTGGTGTAAAATGAATCATGTTGTAACCTATGTAGTAAGAAGCAATTTATTTGATAAGAAAACCAAATGTCAATCAAAGTTAATTGAAAGAAGCATAGTAAGCTACAGTTGTAACACATACTTAAAGCTAGTGTAAATTAATCTGAATCTTCCCCTTGAAATTCTACCTAAAAGCTTTAAAAATCACCCTGACAATTCTACAAACTTCCAAGTCTATCTGAAATCAAAACAATAAATCAAAAGTGTTTTCCCATATTAGAAAACCCCTGAATTTTTGCACCTATTCAAATATTCTAATAATTTCACTGACTTAATCTATTAACTAAACTGAATCTAGAGGAAAAACTTTAGCCTACAAACTAAAGAACAAATGAGCTGTTTACACTCAAGAGCTTCAGTGTAACTTTGGGGTTTGATCATATGAAAAACATATATCCTTTAATATGTGTATTGGCATTACCTGTTTCTTTTGCAACTTTAAGCCTATCTTCCCATTCATGAAACGGTCCCATACACTTAGCGAGAAAGGTCTGGAGTGTAACACAATCCAAAGGTAACACATGATTATCGGCTCCAACACGCAAAATAGGATCCACAACTATGTAACCTCCACCACTTTTTTCATTTCTAGGAAAAAATTAATTTTTGTTGGTATAGTAAACACCCATTGTTACCAGTCAGTTTCAAAACTAGAATCCAACAAGTACAGCTATTTCAAAAGCACAGTAGACCAGTATAGTGGTTTTGGGGAGGTAGAGAACAGGATTGCAGGGCATCTGAAGAAAACAGGAAACACGGAGGAGATACTAATCTCCTAGGCATCATGCCTCTACTAGACTTACAAGAATAGAATTGGAATATAGAACTTTAAGCTCTCTGCAAAAGTGAGACACCTTTTTTTATTTTCTGAGACAGACTACTGGTTCCTCCTTTTAGGATATGGACAGAAACAAAGAAATCACAACTGCCTATCTTTTATACAAAGACCTCCATTTGGAGCACCATCCACGGGAAGAGACATGAGCTAAATGACCTTTTTAAGCCTAAGGGAATTTACCTACACATCTTCCAGAAACCCAGAACACCAGACTACAATCTTTAGAGATACTGGCATTCTCTTCTATGATTATCCTGCTGAAGAAAAGGAGGAAGTACAGAATGCTAAGTAAAAAAAAAAAGACAGAACCTCTATGCTAGAACGGTAGAAAACAACCTTTTAAAGTCAATGAAGAAAGTACAAATTAATCATTCAGATACTCAGAATGCTGATGACTTTGTAAACTTCTAGGAGTGGCTTGCCTTTCCAACATTCACAGAAAATTCATCAACTTTGTCCTGTACATTCTCCAGAACATCTTTGCATCAAAAACTGTTAAACAACCACCACAGCTACTGTCTTTTATTAGCAGTTTCAGATAGGTCCCATGGTTGCAATTTGAAAAATCCATGGAAAAATGATTTTATTCTTAACAGTGACTTCTTCAGGTTAAAACATAGACTGCATTTGGCTGTAAGTATAGAATTTCACTTACCCAAGACTGAAATAGTACTGGTATGACCCAGAAATTTGGAGATCCAGCTTGCAGTATTTGTCAGAGTCATCTTCTTTTCCTGTGGGATTGTGCCATGATAATGTCCTGAACTTGTGGCGATCAAATACTTCTCCAGAAGCTGGATAATTTGTGTATACGGTAACAGGCTTGCCTTGAAGAGTTGGGCCCAGTCGAAACTGTAGTTCAAAACCTCAAGAGAAAAGATAAAATCATTTAATCAGGAGTACTAGGTATTTCTGTTCTGTAATTACAAATAATAATTTGATTTATGTTAAGAACAAAACGCACCAACACATCTGCCAACAATTTTGGCAGAATGGTGTACTTCTATAGCATCATCTCTCCCTACTTCCCTAACGTTTTTCTTGCCTGCTTTACACAGTCCTTTTCCTTTACTTACATGGCGCTATTCAACTCCTTCCCAATTTTTTCCTCTGTGCTATATAAAAAGTCTTTTATAAAAACAAAGCACAGCAAAACGCCATGATCAGACTACTATCCATATTTTGGATTATGTAGTATTTCAGTATGCAGATTTACCAAGTCTTTTAGATAAAGCCAACCCATGAAAACATGTGATAAAATTAGGAATACATTGCAAAACAGAAAACATTTTGAATCCCTTTATTATCTGTTCAAGGTTTACTAAACAATGCTAAATTCCTCATGCTTCTAACTGTAAAATGATATATACTTGTGTATAACCCACAGCCTATAAATTGCTAAACTTTCAGAGATGTCAACAAACCAAAAGGAGTTTTGCATACATGCTGCAGGTCACACACACATAGAAAGAGCAGTATTTAGGCTTAACTAACAAGAACAAAATTAAGTTAAAATAAATTTAAAAATATACTGCAGTCTGTTCAGTTGGATATGAAAAGTTCAGTTTAGTGAAGGAGTTTCAGAATAAGTTCCTACTTGCAGGTATGAGGGCCACCATCATGTGCATGGCTAATGACAGGGTCCTTTCAAGTGACTGATACAGGTGTAAGTGCTTGTACAATAACTTTTAGTAAATTACATGCAGATCACATAGTAAAGTGCAGTAAGATACCTAGTAGCCCTAGCAGTCTTCAAAATTGGGAGTAAAAGAAACCTGAGTATTTGTAAGAAGAAAAAGTTATTAATACACAGATAATGAATTACAAAGTGTAAAAAAAACCTGAACAACGGCAAGTTTCGGGTATCTTAAGTTGAAAAAAAGCCATTTGCTTATTAAGTGGAATCATAGGGACTCTAATAGCAGAATTCAACATCTGAATACACTGAAATGTACGTCTCATCAAGCTTGCAACTCCTCTCGTTAACATAATCACCAGTGCACCAGAAACCACCATGTAAAGCAGTGGTTTTAGGATCTGAATGTCTGTCAGGTAAAATAAAGCTGATTAAACTCCAAAAAATAACAATTTAAAAAAATCTCACATGAAAGAAAATCACTTTTGGACGGTTAAGTACACTCTTGCCAGTACTGTCCTGACATTTTATTACAAGGATTACTAAAATTAGAGCACAGGGATATATGCCATTGATATCTTATTTCCTGTAACAGTTATACTGATACCAGAAACGCTGTGCTCAAAATTAGCTATGCCCTCTCAGAGACTGCTACCAGCAGAGGCACTTTGAACGTTTGATAGCCTTCCATGTGAGTCCTTCCAAAAAGATTTACGCAACTGGAAGGATGAGTTAAAAATGGAGGTTAGGTTGCACTTCTTCGCTACTGACATTTTCTTAGGTTACACTGTCAGAAAATTTTTAAATCAAGATAGAGAATTTTTAAGAACCAAAATCTTGCTCCTCTGCCAAACCACTTTGATACTAGGTTCCTAGATCACTAACACAAAGTAATAAACCCCACAAAACTTCCTGGGTAATAAAAACTGTTGCATCATTAAAAATGGTTTCTAAAAACAGTGGCTTCAGTTTTATAGTCTGTATTTGCTGACCCACAAAATAGTGGGCCAATTAGTGGTGTGGTTTTTTGGTCAGTTTTTGTTTAGTTGGTTTAGTTATTTTCTTTTTTGCAAATAGACTTAAGAACACTTTCAGAGAGAAATAATGTCAAGTTCTTAGAAGGACTCAGTCAGTATACTAACACAGCCCAGCTAAAAGCAATCTGCCACGCAAGATATGATTTAGGAGGAGCTGAAGATCCCATATTCTAAAACAGTACCTGAGACTGCAAAACGTTAATATTACTGATATATTTAAAAATGATAGTATTAAAGATGGGGTGCTGCATAAGTCATTGCAAAGAAATACTAGAGAGCTTGACTTAAGAGCAATTTTTGGGTCACTGAAGCACAGGTTATAAAAGGGGAGATACTGGCCTGCAGGGCCTGTCTGAAAAACGATTGGCACTTCATTCCCATTAAGACTGACAGCTCCTAGCCCATCTCCTCTTCATTTCTCAGAAGTTTTGTGAGCCAGACTGAACTTCGACTGGAGCCTATAGAGCTCTGCAGTGGAAGTAAGCACATCAGAAACTCTTTCACATTAAAACAAGGGGGATGGGGAGACAACAACAACAACGACTACCACAGGCTGAGGTCCTTTCCCACTGCTGCCCAAAGAAGGTGGCAAGGTACCGGCCATTTCCCTCTCAGCATGCCCCGAGTGCTCTCAGCCGAGGAGAAGGAGGCTGAGGAGGCCGAAGCCCGCCGCCCCCGACCTACCTTGCTCCAGCCTGAAGAGGGTCTTGTCCAGCTTCTCCATCTCGCTGAGGTGCAGCAGCCGCGTCTCCTTACCGCTCGGCATGGCTGCCGCCGTCTGCCCGGCGCTCCTCCCGTGCCAGGAAACTCACTTCGGGGAAGGAGAAGCGAGCCCTGCCGTGAGGGAATACAGACAAAAACCCACAGGTCAGCGGCGACTCTCGGCAGGACGGCAGCCGTTTGGCAACGCCTCACGCCGCCGGTCTCGCTTACATGTTCCCCAGCCCCAGGGGAGAGAAGTGACCAGGCGCTACCGAGCAAGGAGCAGGGGAGGAGGGAGCTGTCAGGAGGCACCTAGCTCTCCCGTGGCCGGGGACCGTCGCCGGCAGCACTCCAAAGCAGCTCCCCGCCCCACAGCGCGGCCCGGCCCGCAGCCAGAGCCACAGAGGTGCCCCCAGCCCGAGCCGCCCCCGGGGGGGGGAGCCTGACACCTGTCACTCTCCCCGCTCGCCCCGGTGCTGTC